>CM067217.1:76841343-77351342 GCA_034190945.1 Octodonta nipae
CGGAGTGAGGGAGGGGGAACGAGAGGAAGTGGGGAGCATGCGTACTGGTGGGATGAGTCATTGGAGAATGTAAGAAAGGAATGTAACAAAAAGAGGAGAGAATGGACGAGAGTAAGGGGAAGGGTGGGTAGAGAATGGGAGGAAACCGAGAGAAAGGCAGGATATGTGGAGGCCCGGAAGAAGCTTGTAAAAGTTATCAGAAAGGCCAAGCGTGAGGCTTGGAGGAGTTTGGTGAGTGAGGTGGATGGGGACGTCTGGGGCAGGGCTATAAGATAGTCACCTCCAAATTGAAAGGCAGGGTGAGTCCATATGAGTTGCATAAGGATGAGAAATTGAGGATCGTTAGGGAACTCTTCCCTAACGTTCAGAATGAAACGGAAGGCTTCACTCGGCAAGAGGACTGCCAGATGAGGCTTTTCACAGAGAACGAGTTGGAGCAAGCATGTGGAAGGCTGAAAGCGGGTAAAGCACCTGGGCCTGATGGAGTGTTCGTAGAAACGGTGAGGGCGATCATTCGGCACGATTCGGGAGGGATTCTTCAAATCCTGAACGAACTATGGAAGAGACAACGATTTCCTGAAACCTGGAGGAGAGGGAAAACTGTCCTGATCCCGAAAGGTCAAGGGGAAGGGGGCGTTACGAAATACAGACCGATTACCCTGTTAGACGTAATCGGCAAAGTATACGAGCATCTTATCAGGGGACGTGTGGAGGAAGCGATTGAGGCGGCTGGAGGTCTTTCGGACAACCAGTACGGCTTTCGAAAGGGAAGGTCCACAATACAGGCTGTGAGCAAAATCTTGCCACTGGCTATGGATCCTGGGTACGTTTGGGCGGCTGTTATTGGCGTGGATGTTGAGAATGCCTTTAATACGGCCAGATGGGAGGGAATCGTGGAAAGAGCGGAGGAATTGGGAATGGATGCGGGGGTTGTAAATGTCCTGAAGGAATACCTGACAGGCAGAGTGATTGTGGTGGGAGACACCGAGATTGGACTTACGCAGGGGGTCCCTCAGGGTTCGGTCCTTGGGCCAACTTTGTGGAACCTGCTGTATGACCCGATCTTAAGGTTGGCTCTGCCAGAGGGATGCGTCAGCCTGGCCTTTGCAGACGACTTGTCAATCGTCGTGAGGGCCAGGGGTCTGGATGAGATGGTAGCTAAGGGCAACGAGTCTTTGGCTATCATCAGGGAGTGGTTCGATAGGAACCATCTAAGGGTAGCTCCTCAGAAGACGGAATGCGTCATTCTGAGGGGCTCCCTTGGGAAGAGAGGAGGCGTTGCCTTCTCTTGGGCCGGGGTGAGGGTGGTCCCTAGGAAATTTATTAAATGTCTGGGGATCACCCTCGATGATAGGCTCATCTGGAATGAGCATATTCGAAGGGCTACCCAGAAAGCCAAGGGGGTGGTGGCGGCACAGTCGAGGATACTCCCCAACATCGGAGGTCCGCGGGGGCAGAAAAGGATGGTGTTGTGTAGTGTCGTTAGGTCTGTCCTGCTCTATGGCGCACCGGTATGGAAAAAGGTTATGAGAGTGGGAACGTATGCGCGGATGATTCAGGGCACCTATAGACAGATGCTTCTGCGGGTGGCGTGTACTTACCGGACGGTATCGTAAGAGGGGCTGTGCGTCATCACGGGGCAGCTTCCTATAGGAATCGAGGTCGATGAAAGGAGTAGGATCTTTGAAAGGGTCGAGAGGGGGGAGGATCGAGTGAGAGTGAGAAAGGAAGAGAGGGAGAGATCCTTAGATATATGGGAGAGGGAATGGAGAAGTGAGGATGCGGGAACGGCGTCCTGGACGAGGAGGCTCGTCAGAGACCTGAAAGCGTGGGTTGGCTGTCCACATAGGCAGTCCAGCTATTATCTGACACAGCTGCTGTCTGGACACGGGTGCTTTCGGCAGTATCTGTTCAGATTCAAGAGGAAGGAGGATGAGTGGTGCGTTTACTGTGGACAAGTGGATACCCCTGAGCATACTTTCTTTGAGTGTGAAAGATGGCAGGGGTATAGAATGCGAGCAGAGAATGAGTTGGGGTGCGCTCTAGAGGCGAGGAATGTCGTAGAACGGTTGATGGAGAGCGAGAGGAAGTGGGGAGTGATTGTAGAGTTCCTGGCCAGGGTGGTAAGGGACAAAGAGAGAGAGGAGAGGGAGGTGATTGAAATTAGGGAACTGGTAGGTTAGGGACTAGGGGCCGGGGTACCTGACGTAATATCTTCGTTGATAGTTCCAGGTACCTAGAGGGCAATTGGAGGTGTTTTAGTGAGTATACGGGTAACCGGGAGCCTCACATACAGCATGTCGTGATTGAACCAAGCGCATGGCCAATCCGTAATAGGATTTCACCTCGGCAAAAAAAGATCAATTAATCTCAACATTATAAGCTATCAATAGGAGCAAGATCACAGTTCATGCTTTAATGACAACAAAGGTAAGAATTTTAAAAAAATCAGTGCCGGTTTTCCTTTTCTGTGAAAAATGCTCCAATCAAGATTTATGAAAACTCATTTTTCATATTATCTGATTCTCTACAACTTTTCCATTGAATGCTCAATGCTCAGGTATCATTCCTTTGTACGTACAAAGGAATGACACCTCGAAGAGAGTATTCAATATTTCTGGCAGGTGAAGTAACCTGATAATTTTATCGTGACATTCTGTCCTAGGAGTTAAGGGAGAACAGCAATTACACCGAACGGCTCCAGATTCGGAACCTCTGTGTGCTAATTCTCTCGAAAATCCTAGATGTCGGTCTTACATCTGGCGTCTTCAAATTATTTCTACGAGTTTACTGTTAAAATTATGTCGGTTATTGCTTGTAAACAATTATTTACCTGATGGCGTAATCAGTTTGCTGTTAAATTTTATGTGACGTAAAAATGTTTATTGTCTAGTGAACATAAGGGTTTTAATATGAGTTGGTAAATAGATATAATAATTAACGTTCATTAAACACCCATAAGTTACTTTATGTTTTATTGATAAGGTCAAATTTAGAGTTTTCCTCAGTGGTATGGTCCCCTTGTTATCACATATAGATTCAGTTGAAAGAGCACAAAACTTAATATTATTTTACATTATGACAAAACAGTTATGCTTGAAAGAATGGGTATGGAAAGTCTAGAAAAGAGAAGTTTGAGTTTTGACCTAAGGCTTACTCATAAGATGTTGCATGGGCTAATAGTTTCCTCAGCTTTTCTCACAATTTTCTCTGGATGTACTTTTTCTTGTACCAATTATGTACATTATCCAGTTGATAGAATTGAAAGTTAATATTTTAAACTGTAACATATCTTTATTTAAATTTATTTTGTCACTTTTCTGCTGATTGTATTGGTTTTAATGTTCAAATTATTTAATAATGGGATTTTCACCTATATTTAATAAATGAATAAACATAAAGAACAAAGTGTTGTGAGTACTGTTTGATTTTAGGTGGGTAGAAGAGTCAAAATTAGAAGCTCATTCAGATTGGGTTCGAGATGTTGCTTGGGCACCTTCAGTTGGTTTGCAAAGACATACAATAGCCAGTTGTTCACAAGATCGGAGAGTTATCATATGGACAAGTAATGAATGCCTTCACTGGAATTCTACTATTTTGCATACATTTGATGATGTAATTTGGAATGTGAATTGGTCATTAAATGGTAACATACTTGCAGTTTCTGGGGGTGACAATAAAATAACACTTTGGGATCAAAATTGTGAAGGTGTATGGCAATGTATCAGCGATGTGCAAAAAGGACAAGGACAAATTAATAACTAAATTTGTGGAAATGCATATTTGTAACAACTACAGTACTTTATATTTTAAATATTAATAAGATGTTAAATATATTAAATAAAACCGTTTAAATACTTTTGTTCCGTACTTATACCTTGGAAAGATTGTTTTAGTAGATTGACTTTCTATTTTATGGGATACAATTTAATCGAATGTTAAAAGACAAGTATGAAATAAAATATTACGAACTCGGTGGGTTTAATGACAAAATTTTACACCAAATTTAATCGTCTTTATTCATACCGAAAGAAATCCTAGTAAATTCATTAACAAAATTATTTACTTTTTAAAAAGGTCACTAATTCACACTAGATCAGATAGATGATCGTTACGTTGCTATCTACTGAATTCCTCCTTTTTATACCATCACAGTTGTTCTCGATCTTTTCCGTCTGATTCTGGCCTGCTAACGTGTATAACTTCTAATTCAGAAATAGATATTTTCGACACTTATTTATATACCAGCAATCGTACGTTCTAGAAATACCTCTTGTTGTAGGCATTTTTATTCGAATGGTTTTTACTTTCAGTTTCTTTATTTGTAGAGAAAGAGTTTGTCAGTTTCATTAAAATGGTTCCATCTTGCTGTCCTTATATAATTGTTCTCAAAGACATATTGAGGGATCTTCGATTTCATTTCAAAAGTAAAAGTTTAAATGTAAAGTTAAGTACCTGTTAATAACATAAAATTAGATTTTAAAACTGTGTGATTTTAAATAATAATAAATAATAGCAACAAATACAACTTGACATCTTCCTCTTCAACAGGAGTTTAATTAAAAATCAGTATTTATTCATACATAATATCATGACCTATCGCACTTCTACTTTCTCTCACAGTCTCGCATGTTGTGACCGCATGAATTACTCGATGTTATTATGTTCTCTAAAAAAAGTTATCTTTTAGATCCCCGAAAAGTGATATCCATTAGATAACTTTTTCTCGAGATCCGTTTATCGATATTGTTATAAATTTCGTGGGTCCAATTAAAATTATACAACTAACTTTCACTACCACTTTCTAGAACTTATATTTACATCAAATATATACAACAGCTGATTCGAATATCACTATAACAATTCTACATATAAGCTCTTTTCTGCACTAATTGCCTGCCGCGATTATGGGTCGCTCCTTTTAAAACCTTCATTGAAAACTCTCTTACAATCAATCATCACAGCTGCCGAGCCATTTCGAGAACAATTTTTTGTCCTAAAAGCGATCGGTGTCGTACTGGAATGAAACCAGGGCCGGCTTAAGGAAATTTTGTTAGACCGCCCCCTCCCCTTTAATTCTGATCGCCTCGGTCAGTAACATCCTCTCCATGGTAGGGAGCGAGTCGATCTAAATGGACCACCTTCAACTTAGCCCTGGGGTTTCGACGGATCCGGTAGACGACGTCATTAAGCCTCTTGATCACCTCGTACGGACCATCCCAGGCGGGTGTAAGCTTTGGGTATTTACCCTTGCTCCGTTGAGGGTTGTACAGCCAGACTTTTTCCCTCTCCTGGATCCCAACTGAATTGGCCTTGAGGTCGTATCGCGTCTTCATCCGGTCACTGGTGACCAACATCTGCGTTCGGGCTAATTCGTGTATTGCCAGCATGTTATGTCGGATCTGGTCGGCATAATCGTCGATGTCTTGGGAAGGTTCTTCGGGGGAGCCAAATGCCAAATCGCAGGGTAATCGCAGCTCCTTTCCGAATAGGACCCTGGCTGGGGTCAGGTCTGTACTATTATGTACGGCAGAGCGATATGCCAACAGGAATAGGGGAATATGCTCATCCCAATCTCGCTGGTTATTGCTGACGACCTTGGATAGGTGTTGTTCCAAGGTCCTGTTGAATCTTTCCACCATTCCGTCTGACTGTGGGTGTAATGGTGTTGTTCTCGTTTTCCTGATCCCCAACATCGTGCAGACCTTCTGGAATACATTCGATTCAAAGTTACGCCCCTGGTCTGAATGTAGTTCCATCGGGACGCCAAACCTGCTAAATAGTTGTTCTACTAGCACCGTCGCTACCGTGGTTGCCTCTTGGTTGGGTATCGCATATGCCTCAGGCCATTTGCTGAAGTAATCCATTGCGACCAGAATGTATTTGTTCCCCCTCTCAGACTCGGGAAACGGACCGGCGACATCGATGGTAATTCTCTCAAATGGGACGCCCACATTGTACTGCTGCATTCTGCCCTTGGTCCGGGTCTATTGGCCCTTACTGGCTGCACAGGTGTCACATTTCCGGCACCCAGCTCTAACGTCTTCAAAGTAATTTACCCAGTAGTATCGCTGGCGAACTTTGTCTAGGGTTTTGTTCATGCCCCCCGGTAATCCCATCATGTACTTCGGTCAGGATGGCTAGTACCATTTTCTTAGGAACTACCAGTTGGGACTTGCTTTCACGGCCATCGGTGCTTTCCCAAACTCGCTTGAGCATTCCATTCTCTACTCTTAGAGAGTCCCATTGGGCCCATAAGATTTCAGCACGCCCGAATATCTAGCTACCTTGTCCCATCGTGGCCTGTGTGCCCCTCTCGTTTTGAGTGACAAGATTGGTTCGATGTCTGGATTAGCCATTTGGTCCTGGATGCACTGTTCCGTGGTCTAGTCTTCATTGGCCTGCACTCGGATCTGTCTGATGGAGATACCCTCTCGCTGTTCCGTCTTCAGACAATGTCCGCATTCTGCTCTACAGGGTCTTTTGGATAGGGCATCGGTATTATTGTGCAAACGGCCGGCACGGTGTTCCACCTTGAAATCGTATTGCTGTAGTTTCTCCATCCACCTAGCCAGTTGTCCTTCCGGTGTCTTCATGTCCAGCAGCCATTTGAGGGCGACATGATCTGTTCGGATTAGGAAATGACGACCATAGAAATGGTCTACAGCCCTTATTTTTGCAAGAAGTTCTTTTCTGGTGACGCAATAATTCTTTCCCGTTTCGAGAATCCACGGCTGTAGTACTCGATCACCCTCTCTTCACCATGTTGTACCTGGGATAGGACGGCTCCCAAACCTGTGTTGCTGGCGTCGGTGTCCAAAATGAACCTGGCATACTATGTAGGAAACGCTAGGATTGGGCTGGAAACATAGTGCTGCCTTCAGTCGCCTGAATGATGGTTCGCAATCGTGATTCCAACGGAAGGTCCCTTTCTCAGTGGTCTGCCGATGTAGAGGCGCGGCAATGGTGGCAAATCCCTCAACAAATCGCCGGTAGTATGAACAGAGGCTCAAGAAGCTTCGGAGTTCATGCTTGTCTCTTGGGACTGGCCAATCACGGATGGCTTCTATCTTGTCCTCGTTGGTGCGGATTCCTGACTCGGAAACGACGTGGCCCAAAAACTCTACTTCTTTTGGGACAAGGAACACTTCTTCGGGTTGAGTCTCAGGTTGGCATTATTAATTCTGGAGAATACTTCGCCCAGGTTCTTTAGATGGTCGTCGAATGTCTGACCCATGACCAGAATGTCGTCGAGGTATACTAAGCAGGTCCTCCATGTTAACCCGCTCAATACAGACTCCATTAGCCTCTCGAATGTTGCGTGAGCATTACATAACCCAAAGGGCATGACCGTGAACTGAAACAGCCCTTTACTATTGGAAAATGCTGTCTGCTCTCTGTCGTTTTCGTGTAGACCAACCTGCCAATATCCACTCTTTCGGTCTAGTGTGGAGAACCAACGGGAGCCTGCTAGTGTGGTCAGAGTGTCATCAATTCGGGGTAGTGGATAGCTGTCTTTCTTGGGGACGTCATTCAGCTTTCTGTAATCCACGCAAAATCGGGTGGTTCCATCCTTCTTTTTAACTAGCACGACGGGAGCGGACCATGGGCTGATGGATGGCTCAATAACTCCATTTTGTAACATGGACTCGATGTTTTCCTCGACTGCCTGTTGTTGCCTGGTGGTATTCTGATGGGTTGAGCCTTCCCGGTATCTATTCGGTGCTGGATGATGTTGGTGCGACCGGTGGTTCCATCTTGACTGTTAAAAATTTGCCAGTGCTTTGTGATAAATTGCTTTACTTTCTTCTGTTCCTCTGGTGTCAGGTGTGTCAAATGGTCAGCAAACTGTTGTAGGAACTGTTTACTGGGCCCTGTCTCCTTCACTGGCTGAAGATTTTGCTACAATTTTTATGGAGGTCGATTAGCTGTTAACGGGCCGTGCCAATACAAATTCTTCATTTAGGAACCGAAGAACATCATATCTCGGGTCGAACATAAATCCATGCTGGCTAATTAGGTCCATACCCAGTATAAAATCGTCCTCAATATTCGCTACCAGGACCCTATGCCGGATCATGTTGTCCCCTATCTGTATCACGACATCTGCCTCACCTTGTATTGACATGGACTCGCCGGTGACTGTCCTGAGCTGGATGTTGTTAGCTGGCCGGATCTCCGAAGCCCTCAAGACCCTGGACCCTGCGTCCCTGGTGTCGATGGTGATGGTAATTGCTCTGCCATTGATGGTGCCCCTGATGACTAGGCTGCTGCTATCTCGACACAATCCCCGGATGGATAGTGCTTTGGAGGCTGGTGGAGGGTTAGTCAGCATTCGCCCCCTTATGCTGACTGGCTGACAGTCCCTGGACATGTGGCTCTTTGTTGGTTACCCCTGGTCGATGATCGTCCACAGCGGTAACATGCTCCTCTGGTGCCAGTTCTTTGTGACCGTTCTAATAGTTTGTTCATACCAGCCAACAGTGCTTGAAATGGTGACTCTGACTCTTCCTGGTTGAAGGAAACTGTTCGGATACTCGGCTTGGACATGTTCATGACGGCCTCTACTTCCAAAGCCCGAAGTAGAGCTTCATTACTCTTCTTGGCGCCACTCAGTCTTAAATTTCTCTGCACTTCCACATCCCTGATACCGTTTATGAAACTCTGTGTGGCCAATTGATCTTTGGTTTCCTCTGGCAGGTCTGGGTAGGACAGTGTACTAACCGTCTAATCTTCGAATTCTTGGAGGCTTTCACCGGATTTTTGTGTTTTCCCACTGAGTTGGACTTGGTATACCTGGCTCAAGGATTGATTGTCGTATCTCTTGTCTAGAATGGCGATGATCTTGTCGAAATTGCCTTGTTCATCGACTGGAATGCTTTGGAGGAGTTCTAGGGCCTCTTAACGAAATTACCAGAAAAGTAGAGTTTTCATGATTATCCCATCCATTAGCTGTAGCCATGGCCGCAAATTGCCGTTTATATATGGGCCAAGATGAACTGCCGTCGAATATGGGTGGTTTACTAATGGAACCTTTAGTACTCACGGTGTGCTGGTATTTTCCTCGCTGTAAGTCCTGTTGCATTTTTTTGATTTCTGTTTCTACCTTGTTTTGGATGGCACTGATTTTATCTTGAACTGTGTTTTGAATAGAACTGATTTCAAACTTTACCTGGCTTTGGATGGAATCGAGATAATCTACTTTGGTTCCAAGAGTTTTCACGGTATTTTTTATGGTCTTAATATCATCATTTATTTCTTTTATGTCTTGACTCAAGTATTTGCGTTCTGTCATTAACTGTTTCATTAACTTGTGCTACTATTTGCATTAATTGTTCAAATTGCAGTTGTCTTTTCTCTTCACTTACCTGTCGTTTTAATTCAATTTGATCTTGTTTCTCTTCAAATACTTTAAAATCATTTTGTCGTTTTTCTTCTAGTATTTGAATTCATTTTGTCTCGTCAATTCAGTTTGATCTTGTTTTTCTGCAAATTTCGAGAATAATCCGTTAATCCGTCCATTAAATTTTGTTTTTCGCTTTTCATCGTAGTGACAAGATTTTCTAATTCTATTTTACGTTTTTCATCAAAAGATTTTACTAACCTTTGTTGAATTTCTTCCTGGTGTTGTTTCTTTTTTTTTAACGTTTTTCCAGAATCTGGGCTATTTTTTCGTCCAGTCTCTCCGTAACCTGCTTGACTATTTTTTTGGTAGTTTCGTCCATTTTTTCCATGCTACGAGTTTCCATAGATCAAATTACGATTATAACTGCACTTAATCCTGCACTTCTGATCACCAAATTGTTATAAATTTCGTGTATCCAATTAAAATTATACAACTAACTTTCACTACCACTTTCTAGAACTTTTATTTACATCAAATATGTACAACAGCTGATTCGAATATCACAATAACAATTCTACATATAAGCTAAAAGCGATCGGTGTCGTACTGGAATGAAACCAGGGCCAGCTTAAGGAAATTTCGTTACAATATCTTGGAGAGATTTTATCGATGCCTTACAGATATCATTAAGATCTCTGTAAAAAAACATCATCTCTATGTGAGTGTAGGTAAGTTTGACTTATGATACCCTAGCCTGATTGTCTATTGGGTTGATTCAATCAAAATGCTCAATGAAAAGTTATTCAAAGAACTTGCGAAAAGCCTATTCAACACCAATTATTGATGAAATTTGAAACTTCGCCTGGAAAAACCATTTTGTAAGAGAATGGCGCCATCAGTTTAGAGGTTAGGTTTTATATTATTAAGGATTGTGTAGCTTCTGGTGTCTGGTTTATTATTGAAGCGAAAGCTTTTTATCAGGGGCCCACATTTACACATATGCAAATAGATGAGCAAGGGAATGAATTTGATAATCTGCGATTTCATTTGTTTCGACACCAACACCAAACACTTGAAATACCATAACGACCCGACCCAAGGTTAATTTACAAAGGATTGCTCGATAGATGTAAATTTTTCCGAAAGCATATTTGCACCGTAACCTTCTCTAATTAAGTTGTTATCAATATCACATTAAACAGATGAAACAAAACCAGAAAAACTCATCAATTGTCAACAGACAAAGCGCCACAACAACTCGAGAGTGGGTCCAACACACGGTGATACGTCACAAGGTGGCTGTTTATTCTCGAACATTTTTAACATTGATCTAGCAATCCTTTGTACTAACAAAAGCTCAAAATCACCATCCAAAGAGTTCTGTAGAACGTACAACTTTGCGAAGGTATAAAGGAGGAACAGGATATAAGGATATATACTGTAAGTAATAATGAATAATGATACAATGAAATTACAGAATTTATAACCTGCGAATGCTGACTCAGCTTTCGCAGCGCTTGCATTTGTCACGGATGTTCGTCTGCAACTGAAGACGACACGTGGATGCTGACCCAGCTGGGAACTTGATGGTTTCATATAAGTCGATAGTATAACTTATATAACAACTTCCATCCATATAAAAAAGTTAATGCTGCAGTATCGTCTTTTAAGAGAGCTTCAATATCCTCGATAGGACTAAAGAATCTGTGGAGCTTTACCCTGGGCTTGATTGTTGATGGACCTGGTGGTGGTACTGGATCGGCAGCAGGGCTGATCTTAGTGAACTTTCGGAATTTCTTCCTGATTATATTGGTGGCAAGAAGGGCAACCATAATTGTTGTTATCGTGATTGCGATGGTTCTGAACCAGGATGTGTGTTTCTGGTTGGTCTTTTAGCTTTTACAATTCCCTGAAGTATTGGCTAAGTTTGTGGTTGGCGATATTCAAGCCTCTGGCATCTAGTTCTTGTAGTTTCATGGGTTTCAACTGTGGAAGTTGGCTGATGGTTGGCAGGTTATCGCAGCAATTGTAGGGGATGTTGACTGGATGATTCTTAAGTGTGATGTTGTCAAAGTTGTTGGCGGTCTTTCTGGCATGGACCGCGGTATTACCGATGAAGGCATTGCAACTGGGTTGGATTGTCAATAGAGATTTTATCGATATGAATTGGGTAACGACATCTTCTCCCTTGTACTTGATGTTGATGGGCAACTGTCCGGAAATTGAGATCAACCAAAACTGCTGATCAATCTCTTGAATATTATAGTCTTCGGCATGTAATATTAAAGGTTTGCAAGTTTATTTATAGAGTCACTAAAGTATTCACCGTCTGTTGCAAGTTACCAGAAATAGCTTTCCAAACGGATCCCAGTCCGTTAATGAGTCCGTGTTTCTTTCTGTTGGTACTGTAAGTCTAAGTGTCAGCGAATTTGATGTTAACAGATTTAGATACTTGTCTCTAGAGGCTTACGTGAGTATGTACTGTTGTTGTCGTTAATAGTTTATAAAAGTCTGTAAAGTCTGTTCAGTATATTGTCGTTGTTGGAAATAGCTTTTCGAAAGAGGCTAAGATCTTTATAAACAAGGAGTGTCCATTTGTCATTAGAAATTTTAAGGGTGCCTTCTTCATGGAAGAGAACCCCTACAGTACTGTTAACGGGCGTAATGGAATACTGTTGAAAGTTCACGACTGAAAACAGACCGCAGAATCTGAAAAGAAAATTTATTCAAAATAAGGTTTCAGTCTATCAAAGTTTAGTTATTTGGTTTATTTTCAAATTTATGACGGTGGCAGAGTTCTTTCGTATTGTGGTAATTTCAAAGGGACCGTTGAATTTGTTTTCAGATTTGTTTTTGATTTGGGACTCTTTTAGCTAAACTTTGTCGCCTACTTTGTACTCGGTTGTTTGTCAAATCGCACTTTACATTTTTCTTTTTCTCGTTCAGTTTTAGCGCGGTCGAGTCAGTAATAATAGTCCATTCTGTTACCAAGTTATGACGGTTCAGTAAACGATACATCATGGTGTTCCAACCAAATAATGTACCGTTTCTCGCATCACCATTTCAATCCTTGGTGAAGAGCAAGAATCGTTTGGCGATTCTTACTAATCATGCGCAGTAGAAACTGTCAATAAATTAAGGTTATGGAATGCAGGTCCCAGAGTTCAGATCATAAACTTGACAGAAAACCGTTCCAACTAATATTTTTTGTGATTATACAATGGTAGTACGTTGAACGGTGCTAAACTCGCAGTTGTGCACAAATTCGATGTCGGCGATTTCGTGACAGTTTCATGGCTGTACGAAAACTGCAGGTAGGAACAAGCCTAGGTCTCTCATGTATTTTGAAATAAGTTTTTCCTAATTGTCGCGTGAAATCTTTCAACAGAACCGTTTCACTCGGGATGTTGAACTCTGGTATTATATGGTATAGTTGGCATAAATCTCTCATTAAGGTGTTATCGAATTCACGTCCATAGTCACAATGGATGCCAAGTGGAGTCCCGTAATGTTGAAAGAAAATCAGAATGGTGTTTACGACAGTTGAAGTTGTTTTGTCGCTTTTAGGATAGGCTTGTGAGTTCGTCCCTAATTGTCAGTGCATGATTTCTAGATAGATATTCGAAGATGTCAATGTTAATAGTCTCAAAAGGACTTTAGGTGTTTCCATAATAAAAAAAGGTCCACTTAAGTTTTTTCCTACAGAACGTTTTTACCTTTTGGCAAGTTTCACAGGATTTAATAAATTGTTCCATACTTTTAATTAAGCCGGTCCAAGTATATTTTTCCCTAATAAGTCTGATGGTTTCGTTAATGCCACTATGGAGGTCGTTTTTACAGTGGTATTGTTGTATTATAGGAATTTCGTCTTCTGTGAGAGTTGTCACAATGTTTTGGCATATTTTGAGTTTGATGTCTTTGTCTGCGAAAATAAAAAATAAAATTTCAAAAATAGGAATTCTTCATTGTTTTCTATGCAATATGTTGTTGAACAGATCTAGGTTGTTATACAAAATTTTGAAAAGATGTGAGATGAGACAAAGGTACAACTAAGCACTTTCTATGCCTGACAGTTTTACTCGCTAAGATGTTAAGAGTGTCGTTACTGAAGTCGGGTTCTTCTTCGAAAAAGTCTTCAATAATTTTATAGCTTAAGTCATTAGTTTTATTTTGTCAAAAGAAAAAAAGTTGAGAGTTGGATATTTCAATTTTGGAGTAATCGATTATGGAATCAGTTTTATAGGGTTGAACAAATCGATTAAACTCAGCGGTTATCTTTCGGCATGTTCGTCGTCATTATCAGAGTTTTCAGGTTGTTCGGAGTCAGTTTTGTTGTTAGCGAAAATTTTGATTTTTGAAAGAAAGTCAGTTCATTGCTTGAAATGGTTGATTTTGATGCGAGAAAGAGCATCTGCGTTTTGGTTTACCGTGCCGGGTTTGTACTCAATCTTCTAGTTGTATTCCTTTAACGTAAGGCGCCACCTAACTAGACGACTGACTGCCAGGATCTTTGATGGAAATGAGCCAAGTAAGCGGATGGTGGTCGCAGAGTAAAGTAAACCTTCCCCCAAAAAGATAAGGTAGTATTTAACAGCCCAAACTATGACCAACAGTTCTCGTTCGGTGGTGGAATATCGTGTCTCTGCAGCACACAGGGTACGAGAAGCGTATGCAATAGGGAGATCTTTTCCCACAGTTCACGGTTATGTCCTTTGGGTTATGTAATGCTCCCGCTACATATGAGAGGCTAATGTAATATATATTGAGCGGGTTGACATGGAAAACATGTATATACCTCGACGATATTCTAGTCATGGGTCACACATTCTACGACCATCTCAAGAACCTGGTCAAAGATTTTCCAGAATTAAGAATGTCAACCTGAACCTCAACTCTAAAAAGTGTTCCATGTTTCAAAAAGAAGTAGAGTTTTTGGGTCACGTCGTTTCCGAGTCAGGAAACCGCACAAACCAACGTGATTGGCGGGTCCCGATATATAAGCATGCACTATGAAGCTTTTTGGGGCTCTGTTCGTACTACAGACGATTTGTTGAGGGATTTGCTACTATTGCCGCACCTCTACATAGGCAGATCATTGAGAATGAGACCTTCCGTTGGAATCAGGATTGTGAAACATGATTCATGACTGAAGACAGCACGATGTTCCAGACCATTCCTGGCATTTCCTACAGTCCGGCAAGTTCATCGTAGACACCACGCCAGCAACACAGGTCTGGGGTCCAGGTGCAAGATAGTGAAGAGAGGGTTATGGAGTGCTACAGCCGTGGATTCCCGAATTCACAAAGGAATTATTGTGTCACCAGAAAAGAACTTCTTGCAATAATCAGAGCTGTAGACCATTTCCACAAAAATGGTTGTCATTTCCTACTCAGAACCGACCCTGCCTCTCTCAAATGGTTGTTAGGCATGAAGACATTGGAAGGATAACTGGCCAGAAATTACAGCAATACGATTTGAAGGTTGAACACCGTGCCGGCCGTTTGCATAAAAATGCTGATGCCTTATCAAGAAGACCCTGTAGAGCAGAATGCAGACATTGTCTGAAGACGGAACAGCGAGAAGGTATCTCCATCCGACAGAATCGCGTACAGGCCAATCAAGATTGGACAACGGAACAATGCATTCAGGACCAAATGGCTGACCCAGACATTGAACCGATCCTGTCGGCCAAAAAGAGAGAGGGCACCCAGGCCACAATGGGACGTTATGGGCCCAATGGGACTCTCTAAGAGTGAAGAATGGAATATTAAAGAGAATTTGGGAAAGCAATGACGGCCGAGATACCAAGTCCTAACTGGTGGTCCCACAGAAGAAGGTACCCGCCGTTCTCACCGAAGTACATAATGGGATTACCGGAGGTCATCTGGCCATAAATAAAGCCCTGGATAAAAATCGCCAACGGTACTAATTGGTAAATTACTTCGAAAACGTCAGGGCTTGGGGCTGAAAATGTGACACCGGTGCAGCCAATAAGGGCCTGAAGACCCGGACCAAGAGCAGAATGCAGCAATATAAAGTGGACGTCTCATTTGAGAGAATTGCCATTGATCTCGCCGGTCCATTTCCCGAGTCTGAGAGGGGGAACAAATACATTCTGGTCGCAATGGATTACTTCAGTAAATGGCTTGAGGTATATGCTATACAAAAAACAAAAGACCAAAGGGGTAACTTAGAATCCAATGTTTTTCAGAAAGGCTGTATGATGTTGGGTATCAAGAAAACGAAAACCACACCTGTGCATTCACAGTCAGAGGGAATAGTGGAAAGATTAAACAGGACCTTGGAACAACATCTATCCAAGGTCGTCAGCACTAACCGGCGTGATTAGGCTGATCATATTCCCCTATTCCTGTTGGCCTCTCGCTTAGCCGTACATAACAGCACAGGACTAACTCCAGTCAGGGTACTTTCGGAAAGGAGCTGGGGTTATCTTGTGATTTGGCTTTTGGTTCTCCGGAACAACCGATCCAAGAAGTCAACGATTTTGCCGACCAACTCCGACATAACATGCTGGCAATACACGAATTAGCCCGAACACAGATGGGCCACCAGCGATCGGATGAAGACACGAAATCACCTCAAGGCAAATTCAATCGGATTCCAAGAGGGAGACAAGGTCGGGCTGTATAACACCCAGAAGAGTAAAGGCAAATCTCCAAAGCTCACACCAGCCTAGAATGGTCTACATGATGTAGTCATGCGAATTAATGACGTATGCGAACCTGTCGGATGGATATACTTTGTCGTTGTTCTCTGTTCAGACAATGTCCGCATCTGCTTTACAGGGTCTTCTTGACAAGGCATCGGCATTAGTATACAAACGGCTGGCACAGTGTTCAGCTTTGAAATGGTATTGCTGTAATTTTTCCATCCACCTGGCCAGTTATCCTTCCCATGTCTTCATGTCCAACAACCATTTGAGAGGCATGGAAAGCTAGGATTGGGCTGGAACATGTGCCGCTTTCAGTCCTCTGAATAATGTTTCATAACACTGATTCCAACGGAAGGTCTTTTTTCAGGGTCTGTGGATGTAGAGGTGCGGCAATGGTGGCAAATCCCTCAACAAATCACCTGTATTACGAACAGAGGCCCAAAAAGCTTCTCTAGATTATCTATACTCAGATATATACTAGTATTCAAGCAACTATTTCGCCCTATCAGCATGGTTTTCTTACCAAAATGTCAACTGTTACGAATTTAGTGGTAATTGCCCAGGATTTAACAGAAGAGTTGGACTCCAATGGTCAAGTGGACATCATCTATAACGATTTCTCCAAAGCCTTTGACAGAATAGACCATGAACTATTACTTAAGAAATTATATAATTTTGGCTTCTCGAATGACACTGTTCACCTTATAAGATCATATCTTTCTAATGGAATCAATCACGTAGCATTCAATGGCCATAAGTCTGATGAATTTACTGCAACATCTGGTGTACCACAAGGCTCCATTCTTGGACCTTTATTGTTTATATTATTCATTAATGACCTATGTGATGTACTGGATTGTAGACGCCTTTGCTTCACAGATGATTTGAAGATATACTCGTCAGTGAACAGGGTTGCTGACTGTGAGGAGATGCAGAACCAACTTTGTTTTATTGAAAAAAGTAGTTCGATTTACAAGGCGACATTCGACTATTGAATTCAAATATCGAATATACAATTTTAAATTAGAAATGTGCAATACAGTCAAGGACCTTGGAGTAGTGTTCGACTCAACTCTATCTTCCAGACACCACTTAACAATCAAAGTTTGGGAACCCACGAAGTCATAAGGTTCCTTAATTCGTAACTGTAGACAATTCACAAACATCAATGCCTTAAAAATACTGTATTATGTGTACGTACGATTTAAATTAGTCCAATCTACGAAAAGCACATGCTATCTATAGAGAGAGTCCAAAGATTTCAAAAATTTCTTATTTTTAAAGTGGATGGCTCTTATATAAGTTTTACTTATAATTGCATAAAAGTTTGTATTCTTACTTTTATTTTTTAATTTTTACGGTTTTTATTCTATAATTTTTATTCTTATTTTATTCTATCCTTTTATTCTTCTTTCTTTTATTTCTATAACTACCTTAGTTCTTCAATCACTATTCAATAACTTTAGGTATAATTTAAATTGAATATTATTCTGTAAATAGGCAACTGTTGTTATGGCAGCCCACTCCCACGCTATGCGTGCCTTTAGGGGAAAATCCACTAAACCCCAGATATCCTAAATATCAAAAGGGTTTAGCTTTGTGGGAGCTCTTGCCAGGTTATCAGGCCCGTGGTTGGAGTCGTGGAAGTTTCTCATGAATTTTGTGCCCGTCCGGGCTGTTCCTAACAGAACAGCTTTTTGCATTAGTTGGTAAAGATGTTCGTCCAGACCGAGCTATTTTAAATTGTTTAGTAGAAGTTTAGGGACTACTCCTTTTGTTGACAAATCAGTTGGTACAGTTCGTATGTTATTCATGTACCGCTATGTTTTTATTTGAAATTCCAAATCCCTGTGTTTGGCAATTTTTTCAGCCTGCTTAATATTTATATTATTGTTATTAGGGATTGCTATGTCAATTAAGGTTGTTTTTCTAGAGATTTTATTTACTGAAATTATATCTGGTCTAATGTGAGCAACAGTCCGATCGGTCAGTATCGTACCGTCCCAGTACAGCTTGTAGTTGTTATTTTTGTAAAACAGATTGTGGTTTGTATACATAGCATGGCAATCTTACTGACTGCATCAGTTCAAGTTTCAGTGCTAGTTTCTGGTGCTTTATTTTTGCCACAGCATCATGTCGTTCTTTGCTTTCAATTTCAATTATTAGTTGTTCTTTACACCCCATGGAATATTTCGCTCATCGCTTTTGTTGTTCAGTAATTATGTTGTTCAGCTCCCAATTTCTGAAAAGGCGATGATTAAGGCACGAAGTTATAAGTTTGCTTAAAGTTGGGAGGCAAGTAATTGGTCGGTACTTTGCTGGGTCCTGCCCTAACAGCACAAAATATTTTAAAAGATTTAAAAATTTGAAAATATTGAAAAAACATTTCACACATTCTTTACAAATATTTTATAATATATTAATATTTTTTTCAAATACTAACAAAACATTTCTAAAAAACTTTGCAACATATCTAGTTATTAAAATATTTTATAAACTTTTTGAAAAATGGAAAATATATATTTCATAAAAAGATTTTACAATATTGTATGAAAATATTTCACAATGTTGTAAAAATGTTTTCAAAAATGTAAAAAAATATATTTTCAACAGATACCATAAAAATATCGACAAATATTTTTAGGACCGTTTGTTAAAACATTTCATAATCAGTCAAATATTTTATAAAAATATTTGGAAATGTTTTTTCCGCATTTCAAAATAATATTTTAGTTGAGTTTCAAAAAAATATATTAATAATATTGTTACGAAATTTACCTAAAGCCGACCCTGTTTCATTTCAGTACGACAACAATCGCTTTGAGATAAAAAATGGTTCTCGAATAGACTCGGCACCTGTAGGGGTGATGATGATTTTTGCGAGAAATTTCTATGCTGGTTTTATAAAGGAAGCAGGCCACGATCGCGAGTTGAGTTGGTGGAGCAAAAAGCTTATATGAAAAATTGTTGTGATATTTGAATCAGCTGTTGTATATTCGATGTAAATAAAAGTTCTAGAAAAGTGAAAGTGAATATTAGTTATATAATTTTAAATAAAACCCACGGACTATATTGCAATCTGGTGATCAGAAGTAAAGGATTAAGTGCAGTTAAAATCGTAATTTGATTTATGGAAACCCGTAGCATGGACGAAACTACCAAAAAAATAGTCAAGCAGGTTACGGAGGGACTAGACGAACAAATAGCACAGATTCTAGAAAAACGTGACAAGGAGAAACAACATCAAGGAGTAATTTAACAAAGGTTAGTAAAATCTTTTGATGAAAAACGTAAAATAGAAATAGAAAATCTTGTCACCACGATGAAAAATGAACAACATAATTTAATTGAAGGATTATTCTCGAAATTTGAAAAAAAAAACGAGAAAATGATTTTAAAATATTTGAACAAAAACAAGATCAACTTGAATTCAAACGACAAAATTAATTTAAGTTATTTGAAGAAAAACAAGGCAAAACGGAAGAAAAAAGACAATTGCAATTTGAACAATTAACGCAAATAGTATCGCAAGTTAATGAAACAGTGAAATCAGTTCCATTAAAAACACGGTACAAAGTCAAGTAAGTGAAGTACAAGATAAAATCAGTGCCATCCAAAACAAGGTAGAAACAGAAATCAAAAAAATGCAACAGGAATTACAGCTAGGAAAATACCAGCACACCGTGAGTACCAAAGGTTCCTTTAGTAAACCACCCACATTCGACGGCAGTTCATCTTGGCCCATGTATAAACGGCAATTTGAGGCCGTGGCTACAGCTAATGGATGGGATAATCAAGAAAAATCTACTTCTCTGGTAATTTCGTTAAGAGGTCCGGCCCTAGAACTCCTCCAAAGCATTCCAGTCGAGGACAAGGCAATTTCGACAAGATCATCGCCATCCTGGATAAGCGATACGACAATCAATCCTTGAGTCAGGTATACCAAGTCCAACTGAGTGGAAAAAATCAAAAATCCGGTGAAAGCCCCCAAGAATTCGAAGCAGAGATTAGACGGTTAGTACACTTGTTCTACCCAGACCTGCCAGAGGAAACGAAAGACCAGTTGGCTACACAGAGTTTCATAAACGGCATCAGAGATGTGGAAGTACAACGAAATTTAAGACTGAGTGGCGTCAAGAAGAGTAATGAAGTAGAGCTTTGGAAGTAGAGGCCGTCATGAACATGTCCAAGCCGAGGGTCCGAGCAGTTTCCTTTAACCAGGAACTATTAGAACGGTCACAAATAACTGGCACCAGAGGAGCATGTTACCGCTGTGGACGGACAGGACACTGTCAACGTGACTGCAGAATAAGGCTACCGGAACGATCACCAACCAGGGGTAGCCAACAAACCGACCTTACCAACCAGGGAAACTCCAATCAGTCAGCATAAGGGGGCGAATGCTGACTAACCCTCCACCAGCCCCGAGGACTGTATATATCCGGGGATTTTGCCGAGATAGCAGCAGCCTAGTCATCAGGGGCACCACCAATGGCCGAGCAATTACCATCACCATCGACACTGGCGCCGCTGTGTCCATTGCCAAGTCCAGGGTTTTGAGAGCATCATAAATTCGGCCAGTTACCAATAACATCCAGCTCAGAACAGTCACCGGCGAGTCCATGTCAATACAGGGTAAGGCAGATGTCGTGCTACAGATCGCGGACAAGATGATCCGGCATAGGGTCCTGGTAGCGAATATTGAGGATGATTTCATACTGTGTATGGACCTAATCAGCCAGCATGGATTTATGTTCGACCCGAGATATGATGTTCTTCGGTTCCTAAATGAAGAATTTGTATTGACACGGCCCGTCAACAGCTCAGCGACCTCCATAAAAATTGTAGTAAAATCCTCAGCCAGAATTCCCGGTCGAACGGAACAGATTATTCATGGGCAGCTAGACAGCAATCCTGGAAGCTTCGTTGGAATGGTGGAGCCCGTACACTCAGCTCATGACTACTTAGTTGGACGGGCTATAGTTAAAACCGGACGAGATATACCAATTAGAGTCCTGAACGAAATCAGAATTGCCAGTGGTCAAGAGATAGCTTGTTTCGAGCCAGTCGACACCATCATCAATTGCGAAGAAGGGTACCAGACATCGATAAAGGAGACAGGGCCCAGTAAAGAGTTCCTACAACAGTTTGCTGACCATTTGACACACCTGACACCGGAGGAACAGAAGAAAGCCAAGCAATTTATCACAAAGCACTGGCAAATTTTTAACATTGAAGATCCAGCACCGAATAGATACCGGGAAGGCTCAACCCATCAGAATACCACCTAGGCGACAACCATTGGGACACCAACAGGCAGTTGAGGAAAACATCGAGTCCATGTTACAAAATGGAGTTATTGAGCCATCCATCAGCCCATGGTCCGCTCCCGTCGTGCTAGTTAAAAAGAAGGATGGAACCACCCGATTTTGCGTGGATTACAGAAAGCTGAATGACGTCACCAAGAAAGACAGCTCTCCACTACCCCAAATTGATGACACTCTGACCACACTAGCAGGCGCCCGTTGGTTCTCCACACTAGACCTAAAGAGTGGATATTGGCAGGTTGGTTGGTTCACGGTCATGCCCTTTGGGTTATGTAATGCTCCCGCAACATTCGAGAGGCTAATGGAGTATGTCCTGACCGGGTTAACAAGGAGGACGTGCTTAGTATACCTCGACGACATTCTAGTCATGGGTCAGACATTCGACGACCATCTGAAGAACCTGGGCGAAGTATTCTCCAGAATTAATAACGCCAACCTGAGACTCAATCCGAAGAAGTGTTCCTTGTTCCAAAAAGAAGTAGAGTTTTTGGGCCACTTCGTTTCCGAGTCAGGAATCCGCACCAACGAGGACAAGATATAAGCCATCCGTGATTGGCCACTCCCAAGGGACAAGCATGAACTCCGAAGCTTCTTGTGCCTCTGTTCCTACTACAGGCGATTTGTTGAGGGATTTGCCACCATTGCCGCTCCTCTGCATCGGCAGACCACTGAGAAAGAGACCTTCCATTGGAAGGATTGCCAAACATCATTCAGACGACTGAAGGCAGCACTATGTTCCAGCCCAATCTTAGCCTTTCCTACGCAGTCCGGCACCGACGCCAGCAACACAGGTTTGGGCCATTTCCACAAATACCTCTATGGTCGTCATTTCTTAATCCGAACAGATCATGCTGCACTCAAATGGCTGCTGGTCATGAATACACCGGAAGGACAACTGGCCAGGTGGATGGAGAAATTACAGCAATACAATTTCAAGGTGGAACACCGTGCCGACCGTTTGCACAATAATGCCGATGCCCTATCCAGAAGACCCTGTAGAACGGAAAGCGGAAATTGTCTGAAGACGGCACAGCGAAAGGGTATCTCCATCAGGCAGATCCGAGTGCAGGCCAATGAAGACTAGACAATGGAACAGTGCATCCAGGACCAAATGGCTGATCCAGACATCGAACCAATCTTGTCACTCAAAACTAGAGGGGCACCCAGGCCACGATGGGACGAGGTAGCTAGATACTCCGGCGTGCTGAAATCGTTATGGGCTCAATGAGACTCTCTAAGAGTAGACAATGGAATGCTTAGTTCCTAAGAAAAAGGTACCAGCTTCCTGACCGAATTACATGATGGGATTACCGGGGGGCATCTGGGCATGAACAAAACCCTAGACAAAGTTCGCCAGCGATATTACTGGGTAAATTACTTTGAAGACGTCAGAGCTTGATGCTGGAAATGTGACACCTGTGCAGCCAGTAAGGGCCCGAAGACCCGGACCAAGGGCAGAATGCAACAGTACAATGTGGGCGTCCCATTTGAGAGAATTGCCATCGATGTCGCCGGTCCGTTTCCCGAGTCTGAGAGGGGGAACAAGTAGTTTTTGGTCGCAATGGTTTACTTCAGTAAATGGCCTGAGGCATATGCGATTCCCATCAAAAAGGCAGCCACGGTAGCGACGGTGCTAGTAGAACAACTATTCAGCAGGTTTGGCGTCCCGATGGAACTACATTCAGACCAGGGGCGTAACTTCGAATCGAATGTTTTCCAGAAGGTCTGCACGATGTTGGGGATCAGGAAAACGAGAACAACACCATTACACCCACAGTCAGACGGAATGGTGGAAAGATTCAACAGGACCTTGGAACAACACCTATCCAAGGTCGTCAGCAATAACCAGCGTGATTGGGGATGAGCATATTCCCCTATTCCTGTTGGCATGTCACTCAGCCGTACATAATAGTACAGGCCTGACTCCAGCCAGGGTCCTATTCGGAAAAGAGCTGCGATTACCCTGCGATTGGGCTTTTGGCTCCCCCGAAGAACCTTCCCAAGACATCAACGATTATGCCGACCAGGTCCCACATAACATGCTGGCAATACACGAATTAGTCCGAACGCAGATGTTGGCCACCAGTGACCGGATGAAGAAGCGATACGACCTCAAGGCCAATTCAGTCGGGTTCCAAAAGAGGGACAAACTCTGGCTGTACAACTCCCAACGGAGCAAGGGTAAATCCCCAAAGCTTACACCCGCCTGGTATGGTCCATACGAGGTGGTCAAGAGGCTTAATGACGTCGACCGGATCCATCGAAACCCCAGGGCTAAGTTGAAGGTGGTTCATTTAGATCGACTTGCTCCCTACCATGGAGAGGATGTTTCTGACCGGGGCGATCAGAATTAAAGGGGGGTCAGTGTTGCGAAATTTACCTAAGCCGGCCCTGTTTTCATTTCAATACGACACCGATCGCTGGGAGGACAAAAAAATTAATCTCGAAATAGCTCGGCAACTGTAGAATTGATAATGGATTGTAGGATAGTTTTCGGTGCTGATTTTAAAAGGAGCAGCCCATCATCTCAGCAGTTAGTTAGTTATTGCGAAGAGTGTATTTAGGGTTATTATTTAGAGATTCGAATTAGCTGTTGTGAATATTTCATGTAAATAAAAGTTTCTAGAAAGTGAGAGTAAATATTAGTTTTTAAATTTTAATTGAACCCACGGAGTATATAACAATACTTTCCAGGGTGTTTTAAAAGATGTCAGAAAAATTATATTGCGTAGTCAGTAAGCATGTTCATGTATAAGATAGTTGGAATATAGAGTGAATCAGAATTATAGTTAAGTGTTTTAAAAAATGTTATATTTGGAAGTACCTAAGCAAAGCATATACAAGGTGATTGGGATATTTTGTAGAGTACAATTATGGTTCAAAAACTTATGGACAAATAAGTTATAATGGTTGACTAATTGGCAGCAGTATAAACATGATGATTTAAATAAAGTTGGAAGTAGAGTTATAATTATACAAGGAGTTTACAAAAAATTAATAAAATTTTTATACAGGGTGGTTAATAAGTAGTTGCAGTTTTGGTGAATTATGTTGGGGATTGGTGAATTTATAGTTATACAGAGTGGTACAAAAAGTGTTATAATGTGTCGTTGTATATACAAGATGGTTGAAATCGAAAATCAAAAAATGTAAAAAAATGTATATAGGATAGATCATGAACAGTTGCATCTAACTGTGTGGAATACCTAAAGTTATGGGGCGAAGCAAAATTATAGTTATACAGTGTGTTTAACATAATCTGAGAAAAAGTTGCATATAAAGAGTGGTTAAAATTTAGGGTGGGGAAAATTTTTACTTTACAAGGTGGCTCAAATATTTTCAGAAACAATTGTTATATAGCATGGACCACAAGCAGTTGCATAACTGATATATAGGATGGACTAAAGGTGTAGTTAAGTGTTTAAACAATGTTATAAGTGGTGACAAATACACAAACACTAGCATATACAGGATGGTTGCACTAAAGCGTAAAGTAGAGTTACAGTTATACAAGGTGGTTAATAAAATGTCGAATAAAACTGTTATATAGGGTGGCACCTGCAGTTTTGGGTGAAATATATTTGGGATTGGTCAATTTATTGTTACGTAGGGTGGTTCACAAATTAGAACTTCAACGTTTTAATTAAACCCAAATTGAAATAAATGTTAAAAAAAAACACTGAGAAATGAGAAACTGAATGAGACATCAGAATATGTTTGAAAAACTTCTTTAAGAAAAGAGTTATGAAGATACATTAAAATATTTTATTATTATAAAATGGTTTAGAGTTCTTGATAAATCTTTCAAAACATAAAATAGTTTATGTTACAATTTCAAATGTATGGAAGTATCTGCTTTATTTTTACTTTGCCGTTAATAGTATGGTTTTATTTCGAATTATTTGTTACAGTTATCAGAAAAATTGAGAAAAAAATGTCAAAAATTGATACAAGCTATTACTTCTATTGAAAAAATAATAATGAGAGATAAAACTCTGTGGTTACACTAAAACCATTATAATCATGCATTCATATATCCCATACAAAGAGCAGAATGTTAGATAACATTACAAACAGTTTACATTTTTGAATGGTAATGATACCAATGAAAATCGTGATATTGATTTAAATTGAATTTTCCATGAAGATGTATATTGCAGCAGTTCAAGTATTTCAATTATAATAATGATAAGTATTGATGATGCATCATGGAAATTCTTGAGAAAAATGTCTAATTCTTCTTATAAAGAAGAAATTGAAAGACTTTCCAAATGGAGCAAACAGGTAAGATTTAGAAGTATTAATATTTTCATTCATTAATGAGTATCTATTTTTAAAGGGAAAATGTTATCGACAATGAAGATATAAATGTGCAAACAATACTTCCAGTCCGTTTTCACCCAACCGAAAAACATGTACAGGAGCCCCACAAACTCTAAATATATAGTATATGCATTCTGATTCTTGATGAAATATATAATTGTTTTACTGAATAAATAAATATATAATATTTTATATTTTAAAATGATTGTGACTTCAATATTATTTCATAGTATTATAAAAACATAATATTTTGAAATAAGTTTATAAAGGTATATAAAAATGTTTTTGGAAAATGTTATCAAATACTACCAAATTTAACAATATTATACACATGTTTTAGGTGAATATACCAGAATCTCTTTTAAAAATATTTACGGAATCTTTCAATAACATATTTCTAAATATTTCTATAAAATATTTTTCAGGACATTTTACCATTTAAAAATATTTTGATATTGGAGAAATCATTATTAAAATATTTTTCAAAAAATACTTTGTTTTTCAAACATTTATAAAATATAAATCAATATTGACAAATATTTTAGAAATATTTAATAAATCTTTCATTAATATGTTTCAAAATGTTTCTACAAAATGTTTTTCAGAAATAGTTTTACCCTACGACATTTTGCCATTTTAAAAATGTTTTAATAAAATTGTAGAAATGATTGTTTCAATAATTACCACGAGAATAAATCGTTTCAACATTTTTAAAATATTTGAAAGATATATAAATATATATATATATATATATATATATATATATATATATATATATATATATATATATATATCAATAAGGACAAATATTTTAGAAATATTTAAAAAATCTTTGATTAATATGTTTCAAAATGTTTATCGAAATATTTTTACCCTACGACATTTTGACATTTTGAAAATATTTTGATGATTTTTTAGAAATCATTGCGAAAATATTTAATTATGTTTATAAATTGTTTTAAAAATATTTATGAAATATTTCTGTGCTGTTAGGGTGTGTACATATGTTGTCCTTTGGTAAGAGGTATGAAGCACTCATGCGTAAGGAAACTGGGTATCTTGTGTGGATGGATAATTATGTCATTAATAAGGGCTGTTAATTTTTTGTGGGTGGCGTAAAGTTTCTTTATCCAGTAATTCTGCACACCATCTGGTCCTGGTGCTTTGGAGTTATGGAGGTACTTCATTATGTTAGATGTGTCTTCCGTTGTAAATGGTTAGTATTGTATCTTATCACAATTCTGAAATGCAGTCTCCTCCTCATTAATCCAGCTGGCCCTGGAGTTATGGGAAACTGTTCTGGAAAGTTGTGTTTTCCAGAATTGCTCGACGGCCGTTTTACTGGGATAGCTAGCGGCTTCATTATTATTGATGTAATTGAGTTTTCTATAAATACCCTTTTTCTGATTGTCGGAATAGTGTGTTGTCTAGTTTCGTTGGTTACTGGTTTTGTACCTTCTCAATCGACTTGTGTAGACGGAAAACTTTTTGTCCTAGACTGTCCAGACACTGCTGAGGTGTAACCCCATCGACTTGACCATACAATCTATGGCAGCACACTCCCTCTAAGGCACGCATAGCGTGCCTTTAGGGGAAAATTCACTAAACCCCAGACATCCTAGATATCAAAAGACTGTGGGATCCAGGTTTTCAGGCCCGTGGTTGGATTCGTAGGGGCAGTTTCTCATAAATTTCCCGACCGTCCGAGCTGTTCCTAACAGGACGGCTTTTTGCATTTGTTGGTAAAGATGTTCCTCCAGACGGAGGTATTTTAAATTGTTTAATAGATGTTTTGGGACTAGCCCTGTCGTTGACATAACAATTGGTACAGTTCGTGTGTTGTTCATGTCCCACTGAGTCTTTATTTGAAAATCCAACTCCCCATATTTGGTTATTTTCCCAGCCTGCTTGATATTTATATTATTGTTGTTAGGAATTCGTATGTCAATTAAAGTTGTTTTCCGAGCGACTTTATCTACCAAAACTATATCTGGTCTATTGCGAGCAACAGTCCGATCAGTCAGTATCGTGCGGTCCAGTACAGCTTGTAGTTGTTATTTTCTTAAAACAGATTCTGGATTGTATTTATAGTATGGTAATTGCACCGACTGTGACAGTTCAAGTTTCAGTGCTACTTCCTGGTGCAGTATTTTTACAGCATATTGTCGTTTTTTGTATTCAGTTGCAGCGAACGCTTGACAACCTCCTGTGATATGTTGGATAGATTCAGATGTTTGGCAACCGTACCTGCATCTGTCGTTGTTGTCTTTAACGATGTACTTTAGGTAGTTCTTAGTTGGAATTACTTGATCTTGGATTGCCAATATAAAGCCTTCTGTTTCAGGAAACATATGACCAGAGATCAACCAGTAGTTCGACGCTGCACTGTCGACATAATCTTGGTTGACGTCATTTATATGTCTTCCATGAAGGGGCTTCTCTTTCCATTTCAGCAGTTTCTGAGTAGTGGTCTGGTGGTGTAATTGGACGTGTCGTTGTGTCAGTCGCAGTGGTGTTGAGTCATCAACCTGGCACATGACTCTATGTAGATCAGAAAATTCTGCGAGTTTCTGAAAATGACTACGCAAATTAGAAATTTGTTGTTCTAATAGTTTGCTTAGAACTGCCAATCCTCTTCCTCCTTCATACCGTGGCAAAGTTGTACGTTCAACAGAGCTCTTTGGATGGTGATGTAGAGCTTTTGTTAGTAAAACTCGAACTTTTCGTTGTAATTTTTCAATGTCAGTCTTGCACCAATTAACTATACCGAAAGAGTAGCTGAGCACTGAACATGCATACGTTTTAATAGCCTGAAACAGATTTTTACTGTTTAGTTTGGTTTTCAACAGTCGTCTTACCCTTCTATAAAACTCTGCTGTTAGATCCTTTTTCATAGTCTTGTGATCAATACGTTGAGCTTGCTTTATTCCAAGGTATTTATAAGTATGTCCTTCCCCCATTGATTCGATTGAGGTGCCATCTCCCATTTCGAAGTGCCCCTGCTGTATTTTGCCTTTAACTATATTAATAATTCGGCATTTGTTTAAGCCAAATTTCATATGGATTTCACTAGAGAACCCTTCTACTATTTTCAGCATATCATGCAACCAGCTGTTGTTTCGTAGCTGCCATCAAATGTTTCTAAGAGGACGGCTTTTTGCATTTGTTGGTAAAGATGTTCGTCCAGACCGAGGTATTTTAAATTGTTTAATAGATGTTTTGGAACTAGTCCTGACGTTGACATAACAATTGGTACAGTTCGTGTGTTGTTCATGTCCCACTGAGTCTTTATTTGAAATTCCAAATCCCTATATTTGGTTATTTTCTCAGCCTGCTTGATATTTATATTACTGTTGTTAGGAATTGCTATGTCAATTAAAGTTGTTTTCCGAGCGACTTTATCTACCAAAACTATATCTGGTCTATTGTGAGCAACAGTCCGATCAGTCATTATCGTGCGGTCCCAGCTTGTAGTTGTTATTTTCTAAAACAGATTCTGGTTTGTATTTATAGTATGGTAATCTTACCGACTGTGATAGTTCAAGTTTCAGTGCTAGTTACTGGTGCAGTATTTTTGCCACAGCATGTTGTCGTTCATTGTATTCAGTTGCAGCGAAAGCTTGACAACTTCCTGTGATATGCTGGATAGATTCAGATGTTTGGCAACCGTACCTGCATCTGTCGTTGTTAATAGAAGGGTCTTTAACGATGAACTTTAGATAGTTCTTAGTTGGAATTACTTGATCCTGGATTGTCAATATAAAACTTTCCGTTTCAGGAAACATATGACCAGAGATCAACCAGTAGTTCGACGCTGAACTGTCGACATAATCTTGGTTGACGTCATTTATGTCTTCCATGAAGGGGCTTCTCTTTCCATTTAAGCAGTTTCTGATCAGTTTTCTGGTGGTATACTTGAACTTGTTGTTATGTCAGTCGCAGAAGTGTTGAGTCATCAACCTGACATATGACTCGTTTCTGGCGACCTTGCTATCCACTCGATGGCACCTCGTTTTCCAATCCATCTATCAAGAAATTAATTATCCAGAAATTTTCTAATTATCAAGATATTGTGGTGGTGCACAATCGTGCGAAAAAACAAGTGCGTCTTCTACTAGACGATCATCTGCCTCCAAAATTTCAGTTGTTCTTGAATCTACAGCGTTTGCAAGTAACTCTAAATACTCGCACTTATCTCCATTTAATGTGCCATCTATGCAAAAGGCTCCAACGATATGAAGACCTAGAATTCCTGCCCACACATTTAGCTTTAGAGGTCGCTGAGTATAAGCCGCTCTTAATAACTGTGGATTAATGTTAAACCAGTATCGGCAGTTATGACGATTTACCCCACACCTTTTAAATAAAAGGGGCTTTCTTCAGAGAAGCAACTATAGTTAAAAAAATTGAGACCGGACAATGTTTCACATAATTCTAATCTTCGGTCAACATTCTCTCCATTTAATCTTGGACCGGTCTGATTTTGCAGGGATGAAACTTATTACGTTTCAGAATGTTGTGAATACTACTTCGTTGAACACCTGATGTTAACGCAATTTGTCTTAAAGATTTTTTTGGTTCCACTAGAACAGGTCCTAATACTACTTTTTGGCTCGCGTTTCTTGTTACCCAACTATCCTGTTTTGTTTAATTTGCTCCACAGTTTAGTAATGTATTTATGTCTTACGAGTCTTTCTAGATGCCTCTCATTGAAATTACGAGCAGTTTTTCTAGCTTAATTATTACTCTGAACATAAAGAACAATCATTTCGATTTTTTCCGCTAAAACCATTTTGTCGAGTCAGAAAAATAACGAAGTAAGACTTAACTACACTGAACCGGCTATGGAAAGAAACTCAGACATTTACTTGCAATTTTTTTTGTTTTTTTTTTAACGGAAGAAGTTATTAAATTTTATGTTATATCACAAGTAATACACAGTGGCGCACCTCAAAAATTACACGTCGAAATAGTACTCTTTGTGAAACATCTGTTCAAAAAAAGTTCATTGTCAGTTTCATTTTCCTTGTTGTAATAGTAAAAAGTTTTAAAATTATAAGCGAGTGATATATGCTAATTATTAGTCTTCAGTAACATCAGAGATCAGCAACATATACAGGAATCATGTTTTAATTCGCAAACTATTTAAATGTTGATGGAATGTCAACCTTGTTGAATTTCTTTTAAATACGCTTTAAAACAAGCTGTCAATTATGGCAGGGTTCCATTTTCAAAAAATTCAGTAGCTCGCGATGGGGTGATTATAATTAACGGTTAGTATGGCCAAAACTTTTGACGTGTTGGGGCGATTTTCAAAATAATGAATATTTTGGGAAATATTCCAATTGGTTCGTTTTCGTTGGGACACCCTGTATATGTGCAAGCAATGCAGTTGAGATCTATCTACTCTGCTATTGGACGCCTTACAGCCTCTGTTGCATCCCACGTTGCGATTGTCATTTATATTTGTTTCTTCACTCTTCTTCAATTGCGTTGACTCTCATTATATCTCGATTATATCATAGGGCTACCTTTTATTTTGTATTATTCGAGGCATATATAGGAGCTCTTGTTGGCTATCTCTCGTCTTTCATTTTTGTACTGTCCGTACTGCTAAATACTCTTCCTGTATTCGTTTTTATTACTACATTTCGATTGTACATTCAAGATCCCACACACTCGTCTTAACTATTCTATTACAATTGTGACTATTCGTTTCTTATATATTTTTTGTCATCTCTCAGCTTTCTGAATCGTACGTTAAATGCGGTTCTGTTTTGACTTTTGTGCTTAATCTCACACTTTAATATCACAATAAAGAGTTCAAAGATTGAGTTGCTTTTTAACTTGTTGAGCTATATTTTGTGTATTCTTTACAAATAATTTTAATTCCAGGTTCTTTACTTTCCCTAATGTGTAATTTCAAATTAATATATTCAGCTGTCAACGTTCATATTCTTCTATTCTTCTTTTACTTTTAACATTAATCCGCATATTCTTCATAAAAGCAATAACTACTTGATTTTTTGCGAAGTAAATATAGTTGCCATCTATCTCTTTTCCCAGATACAATATTTTCGTTCCTGTCATCTAGCGCTTGTTGAAGGTAAACTCTTAACAGCGTAAGTGACAAACTACATTTTTGTTTTTAACCTATTTGTATTACACTCTTCGCATCTTTAAATAGATTTCAGATGGCTCCCATATATACATAATATATCATTTAGGACCAATTTTTTCCACCATTTCGAAAGTGTTTTTTTCAGGTGGTGGTGAAACTGTGGACTTTACATATTTTTCCAATGTTTGTTAGAAAACAAATGGGTATGCTATACAAGATGTCCAGCTTGGAAGCCACTTTGAATTTCAATACGCGGCCGTACAACATCCTCATTGAATAACAGTTATGCCTCGCGAATTCTTGCCACATTTTTATAACTATTACGGTAAGAGTAATTCCGGTCCATTCTTTAGCAGTTCTGTGGGAGTGTTTCCAGGATTCCATACTTTCACATTTATGTAATTTAGATAAATTATATAATAATTCATTATTGTCTCTGTCCTCGAAACACAACTCGCGTTCATTCGTACGGGTTCGTCTGGTTTCGGGAACTGATAGAGAACTTCGGCTTCGGTCAAACCTTCACTCATTTTTGGCCGAAGCCGAAGTTTTGGGGGAAGTTGCTTTTTTCGGTCGAAGGTGACCAAAGCCGGATGTTTGGTCGGACCTTACATATTAAAGAACATTTAAATTACTGTTTGGAAATTCCAAAATAAACGATTGCGAATTAAAATTTTAAATTCATCTTAAAAGTCACAAAAGATAATTTTAAATACGTCTTAAATGCCAGGAAAAACATTCGATATTACTCTTTTAGCAAAAAAATTACTAATAGACTAATAAATCTTGACATGCATTTCACTCGAGCACTACTTGTTTGTATAAAACAACATCAATTTTTTCTTGAGTGTCGACCTCCAAAAATCAAAAAGTCGTATATTGCTTGTAAACGCGGTACATGCTATCCCTTTTCATTTAATTTTTTAGGGGTAGTTATTACCACTAGGGGGTTGAAGGGGCAGGTGAATAATTTTCTTCAAGAAGTGTAGTTTCATATATCAAAAATTACCCGTTCCAGGATTTTTCATTTACATTATTAATTAAGTAAAAAATGAATTTATCCCTTAAGGCCGCTATTATCTTTGATAATACATCTTTATCAAAAATATTTTCTAGTGTAATACCAAATCTATACTAATACAATAAAGAGGTAAAATTGTTTGTTTGTTTGTAGGGGGTAATCTCTGAAAGTAGTGAACCGATTTTAAAAAATCTTGCACTAATAGAAAGTTACACCATCTGCTATTTTGATAAAATGTTTGATTTACGCGTTGGTGGCCGTGGGGTGTCCATTATTTTTCCTTCAATTTAAGATCTTGGAAACAAAAGTGCTATAGGCGTGAAAATTGGTGTATATACTAATATATATAATATAATGTTATTTGAATAATTTATTATATTTCGGAACCTAAAGTTATAGAGCCATGAGAATTAACAGGTTGATCCTTGCTTTTAGTAAAGTAGCACGTGAATACTTATTTTGAAAAAACCGAAATATTAAATGGGGGGCAGAGGGGTGTCTATTGTTTTTACTTGATTTAACATTTTGGAAACTAAAAGTGCTACAGGCGTGAAAATTGGAGTATATACTCTTTTCCATAAATAAATAAAAACGCGTTTAATCATTTTGCAAAAATTAAATTATCTGATGGAAGGCAGGTGGGGTAATATTTTTTGAAATATTTATTATTTTCGGGAACATAAAATAATAGAGCCACGAGCATTAAGAGGTTGATTCCTTTCTTTAAGTGAAGTAGTAGGTTATTCATTATTTTGCAAAAATTGAAATATTAAATGGGGTTCACTATTATTTTACGCAGAATTCAATTTCTTCGATATAGAAAGTAATACAGGTGTAAATCTTGATACATATAGTCTTCTAATTAAATAGAAGCGACTTTTATCGTTTTTCGAAAATTGAAACATTAAATGGGGGAAATAGGGTTACTATTGTTTTATGGAAAACTGAACATCTTCGAAATAGAAAATAATACGGGTGTAAATCTGCATATATATATATATATATATATATATATATATATATATATATATATATAAATAGAAGCCAGTTTTATCATTTTGCGAAAAATTCTGTTTTCTTATAGGGGTAAGAAGATATGAGAATTATGATATTAATTCTCTAAATAACAAATACAGGATTGACGTGAAATTTGATGGGTTTTAGTAATTTTTAAACAACAAAAAATGATGCCGGTGTGAAAGTTGTTACCTATATATGCTTTTCTCCTGAAATGACTAGAACTGAAATTAATCACTTTAATCATTTAGTGATTGATCACGTACGCGATAAGTGCCAAGCGAAGTATTTTTTTTTATTGGATGAGAATTGATAAACTGACTCTTTTCTTGAAATTAATGAATACCTTATTCTTCAATTTCCAAACACTGAATTTATGACTGAAAAGTTTTCAATTGATTAGTGACAGGTGAATCTAAATAAATAAATTAAAAAAAAATCAAAAACCGACTTCAAAAGAAACTTAACCAAAAAGCATGAAATAATTAATGCTACAACAATTAATTACTTTTTCTGAAGTCGGTGCCAATTTGAACAGCCATGTACTTCCCAAAATATTTTCACTTTCGATTGACACCGACTTCATAAAAAGTATTTAATTGTTGTAGCATAAATTATTTCATGCTTTTTAGTTAAGTTTCTTTTGAAGTCGGTTTTTGTTTTTTTTTTAAATTTATTTTATATATATTATACTAACGATTTTTAGTGTTGCAATGGCTTAATTGGATGCAGTTTTCAAATCTAATTAACATTTTAGATATTGCCTAACATAATGTATTTTACTTTCATTTATTAGCTTGACCAACCTCGTTTACTGTTGAACAGAATAACTTGTTTTGTAGATATGTATATGTATTAAGAATATTTTCTATATGATTCTAACTTAGGTGGATCCACCACCTTGTATAATTGTAACTCTGCTTTACCCTATAGTGCAACCATCCTGTATATGTTACTGTTTATTTGTCACCCAATATAACATTTTTTAATCACCAAACTATAGTTCTACTCCACCCTATATGCTATATAACAATTATTTCTGATAACTAGCTCTCGCCCAGTGGTCGAAATTCGACCAATTGTGTCAATAAGTATGGAAATTCAAGTTCTTTAGCTACTCTGTTTATGCAACTTTCTCTAACATGTTTTAATCACACTGTATAACTGTAATGTTCCTTCGCCCCATGTTTCAGATATTGCATATATGCAACAGCTCATGTTCTATCTTAATTAGCTACCCCGTATATGGAACTTTTTCTAACATGTTTTAACCATACTGTATAACTGTAATGTTCCTTCGCCTCATGTTTCAGATATTGCATATATGAAACAGCTCATGTTCTATCTTAAATTATCTACCCCGTATATGGAACTTTTTCTAACATGTTTTAATCATACTATATAACTGTAATGTTACTTCGCCCCATGTTTCAGATATTGCATATATGCAACAGCTCATGTTCTATCTTCAAAAAAATGTAGAACAATTTTTTATCAACACTACTTAACTATATTTCAACTCTACCCTCTATTTCAACCACCTTGTATGTGCAACTACTTTTCGGCCAACCAGTTTGACATTTTTGTATCACCCTGTATAAATATAAATCCATTAATTTCCAAAAAATTTGATCAAAACTGCAATTGCTTATGGAGCACCCTATGTAACAATTTTTAAGATTAAACTACTTACCTCTACTCCTCCCTATATTTCAAATATCCTATCTGTGCAACTTATTATGAGTTACGCTATTTCACATTTTTTCCTCATATTTTTTAAAACACAGTATAAAATATAATTTATCTTCATTTAATCTCACTGTGTAACTATAACTTGACTTTGCCCCATATTTCAGGTACTCCTTATATGCAACATTCTTCTAACTTTTTTACTCACACTGTATAATTATTATTCTGCTCCACGCTATATTTGCAACTACTTATGGGCCACACAATATAACATTTTTTCACCACTCTGTATACTTAGAGTTCTAGCCCACCCTATATTTCATCTATCCGGTATATGAAACTGCGTGTGGATCATAACATTCCTTTATAATATTTTCTAAACCTTCCTGTATAGCTGTAATCATACTCTGTTACATATTTCAATCGTCCTATAATATGTTACTTGATAACTTGTGAACTACTTTATAAAACTTTTTTTTCAACCCATTTCATCACTTTAATAATAGCTCAAGAAAACTCAAATATCCTAACTAGTTACATAACATACATTTTTATCCACCTTGTATAAATATAATTCTATTTTATCCTTATATATATCCCACATTTTATAAGTCAAACTATAAGTTTTGCAACAAAAAAGATTATGAAGAAGAATATTCATAAGAACGTTTTCCGTTTGAATGCAATTTACGAAGATACACTGTTATAGAAAACAACTGAGAACCTCCACCTTGAAGTTGATTTACTGACATTTATTGGGATTTATTTCCAATCAACTTTTAATTTACATCTTAACAGAAACAGACATGGAATGATTACTGTTTACGTTTTAGACCATGTAAATCTGTTTGTGAAGAATAACTTTTTTTCTCTTAAAATTATTAATTAAAAAAAAGGATTCGTTTGATTTATGAATACACACTGTATATACATATTAATTGACATTTATTTTGAACAGTTAATACCAGTAACTCCATCAAAGCTTATACAGAGTGAGTTTTTTTTCATGATCATTGATTTGCAGTTTTACTGGCCCAATTTAATGACACTTTCGGATTTTTGAAAAAGTCATGGCTTACTAGATATTTTGAAAAAACTAAATTCTGTCGATTTAGTCAAATTCCTCTAGCTCCTTTGTTTTTGATTTTATAAAAAAGTGTAAATATCAAAATTGAAGGGAATTGTATCCCGAATATGATTGTCATGTCCACGTTTGCGTGACAGCTCTCGTTTTCGAGATATGACACAAACTTATCTTTTTTTGAATGGAAACCATAGTTGGCTATGACCTCAAAAAATCGGACATTTTTAGAGCGGAGTTATGAATACTTTTCTCTCTTATTTTCACTTTTAACGTAGTTAGCCATGAAATAGATTGATTTATTAATAACTATTCCAAAAAACATTGAACGATTTTTTTATTAGGTATATCAATATAACGAAAAAACTAAATAAGTAGGTACTTACTAAAAACTTACCAAATTAAAGTACATAATAATGGTTACAATTTATGTTCGAAAAGTCTACCATTGTTATTTAGACAAAAATTGCATCTTTTTAAGATTGACATTACCGATTTCCTCGCAGACCGCCTATCAATTTCTTCAATTGCTTGTAATACCGCTCTCTTAGGTCACCAACTGTCTCATACTTTCTTTTGTATACTTTGTTTTTTAGCGCACCCCATAAATAGAAGTCTATAACTGCCAAATCGGGAGACCGGGGTGGCCATTCGCGTGGGCCATATCTTCCTATCCAAGAGTTTGGAGAGATATTATTTAAGTGTTGTCTTACTAATAACGAGTTATGAGCAGGTGCTCCATCATGTTGGAACCACTCAATTTCTAAGCGAGTTCTCAAATTCAAATTATGCAACATGTCTTGAAAAGTGTATTGCAAGAAATGCAAGTAGCGCTCCCCAGTAAGTGATTCGTCATAGATAAAAGGCTCCAGAATAGTAGACCCTATGATACCACACCAAACATTAAAACCAAAAACATGAAAAGGGTTTTCTTTAGCCCATATATGCTCATTGTGTCTATTGAATATACCGCAGTTAGTAAATCTAATTTCATCTGACCATAACACCTTTAATGGAAACTGTGGATTGTCAAGGCACATGTCTCTAAACCATGAGCAAAACAAAATACGTCGATGTTCGTCACCAGCATGGAAAGTTTGAGAAACTGAAAGTTTGTACGGCTGGAACTTGTGCGCTTTCAGTACCTTAACTACAGTTCGTTGAGATGTGCCAGCTTCTGCCGCAATCTCACGAGTTGATGTGGATGGATTTTGATTTACCATTGCCAAAACATTTATTTGTGCTGCTCCGTTAATTTGATTACGTTCCTTTGGTGGTTTAGTAAAAGATCCATATCTGCGTAAACTATCGTAAAGCATTTTAAATGTACATAAGCAGGTTGACGACGATTAAAATATCTATGAAAATATTCCTCAGCTGCACGAACTGAATGTTTATGGCATATGATATAACATTCCACCATATTCAGTTTTTCTTCGTTAGAATATTCCATTTTATCACGAAAACTTGTCAATATCGACTGTCAGTTCAGTACTACTAATGGAATTACTCTCAAATGAGGAAACGTCAAAGTAAAAACAATCTTTTTCATGGCTACCTACGTTAAAAGTGAAAATAAGAGAGAAAAGCATCCATAACTCCGATATTTTTATGAATAACTATATCGAGTATTATATCGTTGAAAAGCTCTAAAAATGTCCGATTTTTTGAGGTCATAGCCAACTATGGTTTCCATTCAAAAAAAGTTTCTGTCATATCTCGAAAACGAGAGCTGTCACGCAAACGAGGACATGGCAGTCATATTCAGAATACAATTCCCTTCAATTTTGGTATTTACACTTTTTTTTATAAAATCAAAAACAAAGGAGCTAGAGGGATTTGACCAAATCGACAGAATTTCGTTTTTTCAAAATATCTAGTTAGCCATGACTTTTTACAAAAATCCGAAAGTGTCTTTAAGTTGGGCCAGTAAAACTGCAAATCTTTCCCAATTTAACCATTGCTCTATCTCCAATAGTTTCCGAGATCCCCATACTGATCATCAAAAAAACTCACCATGTATATAATACCGGCGAATCCACCAAGACATAGAGTATACGAAAACATAGGTAAAAAGGTTTTCCCCATTCTCTAAGAAGCTATGCTATTGAAAAAAATACCTGACCATATCCGGGAACTAATCCAATTTCTTTTAAATTTGTCCCACGTTCCGAATAAAATTGTTCAAATTTTAATAATACCGGCGACTCCACCAAGACATAGAGTATATGAGAATAGGTAACAATAAGTGTTCCTCATTTTCTAAGAAACGTTATAAGCTATGTTAATGAAAAAAATATAGGACCACTTCGCTATCCCTCTAAACAGGATCCAGTAAAACGGTCGAAATTCCTTGAGTCGTTTCCGAGTAATCGGTGAACAAAAATAAAAAAAAACAAAAAAAAACATAGATACAGACGAATTGAGAACCTCCTTTTTGGAGTCGGTTAAAAAGAGAAAACTTTCGGAAACATGAAATCAAAATTAATTCCAAAAAATTACAAAAATAATATAAACCACGAAATGTTAAAAAAATTAATTACATATTTCGTGTAACAACGATATACAATTATTTAGGCTTTCACGGCCGGTGTCAATGGATGCACTATATGTTTCCGGGTTATTTTGCCGTGGTCTATTGGAATGCTTTCCGAACGTTTCCTCTGCAACTGCGGCAGATATCTTCAGCGGCGCGGGCGTAGTTGATACCTCGTTGGGTGCTCGAAGCGAATAGAACTGTGCACTTATTCTAAGCGGTGGAAGACTGCCCTGATTGGTCGGGGCGAATTGGGTGCTTGGAAACTACTAGCTTAGGGGGTTTCGGTTTTGCGCATCGAAATGCGGGATACCAAATTTTGTTGCTTGTAGATTTCGATGGCTTTCCTCTGGAGACGGGCATGATAGTGAGATGTATTTGACAGAACTTCTGTGTTTTGATATTGTATAATGTGTTCCTCTGGTAGCAACGCATTCTCGACGACAGTAGATAAACAAGGTTACTTCTAGGCTACGACTAGGTCCAGAACGGCGGGAACGTTGGTTGTAGAAATTTTAAATTTAAATTGTTGTGTTGCGGGTTGCGGCACGCGCAGGTAGTGGCGGTTTGAATAAAAATGACGCCATCATGCGGCGGTCGTGGTAAGTAAATAGAAAAAAGCTTTGGTTGGGTTTCGAGCCCGGGACCGCCGCATGTGTGTTGTCGTTTCCAATATATTGGCTGGCAAGCAAGTTGAATAATAATAGCTGGCAAGTCATTTGAATAAGGTTATCTGAGTGCTGTTTATAGTAATATGTTATTTGGTGTGAAATTTCGGGAAATTGGGTTTCGAAAATAAAATTCGGGAAATTGGATTTCGGAAATAAAAGTCGGGATATGGGATCTAGGAATAAAAATATTTGGTGCATATATTAATATGTTAGTCTGCATGGATTGCATCAGCGGGTATGGTAGAGATGCGCGAACAGTCGCTCCTGCGGTATTATTAGAATGGTCGAATAAAATGGCGAGGTCGAGCGTAAATTTTGGAGCTTGTAAAATTTTGTGAAATTAATATAGAGATCTAATGTTTGGAATTTACTATGTCAAACACAATTTTAAAATTTATTTTGCACAGACAGTCTTTGAAATAATCTAAATACTAAACAGCTTAAATATATCTGTACTTGAAAGATCCTACAAACAACATAGCAGCGAGGATCATCATCAAACGTAATTATGTGTACCAATAAAAACATGCCGTGGGGCGTGGAACTTTCAAACATGATAACACATCAAGTACTGAAATACATAAGACAGGAGGCCAAAGAGACGGGGGGCAGGTGGCTGTTTCCGCGGACCCCGTGACGAAGATAGGAGGTAAACACATACTGGATATCGCTGGGTTAGCCTAGCCATGGAAAGTATAGACAAACAGCGCACGAAGAAATGAAGTGAATTATGGGTCCTGTCCGTGCAGACTTCATCAAGTCTTCCAAATATGTAAATTTTCTTGCTAACATGGTGTAGCTCATTGCAAGTTCAAATAATATGTCAAAACTTGCAAAAATGTATATTTTTAAATAAAACTGGATGTGATTATTAACAAGCAACGAAATCCAACCGTTAGAACGAATCCCTGGTATCCCAAGTGATTACCAATAGCCGTTAAAACCGTTGGTATCCTACGTAATTACCAAAGAAATCCAGCCGTTAGATCGAATACCTGATATACCTCATGATTACCAAGTAAAACTGGATGTGATTACTAACAGCCAATGAAATCCAACCGTTAGAACGAATCGCTGGTATCCCAGGTGATTACGAATAGCCGTTAGAACCGTTGCATCATACGTAATTACCAACGAAATCCATCCTTTACAACGAATACCTGGTATCTCTCATGATTACTAACAGCCAACGAAATCCAACCATTAGAACGAATCCCTAGCATCCCTCATGGTTACCAACGAAATCCAGCCGTTAGAACGAATACCTGACATCCCTCGTGATCACCAACGAATCACCAACGAAATCCAGCCGTTAGAACGAATTCATGATATCCCTCATAGACAACACCGATCAACGGAATCCAATCGTTTCATCCCATTGTTGTCATTCAAACTTCCATCATACCACGTGACAGCCATCAAAATCCAACCTTTAGGTTCGTTCCCTGAATTCCTCACATCCATCAATAAATGCAGTAAATTATTATTCCTGCTCATGTAGACTCATTCAAGCCTTGCACATAATTAAATTTTCACACCAACGACATAACCATAATATGAAAGTTAGTTTTAATTATCATTCAAATAAAATTCAATAAAAATGTTTAAACTACTATTTCTAGTTGTAGTCGGTGTTAATTAACTTCATGAAATTGCAAGTAAAATGTTTCAACTAATGCGGTTTTGGAAATTACATCTTAAAAATTATGTATGGACTCGTCATTTAAATATTTAATCCCACAAAAGTTATGTTTTATTAACTCAATCAATTCCTCCTCTATATCTTTTAGCGCAAATTTGCAATAATGTATAACAATACTCAAAACATCGTTTTAGAAATGCCTTTACCGATAAAATCAAGCTTTACACTAATAACATGTTTCCCTCGAACACTTGGAAAAAATGTAAAAAATGATTAAATTTAAATCATAATATGATACCAACATCAAATGCTTTTAATTTCATATTTTTTTAACATAGTTTTATTTCTTAATATTTTGCGAGTAAAAAGTCCTATAGCGAAATTGACTGTCGTATTAATTGTACTATGCAAATGCTATCCAATGATTAATGATGTAAGACAAATCACCAAAAAAGTTATTGAAAATTATTCAGTCTAACGTTACGTAGTAATTGATGTATTAAAAATAAATCCTTATCAAAATGCTTTCATAAACATGTTTACCTAAAATATTTGTTGGTAAATTTTGAATGTACCGATATCACTTCCGAATTAGTCTAATCTGTATAGAAAGTGCGATTTTAATTTAATTCATTATTAATCAGTTACAAGTGAAGTGCATTTATATGATTTGTGAAAATTAAAATAGATTCCCCTGCAGATAACATATTTGGAATCCCTCTTGTAAATAAGAAAGTGCTCGGTATTTGGAAAGATGAGAACAATAGTAAAATATTGTTAGATTTTATAGGGCTTAAATCTAAAATGTATACCAGCAAATTAGATGAAGATGTCAAGCCTAAAAATAAAGCTAAAGGAGTAAAGAAAAGCGCCCTTAAGAACAAAATTATCTTTGAGTATTATATTGAGTGCTTGGAAAAACTTAAAAACAAATCAGTCGAATAGAATCTCATTAAAACCAATAAACATACAGTATACTCAATTACCCAACATAAAATTGCCCTGATATCAGATTTCGGGCTCATATGACACATTGGCTAGAGGTCTTTATATAATTATGGAAACTTAAAGTCCTTTATACGTGAATACCCATTGTTATAGCTATATCCATATGAATTGTGCTAGCATATATTATATGCTGGGTGAATTAATGAGCTATCTTTATAAAATTAGAGATCACTGCTCGTGCAGCCTTATAGCAAGATACATTAAAGAATTAATCTTATTAATATAACAATCAATGTTTGTGCTTCCATGCATTAAATGCTGGGTGAATTAAGGAGCTATCTTTATTAAGTTAGAGATCACTGCTTGTGCAACCTTATAGTATTCTTTGGCGAATTAAAGAACTATCTTTATTAATTTAAAGATCATAGATACATTTGTGCTGCCCTGGGGCACTGAAGAAAATGCCGCCCTATGACTTAAATTTTGTTGTTGTTGTTACTGTAGCCTACAGTCTGTAGGTGGCAGCATGTGTAGTTGACAGTTGATTTGACTCGAATATATGAAATTGTTCTTTTAAATTAAAATTAATTAGTGTTATTGAATAATTCTCCAATTTTAGAAAAATTCATTGATCAATTAAAGTTTTTGTTATTAGAAAGACATACGTAATTTGAAAATATTTTTAATTCTTTAAAAAAATACATAGATTTATCAATTCCAAAAAATAAAAATATCAACTTTTATTTTTTCAAACCTTTATGGAAATAAATTAATTAAACTATTTGAATAGTTTTCACTTTTCCTATACTATAATATACAAAATTTTAATTTGATACATAATGCATAAATTATGTTTCTTGAAAGATAAAATGTTTATTTAAAAGAATTAGTTAATTATATATTGTTTAGAATTTTTTTCTCTCTTTTTGCTGCCCTAGGCGCTAGCCCCGACTGCCCATAGTGTAAATCCATCACTGCTTATAGCATGGTAACTTAATCAACTACTTTTATTGATTTAGATTAGATTTCACTGTTCATGCTGTCAAGTAAAGTGGTTATATATAACTACAGGGGATGTTCCACTATAAAAAAACAAACGTGCCATTAGTTCTACCTCTGGGGTGGTGTGGAAATGAACTCCCTAAGGTTATTAAAACAAATTGAAAAATTCTTCAATTTTCTCTCTTAAACTTCGTGTCGGATAGGATTGTGTCTAGTAGTTTTTCTCGGTGGTAAACTCTTGGTATCAAATCCGTTAATATGGAGTGCCACCGGCATATTACATCTGCATAATTTTTCTCACCCAATGTCATTGCTTTCGTGTTCCTCTACTGTTTCGATGGCACTCTTCTGACCAAACATGTCCATGTAAGCCCGAAGGCGTAAGCTTGATGATTCATCACCAGTGTTGTCGAATGTCAAAATGCTAAATCGGTAGAAATGGGGATTCAAAAATTAAAAAAAAAAAAAAATTACTGCGCAAAATCGGAATATCTTATAACGACTAAAATCCAACACGACTTTGTTTGGTATTTATGTTTAATAAATAAACTATAAATTGGCAAATTAAATATATTTTTTTTAAGAATATACAATAATAATAAAGAATAAAACAAAATTATAGTGGAAATAATAAAATAGTATTTCCAATTTCTGATGAAGTCAGACTTGGCGAAACATATTGCAAATTTAAAGAAATAAAAAGTGAAAATTTAAACAAGTGTTTATTGTTTTTTAAGTAATCTTAATAAATATTCAAATTGTTTTAAAAGATTCTTACCTTGTTTTACCATTTCATCATCGTTTCGGATTTTTTTTTTTAAATTAAGAAATGTTCGCCTGTGTTTTTATATTTTTACAAGCCACCAAATGCGCTTCTGAAATTCTAAGCTTTTTAATTGCACATTTTCCTGAAGAAATTTTTATCTCCTTATTGCAAGATTTACAGTGGGCATAATTTAAAATTTTGAAACTTGGTTGTAGCCAGCCATGAATTTCAAGTTCCCACTCTTTCTTGTAAAATTATACATTTTTTTTTCTTTTTATCACTCAGCTCGTACTCGGTTGCGGCTCTTCATCTCCTGACCTTAAACCTTAAATCAAACACTTAAAGAAATAATTTGTCCTAACCTATAACTTAGACGTTAGCCTTAGACACAAAACACCGTAAATTCACTCTGGTATTCCCCGAATTTAATGCAGAGTGCCAATCACTGCCAATACTTACAAAGCAGGCACGAAGAAAAAAAAACTAAAAAAATGGTAAAAAACGATATTTTTGCCGAAAATTGGCAAAAACTGTGGTAAAATCCTAATGATTGCCGAAAATCGGTAAAAAATTATGAGTTTCGGCATTTCGGTAGATATACCGAAATTTCGGTGGCTTCGACAACACTGTTCATCACTGTGAAGATATTTTCTTTGTCCCATGGTCGGTTTGAACTAGCCAATGAGAATGATGAATGGTGACGTCACAAACAATGGCGTGGGAGGCTGTATACGTACAGCCATTGATGTCAGATGTCATATATTTCCTCAAATCTCGGAAAAACTTATATTACTTCTTATAGTATCGATGGGAAAAATCCCTAGATCTAGGGATTACACTCGAGCTGCTTATTTTGATCTAACAGAAAACAACCAACAAAAACCAGTAATTTTGCGTTATTGTTTGAAAAGTCCCTAAATGGGTTTGCACCATCGATGTGACAGTAAAACTGACAAAGTGCTGTCTAACAACCTATGCATCAAAAGTAACCACCTTGAAAAATTTTACAGTCTAAATTAGGTCAGTCCGTTAAACAAATGTTTCTCAAAGAATACTTTTTCCGTAGAACTTATAGGTGTTCAAAAAAAAAAAAACAAAAAACGCATTCTATATAGATACAGAGAAAACAATCCCCACAGTCAATCGAACACAGTCTCGCAAACAAACTCAATGTTGAAACTCAAGTTCAATCCATCATTCCACATACTTTTAACTAGCTTCGATATACACAATCAAGTTAAAACAAAAATTTACACTTTGTAAGCGGATCCGTAAAAATTTCGTAGCATGAAATTAACACACACACAATTTTTCAGATAATTTTTTGCGTATAAAATAGCTTATCTTTTATCATAGTTGAATGTTCAAATGCGGTAAAACTTTTATTAAATAGAAAGCAGTTCTTCATTCAAACATTATAACAATATGTTTTGTTTATGCTTTATTTGATAGGTATATCATTGTGGTGCTGATAAGCTTGATTGAAGATGTTCAATTTGCGAAGTTTATAAGAAAACAATATATAATTCAGGTGTAGATGTCAGCGAACATAGAAATGTATACGGGTAGGTCACATATTGAGCAGGGTATATAAAATGTATATGGGATGTTTCAAAAATGTTAGGAAAATATGATGATGGTTTACATGAATCTCCTAAATGTTAAAAAAAAATGGGTGCTCCATAAGCAAAATACATATGTATCAGCGCTCAAACACTGAGATGAATAACTAGTCGCAACCAAATCGATGCAATCAAAACGACAAAGATAAGAATGGCAAGAGGCAAAGAAAATATCATCAGCGATAGTCAAACGCTGTCGCAGCCAAAGCAAACGAACCAACAGAAAACCAATGGCATAGGATATATAAAATGGATATGGGATGTCTCAAACATGTTAGGCAAATATCATGATGGTTTACATGAATCTTATAAATGTTGAAAAAAATTGGAGGTCCATAAGCAAAATACCTATGTATCAGCGCACAAACACTGAGATGGAAATTTAGACGCAACCAAATCGATGCTATCAAAACCACAAAGATAAGAATGGCAAGAGGTAAAGAAAATACCTTCAGCGATAGTCGAACGCTGTGCAGACAAAGCAAACGAACCAACAGAAAACCAACGGTAGAGGAAAATGAAAATAACAGGGAATCGGATACTGGTGTAGTTAAAATGGTTGAAAAAATGGCAACAAAGGCAATTAGTGATAGACGGATTGAAAAATGAAACAGACATGGCGGAGAATACCAAACAACACTGAATATTATAGTGGGACAAAACGTCACTAATATGAACAGAAATATTGTGAATTTTAGCAGTCGGTGGAAATAGTATCAGTAAAACTAAAGAAATTATCTCATTATGACAATAAAATTCTCATTCAAAACACAAGTATCCGTGAGAAAAATGCGCAATTTACGCCATCGTAGGCATGCCTTCCTCCAAGATCAATGCTAATAACAGAGTTTGATTGAAAAATGTACTAGTTCTAGATAATTCGGGTGCAACACATTCATATGCACGAGTGTATACAAAATAACCTTTTTCTGTGACGTCACCAGCTACACAGGTTCATCATTATTGACTGAACTATAGCTCTCACCACTTTCCATCACATACAAATCATGTAGCAGGAGTAAATTTCTTGATAAACAACTTTCAGTTCAGTCAGTTTATTAAGGTAGTCATAAACAGCTTTTCATGTATGGTATAATTAGAGGATGCTCTCAATTCAATCTAAATGAAAGTGATTAAGAAGTAAAACAATAGATTACAGCAATGAAAACAATAACGTATACCCAAGTGTGCCTCAAATATGCGCTAGACGTTGAAAATTATAAAAGAAATGCCTTCTTCAGGCAGCTAACTTGGAGCAACCAAGTTCTCATTAATGATGCCATCCTAGAGCGGTGTAGCTATAGCGGCGAATACAGAACCTCCTATGAAGTACAACGAAATTGAGGATGAAAACAATTCTAAAAAGAAATGTATCTGCAGATGCGAAGCAACAAAGCCACAGAAATTCGCATCCTCTACACTTTAATTAAATGTATCTCTATGAAATATATCAAGAACGATAAGTATCACGAGGAAATGCGTCTCAAGCAACTTTCTTTACATACCGACTTACTTTCTACACAAAACAGACAATTGATGGCTGAGGTAAACGAACTTAAAAATCTAATGCTACAACTAAAAAATACCGCTGAGGCTGAGATGATTCAAATGCAAAAAAGAATAATTACAAGCCGAAGAAGAGAGCAACAAAGCAGATCGAGATCGTATGCGAGCTGATGAGGAACGAGTTAAGCCCGAAAAAGAACGTATTCAGGCTGAGGAAGCACGTACCAAAGCCGAACTGCATCGAGTTCGATTAGAAGAGGAATCTGTCAAGGCATCAGAACGTCAGCGTGAGGTCAGGTAGTGAAATGCTTGAGGAACGACGTATTCCATCGAGGAGCCCCCAAGTCCATCAAACACAAAAAACACAGATGTATGGCTCTGTTGGTCCTTAAGAGTAAGAGTGAATGGTACTTCATCCGTAGGCAACGAAAGTCTTTCCATGCAGCCATAAGGGCAGTGCTGAAGAAAACCCTAATGCACAACTTGTTAAAGAATGGTTCACTATCTCCCAACCTATAGATATAGGTAACGCTCTCAAGTTCCAACTTGGGAACTTTAAACGGTTCGCTAGAGGCAACACTGTGAGAAATCAGCTCCATTCTCTTGAGTCATTGTATGATTCTGACTGGTTGATCATACATAATCTTTCATGAATTAAAACTTTGCACACACTACCATCCCCGAACAAAACACATGTTCGAATAACCATTTTTATTTATTAGTTAAGATACAAAGATTTTGAAATAATCAGCTATAGCTGTTCTACATAAGTAACAGTGATCTAATTTTAAAGAGTAATCTTAGCAGCTAGTCAAGTGACTACAAGCTATAAATATAAGGAGGGATTCTGGCAGGTTGGATTCTGGCAGGCAGGATTCTTAAATGGGGGCTTGCTAGCTTTCGACATGTTGAAAACCGGTTCAATTGCTTATGAATTTATTACCTTACGATAATATTTAAACGCTTTGCTGTAAACAATTTCTCAAAGAATATGTGAATCAAATGAGTCATTAGAGGAAACCAGTCCCCAGGGAAGACGCAGTAACGGACCATCACACGCAGTCAAAACGGTGTACGAGGAATTATAAAAGGGAAACGTAACCCATAAGTTTATAAGCATATTGTATGAAATTAAAAGTTCACTACAAACACATATGTACTGCATCAAATGATTTCCAGTAGGATATTGCTATTAAAGCAGCTACCGTCTTGATTCAAATGATATACCATTGAACTAATTTGTCATGAGACCCGATTCAATCGCATGTGCATTGCCAGATCTAGAGAAATATGGCAATGCTGCATAAAGTGCTACATCACTTTAACAAGGAATATATGAATAAAATGACGCATCTTCCGAGATCTAGGGAAATATGACGACCCAGCAAACAGGACCTCTTTCCATTTTTTCCATTGGTTTAAACTGGAGTCATCAGACCACCTGCTAACGATCAGTATGTGTAATTCATATGTTTGTAAAGAGTACATCTGTATTGAATTAAAGTTTCCTTAGCAGGATTCCTTTACCTATCTGTCAACAGCACCTTTATAAAAGTATTAGCTATCGACGTCAAAAGCTGTAAATTTTCATCAAAATAACAAGAAATGTAATCTGTATAAGGAATACGATATCTCAATCTTTCTCACTAAGCAAATGAAAGAAGAGAGCAGATGATCAAAATGATTCCACTCTCATTGGTGTGATCAAACTGATCACGAGATTTCAACATATCAATCATTGGGGTTGGAATGCGTACTTGATCTCTCATCACACTCTATCACACCCAAACGAATATTAGGAATACAATTTATGAAATAATTTTATCTTTAATAACCATTAGAGAGATGTTCACTAGTGGCGTGTCTATAGACCCTCCTTTAATATCATTTGCATCTGATTATAATAGCAAATAATCTTTTCAAACTTCCATATATGGGAGACCATATAAAGTTTTACATAAATACATGCTTAAGTACATATGATTTCAAAAGACTTTGACATTCAAACTATGTCTTAAAATTTTTAAGACAATGAGAATTATATCAGGCAATAGCATTCAGCACTGGTACTGTCATTACAAAAGCTTTCGATCCAGCTTCAAATGAGTAAACAAATGAATTCTTTCTATAACATGTTCAAGACCCGTAAATCTCCACTCATTGTCATTGACATTTGTTAATTTTATACAAAATGTCCTATCAACCATGTCTCGTCTCTAGCGCCTATTATCGTAATGTAAGATGTAAGCTGGTTCGAACTTTGATAATGTAGATCGGAGCTGTGAAGCTAATTGGCAGACAACACCCTCAAGTGCGAAATCTTTAGCAGCAAATACGTGGTGGATTTTCAACCGCAAGATAGCATCGCGTGAAGCTCTTCAATGTTGTCGTAAGGTAATAGATTATTCAGTTCTATCCCAGAATAGTAGCATTTTATATTGTCACCAAAGATTGATACATCGTATTCTTTATACAGATTACATTTCTTGTTATTTTGATGAAAGTTTACAGCTTTTGACGTCGATAGCTAATACTTTTACAACGGTGCTGTTGACAGATAGGTAAAGGAATCCTGCTAAGGAAACTTTATTCAATACAGATGTACTCTTTACAAACATATGAATTACACATACTGATGGTTAGCAGGTAGTCTGATGACTCCAGTTTAAACCAACCAATGAGAGTGCACCTTATGACATCATGAAAAAAAAAGGAAGTGGTCCTGTTTGCTGGGTCGTCATATTTCCCTAGATCTCGGAAAATGCGTCATTTTATTCATATATTCCTTGTTAAAGTGATGTAGCACTTTATGCAGCATTGCCATATTTCTCTAGATCTGGGAATGCACACGCGATTGAATCGGGTCTCACGACAATTTAGTTCAATGGTATATCAAGCAATATCCTACTGGAAATCATTTGATGCAGTACATATATGTTTGTAGTAAACTTTTAATTTCATACAATATGCTTATAAACTTATGGGTTGCGTTTCCCTGTTATAATTCCTCGTACACCATTTTGACTGCGTGTGGTGGTCCGTTACTGCGTCTTCCCTGGGGATGGTAATGTGTTGTTCATCATTGGGAATCTCCGTGGCAATGTTTTAATTCATGAAAGATTCTGTATGATCAACCAGGCAGAATCATACAATGACTCAAGAGAATGGAGCTGATTTCTCACAGTGTTGCCTCTAGCGAACCGTTTAAAGTTCCCAAGTTGGAACTTGAGAGCGTTACCTATATCTATAGGTTGGGAGATAGTGAACCATTCTTTAACAAGTTGTGCATTAGGGTTTTCTTCAGCACTGCCCTTATGGCTGCATGGAAAGACTCTCGTTGCCTACGGATGAAGTACTATTCACTCTTACTCTTAAGAACCAACAGAGCCATACATCTGTGTTTTTTGTGTTTGATGGACTTGGGGGCTCCTCGATGGACTACGTCGTTCCTCAAGCATTTCACTACCTGACCTCACGCTGACGTTCTGATGCCTTGACAGATTCCTCTTCTAATCGAACTCGATGCAGTTCGGCTTTGGTACGTGCTTCCTCAGCTTGAATACGTTCTTTTTCAGGCTTAACTCGTTCCTCATCAGCTCGCATACGATCTCGATCTGCTTTGTTGCTCTCTTCTTCGGCTTGTAATTGTTCTTTTTGCATTTGAATCATCTCTGCCTCAGCGGTATTTTTTAGTTGTAGCATTAGATTAGATTTTAAGTTCGTTTACCTCAGCCATCAATTGTCTGTTTTGTGTAGAAAGTAGGTCGGTGTGTGAAGAAAGTTGCTTGAGATGCATTTCCTCGTGATACTTATCGTTCTTGATATATTTCATAGAGATACATTTAATTAAAGTGTAGAGGATGCGAATTTCTGTGGCTTTGTTGCTTCGCATCTGCATAAGCAGTATTTCAAAGTTGATGACACTCACGCAGATACATTTCTTTTTAGAATTGTTTTCATCCTCAATTTCGTTGTACTCCATAGGAGGTTCTGTATTCGCCGCTATAGTTATACCGCTCTAGGACGGCATCATTAATGAGAACTTGGTTGCTCCAAGTTAGCTGCCTGAAGAAGGCATTTCTTTTATAATTTTCAACGTCTAGCGCATATTTGAGGCACACTTCTGTATACGTTATTGTTTTCATTGGTGTAATCTATTGTTTTACTTCTTAATCACTTTCATTTAGATTGAATTGATAACATCCTCTAATTGTACCATACATGAAAAGCTGTTCATGATTACCTTAATAAACTGACTGACTGAAAGTTGTTTATCAAGAAATTTACTCCTGCTACATGATGTGTATGTGATGGAAAGTGGTGAGAGCTATAGCTCAGTCAATAATGATGAACCTGTGTAGCTGGTGATGTCACAGAAAAAGGTTATTTTGTATACACTCGTGCATATGAATGTGTTGCACCCGAATTATCTAGAACTGGTACATTTTTCGATCAAACTCTGTTATTCACATTGATCTTGGAGGAAGGCATGTCTACGATGGCGTAAATTGCGTATTTTTCTAACGGATACTTGTGTTTTGAATGAGAATTTTATTATCATAATGAGATAATTTCTTTAGTTTTACTGATACTATTTCCACCAATTGCTCAAATTCACAATATTTCTGTTCATATTAGTGACGTTTTGTCCCACTATAATATTCAGTGTTGTTTGGTATTCTCCGCCACGTCTGTTTCATTTTTCAATCCGTCTATCACTAATTGTCTGTCGATTGTGCCTTTGTTGCCATTTTCTCAACTATTTTAACTACACCAGTATCCGATTCCCTGTTATTTTCATTTTCCTCTACCGTTGGTTTTCTGTTGGTTCGTTTGCTTTGTCTGCGACAGCGTTTGACTATCGCTGAAGGTATTTCTTTACCTCTTGCCATTCTTATCTTTGTGGTTTTGATAGCATCGATTTGGTTGCGTCTAAATTTCAACAATGATATACCTATCAAATAAAGTATAAACAAAACATATTGTGATAATATTTGAATGAAGAACTGCTTTCTATTTAATAAAAGTCTTACTGCTATTTGAACATTCAACTATGATAAACGATAAAAGCTATTTTATACGCAAATAATTATCTGAAAAATTGTGTGTGTTAATTTCATGCTACGAAATTTTTACGGATCCGCTTACAAAGTTTGAATTTTTGTTTTAACTTGATTATGTATATCGAAGCTAGTTAAAAGCATGTGGAATGATGGATTGAACTTGTGTTTCAACAATGAGTTTATTTGCAAGGCTGTGTTCGATTGACTGTGGGGATTGTTTTCGCTGTATCTATAGAGAATGTCTTTTTTGTTTTTTTAAACACATAAGTTCTAGGGAAAAAGTATTCTTTGAGAAACATTTGTTTAACCGACTGACCTAATTTAGACTGTAAAATTTTTCAAGACGGTTACTTTTGATACATAGGTTGTTAGACAGTACTTTGTCAGTTTTACCGTTACATCGATGGTACAAACCCATTTATGGACTTTTCAAACAATAACACAAAATACTTGGTTTTTTTTTGGTTGTTTTCTGTTAGATCAAAATAAGCAGCTCGAGTGTCATCCCTAGATCTAGGGATTTTTCCCATCGATACTATAAGAAGTAATATACGTTTTTCCGAGATTTGAGGAAATATATGACATCTGACATCAATGGCTGCACGTATACAGCCCCCCACGCCATCATTCTCATTGGCTAGTTCAAACCGACCATGGGACAAGGAAAATATCTTCACAGTGATGAATCATCAAGCCTTCGGGCTTATATGGACATGTTTGGTCAGAAGAGTGCCATCGAAACGGTAGAGGAGCACGAAAGCAATGACATTGGGTGAGAAAAATTATGCAGATGAAATATGCCGGTGGCACTCCATATTAACGGATTTGATACCAAGAGTTTATCACCGAGAAAAACTACTAGACACAATCGTATCCGACACGAAGTTTAAGAGAGAAAATTGAAGAATTTTTCAATTTGTTTTAATAACCTTAGGGAGTTCATTTCCACACCACCCAAGAGGTAGAACTCATGGCACGTTTGTTTTTTTATAGTGGAACATCCCCTGTAGTTATATATAACCACTTTACATGACAGCATGAACAGTGAAATCTAATCTAAATCAATAAAAGTAGTTGATTAAGTTACCATGCTATTATTACTGTTAATGTAATGGAAAATAAATCAATGGTAGTAAACGTTGGAGACTTAGATAAACAACTCGATAATATTATACAAAATACTACCCTTACAGAAGAAGACAGACGAGAACTAAACGAACTAATGCCAGAAGAATCCAGTGATGATGGATCAGCACATTCTAGCTAGCCGAAAAGCCTATCCTAAATATCCCAATCACAGATAATAATGAAAACTCACCTAACAATCAAATTATATTCGTTCAAGGCAAGTCTAAAACTTTTCCCACTATAACAAAACACAAACCATATGATATATTAGGTAACACTAACACCCTCGATCCCGTTGACCTTACTGAAAAAGAACGATTACAAGAACTTTACAAAACAATTCACGATAGCAACTTAAAAGCAAAAAGTATTATTATAACCAACAGAAACAGATCCCAAGAAAATTCTATAAACTTCGACCAAGATAAAACAATTTACGTAGAAAATAGACAAGCAATTCGCCAAAAATGTAATCCGTGATACTTCAGAGACCTTGGCATAAAAGTCAAAACTACAAACAATCAAATTATTCGCAAATCAAAAATTAAGAAATCAAGAAAAACAAAAATCAAAAAATTTTCACAGGGACAATCCAAATATGATCCAGGTCCTTCTCATACTCCTGATAACCTTTAGGACCATAAATGGCCAAGACATTCAAATAAAAGAAATTAACTCCCCTCTCCTACCTTTTAATTTAGGACAAACGAAAATAATTGAAACAAAACATACCTTTTATCATTTTATTGAAACGCCATCTCTAAATTCTCAATTAATCAACATAAAATACTTCTACAAAAATATCGAAACTATTATCGGCAAAAATTCAAACGAACTTCATTCACCCCTTAATAACCTTCTACACCATGCTGAATATTTATTAAATGTTGTTCAAAATAAAATGAGTAACATAGGCCCAAGAAATAGGCAAAAACGAGGTTTAATAAATGTAATAGGAAAAACAAGTAAATTTTGTTTGGCACTATGGACTCAGAAGACGAAGAAAAAATCCAGTCTCAAATTACATCGCTACAAAATAACCAAAAATCAATTGACCCTACAAGCTTCTTTGAGTCAAAAATTAATTGACCATTATAATGAAACGATAACTAAATTATACGATAATCCAATGCTAATCAAAAATAAATTTGTTCAACTGTCAAAAAATATTAGCACACCTCAAAAATATTTTTACATATATTTCGCTTTCAAATACTTTGGACCAGATAATACTAAACTGCCAAAATTTAATTAATTTTTTGGATAATCTAGAAAATGCAATTATGTTTGCCCATTTAGGTATTCTTCATAATTCAGTTATTTCTCTAGTTGACATCACCAAGTTAATAACTTTTCTCAAAGAAATTTATCCCGCAAATAAAATACAATCTTTTAACAACCCTTTGTACTATTATGAATTAGCTACCCTTCAGGTAAAATTTATTAATGATAAAATAATATTTGCAATTCATATACCTATTCTAAATGAAGACAACTTTCAAACATATCACCTTATTCCCATACCAAGAGAAAATTCAATAATTATACCTGAATGTCCCTACCTAATACTCAGCAAGAACACCAGTTCGAACACAGCATCTGCCCAATACTAGACCAAACATTCTTTTGCAAGAAAAATGAAGCTATGAAAGAAAACACATTCTGCCAATGTTCAAAGCAGAGCAACCGAATTGCCATACCAGTAAAGCATCCCTGAACCAGCCAGTAATAGAAGAAATTACCAATCAGTTTATCCTAATCATACCAGCCAATAGAGCCATTAAACTATACCAATCTTGCGAAACAAAAGCCATGGTCCTAATCAAGAACAACAGCCTAGTGTCAATTCCACGAAACTGCAGCATCAATGTTAATGGAATAACATTTAACAATGTCAAAACTACGATCCCTGGAGAGTCACTCATTCTTCCAGAAATAACCAATAAGAAGTTATTTGACAGAACTCAAGAAAAACCAATACCACTACATACCCTGAATTTGGAGAAAATTAAAGAACTGAAGCAAGAAGCCTATTCACTGAAGAATTTAGCAATCGAAAACCACCTTGTTATATGTACCATACCAAACTATTTAATCAGTATAGTTTGCTTAGTCATCATTATCAGCATATACATATGGTGAAGAAGAAAAAACACCCACAATGGTCCCGAGGAAGTTCCAGAGAACAGGTCCGAAAACAACCCTTCATCCGTGTTGTTTTCTCCTAAGGAGGGAAGAGTTAAATAATTTATAACACTTACTCGTATATAATTTAATGCCGCTTCACGGACGACTTGCTGAATCATTTGTTTTTATATTGTCGCTTTTATGTAGTAGAGAATTCATTCTGTTAGTAGCTTTTGTCTAGTTCGGATCTAATTGTAATAATTAGTTTTTTTATTTGAAAATAAATTGTTTTTAAAAACGTTTATTAAGAAGAAACTAATTTCACTCGCATCTCTACCATACCCGCTGATGCAATCCATGTAGACTAACTTATTAATATATGCACCAAATATTTTTATTCCTAGATCCCATATCCCGACTTCTAATATCCCGACTTTTATTTCCGAAATCCAATTTACCGAATTTTATTTTCGAAAACCAATTTCCCGAAATTTCACACCAAATAACATATTACTATAAACAACACTCAGATAACCACCATCTAAAAGACAACCTTATTCAAATGACTTGCCAGCTATCGCGGAAATGAACAACGCACACGAGCCGACCTTCACATAGCCATCATCCAAAAGACAACATTATTCAACTGGTTTGCCAGTCCATATATTGGAAACGACAACAAACACGCGGCGGTCCCGGGCTCGAAACCCAACCAAAGCTTTTTTCTATTTACTTACCAGGTAGTTTTCATTTTTTACTTTTTATTTTGTATGTATAACCTTACTAGGCAGAACCAGGTAACATCGAAAGCCTCAACATTACACAATGATACTTTCTCATTTAAATTGACAGGTAAATCTTTACGAACAAAATGTACTAGTACGCGTTGACTTAATAAGCCCAAAATATATCTATGCCTTATGGACTACGCCATGTAACCTTTTTCAACTTTTTTTGACAACCCTGTATAACTATAGATAATTCCACTCCAACCTATGTACCAACCATCCTGTACATACGACTGCCCACGAACAAGCTGCCTTCTATAGTACAGAGTAGAATCCATCCCATATTTACCGAGTCAAATCCGTCCTATATTTCAACCATAGTATATAACTCCTTGTGGGCTAGCCCATAAATTAGTTCATTTTTTACATTTTATATTATCGTCCGTTGTAACATTAATTCCTCTCCACACTTTATGCAACTTCTTATGAGCTATAAAAGAAATAATTTTTTAATCACACTGTATAAATATAATTCAACTGCAGCATATAGTTCAATCATCCTGTATATGATTTGCTTATGTCCATATCATATAACAGTTTTTTAATCACCCTATATAATTTTAATTTCACATTTTTTTACCACCAAACGTCCAGTCCACCCTATATTCCAACCATCCTGTATATACGGCTGCCTACGGACCACTATCATTCTAGTCCGTCCTATATTTCAATCTTCATATAAATGCAACTCCTTCTATCACTTTACTTTGTGATTTTGTTTGCTATAACTAAACACCCTGTCTATAAACGTACCAAATAGCAGTTTAAAGTTTGAGATGTGTTGTCACTGAATTTTCTATTAGGCCGGAAGAATGTGACAACCAAAGCACCGTCTTTGCAAAATGGGAAAATTTGCATTTTAATAGGTATTTGCCTGGTATACAAACAAAACGAGCTTGGTACTCATTGATTTAAGGAGCCGAAAATATTATACTTTACTACCTATATGCTTGAGATGTACATAGAAAATTTTCAAATTCGCAATTAAAACTTCCAGTGCCTAAAATTACCTCACTATTACGTTGGAATTAAAATATTTATGAGGAAATGTCCGTTATGTCATTTCGATGAAATTTTTGATAAGAATTTTGGAATTTTCGGCGATTTTCTGCAAAACTGCAAGTTGCACGTTGCAGAAAAGTATATGAGATCACCTAGGGATCTTCCTTAATAGATTAAACATTAAAAAACTATACATATCCATAAGGAGTTATCGAAAAATCGACCAAAATATTAGGGATATTGGTCGATTTCCATGCACGCATGTGATCATTCACAAATTTTATCACTTTACCAATAGAATTCTTTTCCAAAATTTGAAGTTTCACCAATCCGGATATATACTCTATTAAACAAGACCATATTCATTCAAAACGGTGCACCACAGGAGAAGAAATCAGGTAACATACATACAAAAAAGCGAAAAAATACGCGACGAATTGATAACCTCCTCCTTTTTGGAAGTCGGTTAAAAATTTGCATTTAAACAGGTATTTGCCTGGTATACAAACAAAACGAGCTTGGTACTCATTAATTTAAGGAGCCGAAAATACTATGCTTTACTAACTATATGCTTGAGATGTACATAGAATATTTTCAAATTCGCAATTAAAACTTCCAGTGCCTAAAATTACCCCACTATTACGTTGGAATTAAAATATTTATGAAGAAATGTCCGTTATGTCATTTCGATGAAATTTTTGATAAGAATTTTGGAATTTTCGGCGATTTTCTGCAAAACTGCAAGTTGCACGTCGCAGAAAAGTATATGAGATCACCTAAGGATCTTCCTTAATAGATTAAACGTTAAAAAACTATACACATCCATAAGGATTTATCGAAAAATCGACTAAAATATTAGGGATAATTTTATCACTTTACCAATAGAATTCTTTTCCAAAATTTGATGTTTCACCAATTCGGATATATACTCTATTAAACAAGACCATATTCGTTCAAAACGGTGCACCACATGAGAAGAAATCAGGTAACATACATACAAAAAAAGGGAAAAAATATGCCACGAATTGATAACCTCTTGGAAGTCGGTTAAAAAAAAGCTCATCATATTAAATACCAAAATAATTTATTTTTAGAGGCAATTGTAGCCATATAAATTTGGCTCGTCAATGATGATGTTAAAACAGTTTTGACGAAAAAAATCTGAAAATATAGGGTATTTTCAAGGTAAATAAGTCAAATACGCCTTTTGTCTAGCCCGTGCGAAACCGCGCGAGTCAACTAGTCTTTTATAAAACAGTTCTTTGACATATATCTTTTATCACATTTACACGTGTCCTATCTTTTATAAACGAATTTTGACATTGTCAGCTGCGAAAATTATTGTAAAATTGTTCTTCAAAAATCGTACATTTTGAGTAAGAAGAATGTTAATCTTGTATAATGTTGCACATAAAATAGAAACAAAAGGTTAATTGCCTACAATGACGATTGTTAGTACCTACTATATTGTCTAGACGTACAGACTTAAAAAAACTCGACACATTAAAAAGTTAATAGATATGCCGAAAAAATAGATATGCTTTTAAATAGTGAGTTGCAAATCATATCACAGATCTATATAGAAGATAAAGTGTACGAGTAGAGTAATACACATTTTTCATTTGTGTTTCTTTAGCAATTACAAAAGACAGCTATAGTATCAACATCTGTGTTGTTATTTTTTGTGCCATCATTGCATTCTGTCTCTACTCCTTATAAAGTTCAGGTTGCTAGTTGTCGGCCACTTTTCTATTTTTTTACGAGGTATGACCTAGGTCCGTGTCATTGCAGATGTCTGCCGCAGCAATAAAATCATACCTTCGGAAAAAACTCCAATAGTTTATCCAATAACATATGATTGTTTAAACCTTTAAGTATCGCACCCAAATTTTAATACATGTTATAACTAGAATAAGTAGGACACTTTTAATATAAACCAAAACGAAACACAAAATCGTAGAATTAACATTTTAGTTAAACTACTAATAAGAAGGCCGACTACTGGAACACTATACCTTTCTAGGCGCCATTTTACTTTTTTTTTAATGACACAAACTGTAATAATAAAAAACACAACAGCAGCACAAGCATAAACATTCTCCATTTTGATTGAATAGTAGATATTTACTGTAGTGAAATATGTCTTTTAAGGCAATTTGTTTTGACATTCATATCATATATTTGATAAAATCTCTTACAAAAGATCTTTGTCAAAGATATTTGATAATGTAATACCGATCTTAGACAAGTTGGCAGATGCTAGGTGTTATTTCACTTATACGAAGCGCCAATGATCGACAAGAGAGATCTAGGGGAGCAACACCCCCCCCCAATTAAGGTAAATTATCAAATGAAACAAGTTTTAAAAGAACAAGAACATTAATAAAAAACAATAAATATTTGAAAAAATTTATTTCAATATCTTATCCATAAAAACTTAGGTATATATATAAATATACACAAAAACTATTAAAAAGATATATTTTCTTTACATCATTTAACAAAATATTTCTGAAAAATTACAAATTTCAACCCGAAACTAGTCTACACAATATAAAATAGGTAGGTACATGAAATAAACCATAATTGAGTTTTAGTGACAACAAACAAACGGTATTGTTATGCCAATAATGTTATATTTGTACATTTTGTACTAATTTTCAACATAGCACCTGATTATAGTGAATCTACATATAACGTGTAATCATATACCTGATACATTTCTGAATGAAATAATTTTCAAAATATGAGAAAAGGTTAGGCAAATTTGTGTTTTAAACTTACACTTGATAAATTTCTGAACGAAATAATTTACACTATAAAGAATAAAGTTTTGGAAAATTTTTAGTTATGTCGCAAAAAATCTAATGGTTTTTAATATGAAGAATTTGTACTTAAAATCAAATAATTTTCCTAAATGTATTCTCATTGTCAAAATAAATTATTAAAGTAACAATGTTTGTAAATATTTTCATTTGAACTGTGAGAAAATTCCTTAATTTAGTTAATTAAGGTTGTCAAGCTATCCATTCAACGATAACGTTTAAAAGAGGTTGACGACTAACGAACTGGCCAGTTATGTTCTGAAGTCACAACAACTTTTGAATAGTAGTCAAGATAATTTTGTACAAATCGTTGTAATAAGTTTCTAAAAGTAAATAAAGCAGTAAGACTCCAAATGAAATCAAAACTCAATTATATGAGGACATCTAACAAGCGTTTCATACAAATAAAACGTTGTTTAGTTTGTAATCAAGTCCGACAAATTGACTACTCTAAAAACTGTTTTATACAATAGCTCTTTACTATTATTAAAATCAAATTATAAATGTGGGTCAAATTTTGTAAAAGTACCTAAACTACAATCTCCTAGTGGACGGAATTGGGAGGCAATTTAACTTTCTTAATGACTGGAAAAGTTGTGGATATGTACTTTGGTGGGCCACACAATGTTTTGTATGCTAACACCAAATCTATGTTTTTCAAATACAAGCAGAAAGTTTTCGAAATTATGTTGAGTGTGAACAATAAAGGTTTGGTGTTACGATACTACAAAACAGTGTGAATGTTTATTTATTTTAATCAGGGATTGTATTAGTTCATATATTTATTGTTATACAATTATACATTCTTTATTCACTCTCCCCAATGCTTGAATTCATTTTTGAGACACTAAAAATATCGCCAAACATCTTTACGATAAAGTATATCAAACATTTTTATTTTGTATGATCAATACAAGAGTAGAGGTTATTGAACTATATGTCATGATATGTATTATCACTTTAGCTAAAAATTTGTGCGAATACATTCTAGTGAATTATTGCACAATTTAACAACTTGACTAGGAATATATAATTTGTAAATTGTTTTCTCTATGTTAAACTTTGTATAAAATAGTGTTTTTCTAAAAAAATAAAAAATGCATTCAAAAAGTTTTACACCAATATAATATTTACTATCATTTTAAGCGTTTCGTTGATGTATTTAATATTCCAGTCAATAACAAAAAACTTTCACCGATATTAACATATAACAGTCTATCACACATATTAATTACTGTCTTCAATATTTCGGAGCATTTGCTACAGCATCCTTGCCTTTTGTTGCGGGTTGCCCAACGTGTCCGGGTGCTAGATGTAAGGAACTCAGTCTGTTAGCTCCTCTTATAATTCTCCAAATAGCAATAATTAACAATATAGCTCCTATGACAAACAAAATTCCAGAAATTGCTGCTCGAGCTATTGGTGGCACTGATGTAGCAAGTGACATCAGATTTGTCATTTCTTCCGGCAGGTCCACTAGTCCCTAAAAATTAAACAAACAATTTAAATGTGTGGCGTAATAAACAATATCGAAATGATCACATATATTGATTGATGTGGTAAGTACATGTAGTGAACCGTCACTTAGGTTTTTGGTTTTAAAAACCCAAGGGACAAGGGATCCAACGTAAAAAGTCAAATATTAAACTTCTTAAGTTTTGGGAAATGTCAATCTCATCTCCATTTGGGAACAAATTATTAAGATTAACATCATAGTGATTATGGGCGTAAATAGCTCATAGAAAGCTCGTTGCTCCCCCAATAATCTGGGAAACGTTACATAATCATTACAACCGATTTTTCTGTGGCGCTGAGTATGTCGTCTGCCTTCCCATCATAGGAAAAAATCCCTAATGGTAAAAAAAATAAATGGAATGTTTGGTCAGAGACACATCAATATGTACTCATGACTACCACTGAACTACGGTCAATCCGGCACAAAAAGAATTAGTGGTGAGATAAGCCAACATATTTTGTAATTAAGAACCTGTTAACAGGTACAACGTATTCCACTTAAAAACTCATACCTGGTACAAATTTCTGCAGTTCCAGAAACTATTTCAAGAACATATCATCAGAAGGCAGAGAATAAGAAGATTAAACACTTTAACATATTTAATTTTATTCCGTGTTTACAAATATTAGCTACATTAGATCACTCGAATGCATTTCTATATAACTTCCCTGTGGTTAAAAGCAATTGTGCTTATACATAGGTATTTATCACCACAGTTTTTTCCTTCAACAGATATTTATTTTAGTTAAAAAAAAACAGAGGCAAGAAATATTCATCTACGGGCAAAATAATTAGTCCTCAAGAATAATTCAGAAAGTACTTAGTTAGAAGACTGAAATGTTACCAACTAAAAGATTTTATGAAATTGAAAATTTTCTGCCATGTGACGACTTTGCGCAAGCACTTGTAAATATATACAGTGAGGTCCTAAAGTAACAGATGAATTCATTTACTACGCAATTATAAATGTAAAGGAAAAGTCCTGAAATAGGTCAAGTTTTATATATGAAACCTACGCTTTTTGATTAATATTATTCAGCTGTTTCTTTACCCCTTAGGGGTAGTTTAATACCCCTAAAAATTAAATGAGAATGGGTAACGTCTGATATCGCGTTTAAAACCATTTTCAATTCTCTATTCAGCAATATAGGTCTTTTTGATTTTTCGACGTTGGTAATAAGAAAAATTAAGTTCCAATTTTTGAATTTTTAAAATAATTAATGATGCCATGGAAAGAAATAATGTTTGAAGTAATTAACAACATTTACAACAATTTCGTCTAAGTCATAATGCTGAAATTGGGCACCACTTATTTCTGAACAAAAACGGTGTTTAAATTCTTCGTAAAGGTTTTCAACATCTCAGAGCTGATCTCATTAGTTTCTTGCCTTATTCGGTGTTTTCAATCATTAATATTAGTTGGTTTACTCTTGTAGATTTTAGATTTTCACTAGCCTCATAAGAAATAATCAAGTGATGTCAGATCGCAAGAACGGCTCCATCTTGTTGAAGCCATATGTTTCTATTAATGTTTGAGTTAACAGTATCAGGAAAAAGTTGGCTTAAATCAGGTATTAAAATATTTTGTAAAAAGTACAAGTAACTCGCCCCAGTTAAGCCTCTTAAAAAAAATTGCCTAACAGTTTTGTTATTTATTATGTTCCCAAACGTTCACTTTAACAGGATACTGAGTGTTCCTCATTCAGTGCGGATTTTATGTACTCAAATACCGACAATTTTGTTTGTTGATTGTTCCATGCTTTTATTCTGACTTTTAACAATTTTAGGCGGAGTCAATTGCCTATTGCATACTAATTTTAAGGTAAGTTTCACAAAATAGGCTATTTTAAGTAACAATTCAAAACAACTGCACTATATGTTCTTATTTAGCAAAAAGAAAGGTTCATATGGATTGAAAGATGATCTGGTGAAGACGTTATTATGGGTTTGAGGGTAAATGGTAAAATGGGTAAAATGTTGTTATTGTTGTATTGGAGAAGAATGGAATTACACCTAAGGCTCGCGTGGGCAGGTTGGGTTCCTGATGTAAGATTATCCTCTGTAAGGGATTACAAAGAATGCTTCCTCAATATCTCTTGTTACCGATTTATTGCAAGAAACATTAGATGATCGCATAATATGTTTTTTATATGAACATATAAGTCACTAATCTTCGTCGATAAAAAACTAACATTAGACGGACACCAACATTCTTCTCGTTAATACCCAGCTATTAGAAAAGGAGGTCTAGATAGTGCTTGAATAGAGCGCCATCCATAAGCTCGAAATTATATTAATCTTCAATGGTAAAGAAATCTATATATAAATAGGCAAAGACAAAACAATTAGGTACCATTTTCTCCTCTGTCTCTCAACCGATTTTCTTCATTTTTGGTTTGTTTAATAGCTACTGACGACCTTCAGTGCAGAATGATAATATTAATTTATAATATTGGTTCATTCATTATATAAAATATAAAAAAAATCATTATTTTCGTCCATACTGTCAACGCCAAACAACTGACAGTGCCGCCGCCGCCAGACTGACAAAACACTGAGATATTTGGACCGAGCGATCGTTAGATGCTGTTACATACTTAGAGCATGTACTTCTGGAAGTAGCATGCAAGAGTTGTTATTGTTTAGTGGTAAAATAGTCAATGTAGTAGATCAGTATTGATTTTTCGGATGCGTTGCAGTAACTTTCATATTAAATAGTATGTTTTTAATGTGAATTTAATTATTTGATTAATATATTATTATCACAACCTTCCCGAAGGTGTTGTGTAAAAAATTGTCAGACAGCGGACAATAGAGAATTTATTAAATATTTAAATTAATTCTCCTAGGGTTGTTGGTCCTCTCTTTTCTTTAATATTCTTGAACTTGATTGAAACCTCAAATGACGAAAACTTTTAGGTTGCAAAGAACAATCTTCCAATTATTATATCGAATATTTTGTCAGGAGCGGTTCCAGCCAAAAATTTGGGGGTCATTCATTTGTCAAAAATATTTCGAATACCGATAATTGATTACATTTTTATTTTCTTTTTATTTCAATAGATTTGTCAATATGAGTGAACAATTTTGGTCATTACATCTACTTATTCTCCGATTTCTCCACAACTTTGTTTTTTATAAAAATATACTTTTTACAATTTCACGAAATAGGGTCGAATTTCGACCACTGGGCGACCACTAGTAAATTAAAAAGATCATTTTGATTTATTTCATTTTAATGTTCTATATATTTCTAAAATTCAGGTTGTTTTTGTTATAAATTAATGTCTACATTTACTAACCTCTTCAAACCAGATAATAGGAAAAACTATATCAGGAAAAGTTGCTACTTGTTTAATATCCACTACTTGGGATACTGCTAAGTTGATCTGTATTCGCGCTTTTGCAGCCATTGCGGTACCCATAACCTGAAAATATAATAGTGTAGTTTCTGATGCAGTTCTTAATTTAAATATTTAAAATGTAACAGTAAAATATCTTACTGGATTAACATCAAGGTAGAAAGTACTGTTTTCTGGTACTGGTGGTGAGATTCCGTCGAATGCTGTCCTATAGCTATCATTGGCAAGATAAAAATGAGGAAATGATAGAAGAATTGGCGAATCTGTAATTATGAAACAAATTAGCGAGTCTCCAAACATAAAACAAATTATTTCAAATAATTTCTTTAATTAACATTAAGACGTTTAGACGCAAACCAAAAACCTAACTATAGCATAACTTTCAGAGTAACATAACATAACTTGTTTGTTAGCGAAGTTATTGATTAGATTTGTAGTAAAAAAACTCCACCAGTTGAAAATAGTTTTGTTCTGGTCTTATAATTTGATTAAAGTTTAAATTTTAATAACAGAGAAGAGTCTTTAAAGAAATTTTAATTGTCTACAAATACAGGAAATTATTTGGACTACAACCACTGGATGCAAGAGAAGAGAGAAGCAAATCAGAAATTTTCTGTAAATATAGATAGAAATGTAGAGCTAAGCAATTTCCCATAAATTTGAAAAAACTCGTCAGTCGAAACTAAAAATATCCTTGAAACGAAATCAGCATTTGAGGGTTCGCCGACTGCAGCGTGACTGACGGTTCTGATTCCTGACTGTATAGTCGAATGTAGACAATGCCATTTACTTTCAATTAACGATATGTTTTGTGACTGATGCTTCTCGGATATAATGGAACGGCGTCTTGACATGACTGATGGGTCTGAATACACCATTAGTTACAAAAATACCGTTTCTTAAAAGTTGAATGGCATTGTCTACACAGTTTACAGTCATTTTGAAATAATAGAAAACTTTGTTTCATCTTCGATCAATGATATTTCCGTATTTTACTCTTTTTTCTGTTGATCCAAAATTAATGTTATAACAGTTAAGCAATTCTCCGAAAACTCCATCACAAATATATTTGTGCACTTGAATGCATACTTGTCAGAAAAAATGACAGAACGCAGTCAAAAAAATTTGAGAGATGCGAATACAGGCGCTATTTTGACAGAGAATTGATGGTGACGGTTATAAATCCTGACGGTGACTAAACTGTAATGTGACTGATGTGTGAATAAATTTTAAGTGATCAATTATCATTAGAAGTAAAAATTGACATTGCACATACATGGATCAGAACTTAACATCAGTATATCCCAAAAAAGCAGAGTCAAAAGCGAATCAGTGTTCAAACATTTAATAGCTTTGCGTTTTATCGTAACGTTATAATATAATGAGTTACAAAATATAACTATATAGGGATTCTGTAACTGTCGAAACGGAACGGAACGTTATGTCACTATAACGCAAATAGTGATTCAGGGTCACAAAACATGTAACAAATGCGTTCTATCGTAACGTTATAATATAACAGTAGCCGTATTCTGTAACTAATCATAATGGTAATGACGAGCTGCCAATAATTTCAACGGTTTGAAAGTTTTCTCCACGAATCAGCGATCTCTACGAACAAACTTATTATGTTCCGCTCCGTTCCGTTCTACCTTAACAAGTTACAGAATCCCAATGCTGCTGGCTTTTGGTATTGTCTAACGTAAATGATAAAAATTGTTGAAAAATATTTTATTTAGTAATGAAGCTACTTTCATCATTAGCTAACTATCACTGAAACAAAACCAAAACTCCGCGACAGAAAACTCCAAGCTTGTTTAATTATGCATCAGTAATTAAGAACTGCTAAGAAAAGCATATCACACATATGATGAATAGAATAGTGAACTGTGGAACACAACAACGAAACCAATACCACAAACTAAGTTTGGAATGGAAAAGGACACCAGACATCCAACTTCTAAAATAAAAAACATAATGATGGAGCTAGTCACCATTTTCTATACGAGACCTATACAAAGCCCCCATCTTGAAAAACACATGTTGGAGGAAGAAACACCAGAAGTACTCGTAGAAGTGGAGACAGCGGTTAAGAACATGAAGAATGGCAAGGCAGCAGGAATAACTGTTGGCCAAAATCTATATGCAATGTCGAAAAACCAGTAACATACCAGAATAATGGAATAGCACTCACATAGTGTTAGTGGCTTCACTATACTGATCAGGTAGATACTCAAATTCTACTCGTACTGGCCTTCATAGACTTCGAGAAAGTATTCGACCCTATTTTAACAAAGGCAAGGCAACCTAAGTGAACATGGTGTAGATAAGCTTTATGTAAAAACGTTGGTCAATATATGTATACGAGCCAAAGTTAAAATCAGAAAATTTGAAGGCTGCCTAGAACTTACTACCAACAGAGAAGTCAGACAAGGTGATGACGCCAACTACGGGCTCTAGAAAACATATTTACTAGTTTTTTTGTCATCCGCTGTTGATGGAAAGGTAGTTTTCTTGCAATAATCCAGAATATTTCGCTACAGTAATGTAAAAATATTGTTACACTGCCCTCCTTTATTTTCTCTTCTTGATTCGGATGACCCACCCTAAGCTGGTGTAAGCTTTGGGGACCTGCCTTTGCTCCTCCCCTTGTTAAAACCCAACCGAATTTGCCTTCAGATTGTAGTGTTTTTATTACACCGCTGGCTAAGTTGTTCAACATAATCATTAAGTTCATTAGGTGATGGTTCTGGTGAGCCAAAAGCCAAATTACACGGTAGCCTTAACGTCAGTACTATGCCGTTGTGGACGGCTGAGCACCAGGCTAATAGAAATATGAGTATATTTTCGTCCCCACTACCCTGGTTGTTGCTAACGACCTTGGATACATGTTGTTCCAAGGTTCTGTACCATTCCGTCATCGTACAGATCTTCTGCTTCGAAATTCCGCCCTTGGTCCTAATACAACTCTGACAGTATACCCAACTTGTTAAACCAGCACCGTTGCCACCGTGTTTGCCTTCTTATTGGGCATGGTGTATGCTTCGGGCCATTTTCTAAAGTAATCTATTGCTACCAAAATGTATTTGTTATCCCTGGCGGGATCTCTCAAATGGGACCCCCATATTGTATTGCTGCATTCTGCTCCTGGTCTGAGTGTTTGGGCTTTTACTAACTGCGTGGACGACAAATTTCTGACACTAAGTTCTAACGACCTCGAAGTAATTTATTCAGTAGTATCGTTGACCAATTTTATCTATAGTCTTATTCATACCCAAATGACCTCCGGTAATTCTGCTGTGTACTTCGGTCAGGATGGCGAGTACCTGTTTTTTTGGAACTACCAGTTGGGACTTGGTTGGTTGGTAGAGAGTCCCATTAGGCCCTCAATAAGTTCAGCACGCTCGAGTCATTGGAAATTTATATATGTTTCATTTCATTTGCTTTTAGTCTCCACTGCTTTATCCATCTATTAACTTGTCTGTTATTTTACAAAGGTTCGTGTTAAACTAGGTGTTGTCAAGTAGGGCTCCAACGGAAAAATGAAATCAATTGCCCACCTCCCTCAAGAATATTAAAATCAGTGAGTTCAAAACGCAAACTAGGAAAACTCTGACTGGATGTGTCCCTGGGTGTTACTGGTAAGTCAGATAGTATTTTCATAATGACTATTTTAGTAATTTATTGTTGCAAGGTTTAATTTTCCATAACTAATAAAGGAATCTTCTAGAAATTAATCATCGTAATAAAACCTAATTCCCCGAACAAACAAGCCATTAGCTAAACCTAATTGCTCTTGAATGTTGGATTGCAGGTATAAAAAGTAGTGAAATTCCCAATAATATACTAGAGTAATCGAGAGTAACCGAGATTGATTATAAGCAGCAGCAAGTAGTAGTGGATCGGTTGATGTGCGATAGAAGTGTTGATAGTCTAAGAAAAGTAGTATAATAATTATTGTGAATTTTTGGTGAGGAATAAAGATATTTGGTGTGAAAATTGTTTTGAACCCACGGAGTCCATTCTAAGATTTTAAACAATCAAAATAGCTATTTACCTCCTCAATCATTTAGAAACTATATAGTAGTTTATTGGTAGGCTTTTAAATTTGTATAACAATCGTTGATCGTTTTTAAACGCCTTTCCTATGTCCAAACTTAAAACAACAATATCTGATGATTCTGTTTTCAATCGATGTGTTTGCTGGATTGCAGTCTGCTATTTACTGAATCTGAATTGGCGGGTTGGTAGTATTTTCTAGAATATATATCAGCCTAGTCAATAATAATAATAATGCTGATAAGATTTAATATTTTCAGGTTCTTTACCTTGTTTTAGAATAAGTGTAAATTATCTATTTTTACGGCCAATGGAAATAACTAAGTGACACTATTGCATTAAACAGTTGAGTTAGAAAATCTAACCATTTTCTAGACATTATCGCAGTAGTAGCTTTGTTATGAGGTCACAAACTGCAGCTTTTATGGGGTTGATGATCAACTTGACTATCTTATTTATTTTAATTTTGCTACATCTTTTGCAGGTTGTTCAAATTGGCTTGGTTCATTAAAATATAATAAAGCAGGCTCTGCTTTATATTTTTTCTAAGAGGGATATATGTGTATGATTGTTTTAAATTCGAGAAGCCCTTCATAGAGAGTGAAGAGGGTAATTGATTTCTCCAGTTGCTTAAGTAATCACTAAATTATTCTTTTTGGCAGTTATTAGATTTGGAAGTTCTTTATGATATTGTTCAGCTCTGTTTTTATTTATGAGGATCTATTTATTTTATAGCGAAATGAAAATCAACGTATAGGGGTTTCAGGGAAAGGTAGCTCAGACACGCGGTTTCCCTTTCGAGATTTTAGAATTTATTGAACACAAGACAGGATCTTGTTACCAGTTGGGACCTTCACATAACTGAATTTAATATTTTATCGCGAAATGAATATCAAATTCTCGGAGTTTCATGGAATACTAACTATCTAGTTTAATATATGAAGTTGGTATCTGACAGTAAATAGAATTTCATAACAAACGGACAACTGTTTTGTCTACTTGTTACGTAAACACTAGAGGTATACTTGAGCGTGAGTAGGTAGCTATAGCATGTAACAGTAAGCATTATTAAATATTATTATATCCAAAAAACATTAATGAAATAAAATTGTGTGTTAGATAGAAATTTCAACATTTAATTATGGCAAAATGTCATAGTAATAAATGAACGTTACTATATTGACAAATTTACCTCCAAATATATATTTGAAAAATTTCACCAATAATTCAATTTTAATAGATTTTTATTTTACAATTTATTGTAATGATCATTAATTCAAAATAATTATAAATATAATTGATTACCATATTGGCAAGACGATATATTAAAGAACCCAGATGGTGCACAAGGAGGCCCCTGAGGACAGAAACACATGTTTTCAGGATTTTCCTCCACACTAGCGAATACATTTTTTGGAGGTACAAATCGGTAGGCGCTAATATCACCACTTGCTTTCACTTCTTTTTCGAATCTGTAAAAAGATATAAAAATATTATTTTTTCTAGATAGTTTCGAGGCAATACTTGAGAAAAGTTTATTAACCAAACAACAGAAAATTGCTAAAGTAGGAAATATATTTTGCAGAACTATTTCGTCCCAGAGTTGACTGGCGGTGAGACTCTCTCCTATACCGGATTTAGTCAAAGGGCGAAGCTGTTTAAATTCCAACAAAATTTATTTCGAACATATCTTGATATCATGTTATGTTGTACAAACTTATATGCATTACTCCACAAAAGTCTCAGAAAAGAATTTCCTTGTGAATTTCCGACTTCTTAAAAACTCTGACAAAATGAAATTTTCATGATCTCATATTTCCGAGTTCTTCAGAAGTCAAAAAAATTAGGTCTTCAAGAGGCCTTAGTTAAGACTTCTTGCTAATCACATTTTGAAGACGTAATTTATAGAACTTCTTTCAAAATAATTCAAAATGAAGTCTTTTTGACTTGTGTGTTGGCTGGAAATAATAATATTGTTTACCGTTTATGCTTATCTGTTGTGTGTATGTTTCAACTCAAAGTCGGAAGTTATCGGTAATCACTGTGTGAATGTTATGCTTAATTTCTTTTTAATTTTTATTATTGAGACTATAAAATTAAGTGAAAATGACACCTTGGAATATTTCACAATATTTCCAGAAGACTTATCCAACAACATACTGGATTAGAAGAAGATCATAATGAACGAAGAAAATTTAAAAAAGGAAAGAAGAATATAGTTGCATGTTGATTAATAATGTTGAAACCCTTCTATAGGGTTATACTAAAAGAATACAAAACAAAAACATATTCTATCCAAGTAGGCTTCTTTTTGTAAAGAGTAACCATTTGTCCAGATAATTTTATGTAATTGGTCTGCTACACTTTGTGTTAGTTACAAATTACTAGTATTTATCGGCTAGAGAAAATGAGTGACGAGAGAAATTCCTAATGAACAAACAGAATAATGAATTACAATTTTAAACAACGGCTTCCAAACTTACATTAATGGTAATCTTCGACAAAGATCCTTGTCAAATATATAAAGTGTGGTATTCTTTGTTATGTATGGCGGAAAAATAGTACCATCTGAAGCTTCGATACTGTTACACTTATCGGTGGTGTAGTGATCAAATCCAGATTTACCATTCCATTTATCTATTAAACCATATTTTGTAATGTCATTAGCTCCAGTAAATATAGTGAGAGTGTCTTCTGAAGTTCCATTTTTCTAAAAAATAAAAATAAATATGAATAAATAATAAAAAATAATCCAGACAATTCTACAATAATGCACTGTACATTAAACGTGTTGGAAGGAACATTTGAAAACCAGTTTAATTTATAAATTATATGTATAAATTAATTTGGTCAAGTGCGCTCGCTTATCAAGGATTCCGAACCACATTCGAGGTTTCTTATAATGAAGGTAAATTATAATATAAAAAATCTGTTCGAATATAACACCTTCAATCAATTGCTAATTTTCAGCAGTACGTGATCTTTATGATAGCCGCCTTCAATACCCATAGCGTGGTCAAGGTCCTATATTCCTATATTTAGGCTCAGTAGTTTCGGAGTGAAGAATATTCAGTATTTGTATATTGATAAAAATATATTTGTATTTCTTATAATTTATATTTAAAAAAGAACCGACTTCAGCTGACTTAAAATTAAAACCATTTAGAAACCGTGTGCAATCACTATTTTCAGACATATCTTCTTTTTTTATCAGATTTAAGGTAAAATTCTGAATATTTTCGGTTATTCCTATCTCTCTCTCTTTTTCCCTTCTCTCTTTCTCCCTCTCTAATTTGTATTTTTTTTATATTTTCCAAATATTGTTTAACTTTTTTAGTTTGTTTTATTATTTGGACCATTTTCTATAACTGTAACTCTAATTTACTCTATATTGCATCCACACTGTATATGCTTCTGTGTATACTTATTTGTCTATCATTTTCTGAACCACCCTGTACAACTATAATTAAACTCCAAACAATATTGCAACAGTCTTGATATCTTTAAAACCACCCTATATAAGTATAAATCATGTATACCTATGATTCTACTTCCCCCACATGTCTAGTATTCTACTTATGCAACTGCTCATGGTCTACTCCACCTTATATTCCAACCATACTGTATATTCAACTGCTTCTAACATTTGTTGAAGCCTTCTATATAACTGTAATTATACTCCATCCTATAGACCGAAAATAACCACCTCGTACAACTATAGTTTTGCTTCACTCTTATTTCAACTACCCAACAACTTAAGTGCCAACAAATAGAATATTTTTTGAACCACCCTGTATAACTAATTCAATTCCACCTAATATTTCAACCATCCTATGTTTGCAACTGCTTATGTACCACCTAATATCACATGCATTCACGCACACACCTACAACCGTATACCATACACAAAAGATCGCCGGCATAAGAAATTTGTGTTGCGATAAACTAATGGAATATTTTCTGCAAACCATCACAAACACCCTGTACGATACTTTCATCGCATCATTTAAACTAGATATTTATGATGAAAATTTGACAGTTACATGGATGTTTACGGTTTTTTTGCACATATTTTTCCGATTTTCATAAAGATGGTATGTTTTACGTTATAGATATACGGAATCTAGCTGGAACATATCTGTGTAGAATACAATTTAAAATATTCAAATTGCTTGAGCCGTTTTAGAGAAAACAGTTAAGATTCATTGAAATTCACTGAAAAGTAGTCCCTTAATTACTTTTTTTCTGATTTTCTGGAAAACGGCAAATCTCACGTTATAGACAATTATATGGTAATTTGAAATTAGGTGGTACATAAGCAGTTGCATACATAGGATGGTTGAAATATACGGTGGAATTGAATTAGTTATACAGGATGGTTAAGAAATTATTGTATTGTGTGGCACATAAGTGGTTGAAATAAGAGTGGTGCAAAACTTTAGTTATACGAAGTGGATAGTAAGGGTGGAGTAAAATTGTTGTTATTCAGGGTGTATCAAAAATTTGTTATATGAGTATAATCAGTTAGGATATTTGAATTATAGTACGGGGTATAATATAAATATAGACATGGGTTCAAAAACTTTTAAAAGCAGGTGCATATACCGGCTGGTTGAAATAAATGGTAGAGTAAAATTATAGTCATAAAATGTGGTTCAAAAATGTGAATTTTGTCATATAGGCAGTTGCATAAATGGAATATTTGACATATGGGGCAAATTGAAATCATAGGTACACAGGAATAATTTAAACAATAGATAAATAGAAACATTCAAAATTGTGGAGAGGATTTATAATTATACAGGGTGGTTTTAAAGATATCAGGATTGTTGTAATATTGTGTGGAGTTGAAATATGGTTGTACAGGGTGGTTCAGCAAATGAGAGACAAATAAGTTATATAGGAGTGACCAATACAAAGAAGTATATAAAGTGTGGATGCAATATTGAGTGAATTAGACTTACACTTATAGAAAGTAGTCCAAATATTAAAACAAATAAAAAAACTTAAAAAATATTTGAAAAATATAGAAAAAGAATACAAATTTGAGAGAGAATTTAGATAAAAAAGAAGATATGTCCTTTAACAAAATAGTGATTGATTGCACACGGTTTCTAAAGGGTTTTTATTTTAAGTTAGCTGAAGTCGGTTCTTTTTTAAATATAAATTATTATACTACCATATGGGCGTTATGGATTCTCAAGAATTAGTAGAAACTATATCTTGGGGTCTTCATCATCATACAGCAACCACCAACAGGTTAGTAAATAACCCTGTATTGTATTGCTATTTCACGCATTCACTAAAGGTGGCATTAATGCCATAAATGTCCTTCACATATATTTTTTTGTCGTTTCTTTTCTCAATTCCTAATCATCGCCACATTTGTTTGTTCTTAAAAGCAAACTAATCCAGATTCAAATTATGATAAAAACTGGATTTGGACCCTTCAGGCTGGAATCCCACGAGACGGGAAAGAAAACACTAATGGATACTTTAAATGAATGAAATATCGATATTGGAGGAATTATAAATTAAATATATTTAGCAATACTTCAGAAATGATATACATAAAGATGATCTTATTTGTACGCTTTAAAATTTTCTTAAAATTGTAAGGCTTTGTCACAACATTAACTTAAATATTTCTAAAATTATATACTCTCGGAATAAGTACTCATGTTGCAAACGATTCTATATAGAAAACATAAAACTGTTTTGTTGAGGAGTAAGTTTATACTGACCTTGTACATAAGCCCAAATTCTTCGTATGGTAGTTTTTGTTCTTTTGGAACCACGTCTTTTGCCAACTTTAACAAAGGGTCTTCGTAACCCCATAGAAGCTGTTGAACTGATACCTCAACAAAAGGTTTTATTTTCAAAATGTCCATAATGCTGGCCATAGCTAACCTTAGAAATCTAGCAGCATGTTTAGACTGTGATGTTGCACTCTGGAACAAAATAATAATTCTGTAATGTCCTAGATGGACAACATAACATCACCCCAAGCTAAAGTAATGAATACTGGATTAAAATTAGGTAGACTATTAATAACATACTAAATTCCAAATTTCAGAGTTTTTAATTTTTCTGTAAAATGAAAAAAAAAACAACTGTGTTAATGATCTTAATGATAGCAACAAATGGCTGCACTTTATTCGGTCTCCCGAAGTTGCTTTGGAATTGTTTATGCATGGTTTAGTTCTGTATCACTATTATACATTTGAATTGTGATTATATCAGTTAAAGCTCACATTCGTCATCGGATTATCGATGAATTGAAGAACGTGTTTACTTTTGAATAAATGTCTTACAGCAAGCAATTAACACAGAACACAATATGAGCTGCAACTGTTTTGGCTAGCCGTACACTGGCAACTTTTTAGTTTCGGTGATTAAAAAAGTTAGTCGGGTGAAAGTTACCCGTTGTTGTTCCAACCGCACACTGATAACTGAAGAGTTGCTCAATATCAGTTTCAAAATGAATTTCCTCCAAAATATGCTTTTGTGCTATTGTTTAAGGATGTCAAAAATATACAAAAAATTTTGGGGCCATCCATTGACTAGTAAAAAGCTTATAGGTAGACAATTTTATACATTTCTTGATACTTTAAAAATCAAGAGCAACTTTTTAATCGCCAGTGTGTGGTGACTGATATATTTGTCGGCAACAATTGAGTTACCAGGAAAATCGAACGTGTTGAAATTTTTTAGTTGCGGAAACTATATAATCACCTATGTGCGGGTACTCATAAGAAGTAATTTGCTCTTGTTCTATTTTTGTGATTAAAAAGTTGCTTGACAAAAGTTGCCTGTGTGCGACTAGACTTTAAGTAAGCAAGTGGTAAGCAAGCTAACTATGACGAAAAGGATCAACATATAAGACAATGAAATGTATATTCTTTTAATAGAAGAAGAAGAACTAGACCCGGCGTAAACAACTTGAAAATATCTGACTGAAAGAATATGAAGAATGCAGTGTTGTTCACAGTATGTACCTAACGTCACTAATGCACTATATCGCTGAATTTTCTGACGAGGTATCTTACACTCATGAAGCCAAATATGGATGATTTTATAAAAATTGGGTAACTTTCGACCCCATTTTGTTTATATAGTTTCAGACCAAAATTAAACAGCATTTTGTTTTGTGAAAATCAGCTATGTAATAAATATACTCTTCCAGAAAGGGTCAGTCATTTAAAAAAAATAATTTCAAAGCTATCTGGATTTTTTGAAAACTGAATGCCAGGGAACTTATGAAACTACAGTACTGACTACTGACAAATAATGGTATACATTTTTAAGAAAATTATTATTAAGATAACCATAGTAGTAATGGGTAAGTATGTTCTCTTCAAAACAGGCTACTGAAATCAATTAAATAGTTACTTAGTAATACTGAGGCAGCTTTTAAGAATAAGTGCCATTTCATTAATTATTAAACTGAGAAATATTTAACAAATTATTTTTTAAAATAAAGTAACTGTTACATTATGCAGTGTACTTTACAATACGCGCAAAATTCGTATTTTATATTTGTCCGGTACTCATCCAAATTTTACTCTTCCAAATACCGCTTTTTCATTGTGGATATTCGTTGTTTCATAATTTACTTAATTTTTCGTAATTCTTTTTAATAGTTCTATAATTTTATAAATGTTCTTTTTTTAAATACAATGTTTCTGTGCTTTTGCACTATTCGGTCCCCAGTACATACTCTATTTTAAAGCCTACTTGTTCCAGATACCTCAGCTTCATTACCGGCGGAAGATTACATGTTCAACAATTGTTTACATTTATAATCTGTAGAGTACTTTTATTGTTTTTTCTACTTATTCTTTGTTCCAGAGGTGTCATTGCGGTAATACTTTTTTTATTTTTTTAAACACCTGCTTTTCTTTATCATTATATTCCGCGCATTTAATTTTTCATGATTTCTTTTCTAGTTCTCAATTGTTGGGCTCTAAGATAAGGATCATCAGCACCATGGTAAAACGTCAGTGAAAACATCGGGGACATGGTTATAATTCAGAATAATATTTTTACGGGCATTTTCGATTTAAATATTATGAAATGTCATACAAATAACATATAACCTTATATCAAGCACATCAAAATGAATCTAAGTATGGAAGTAACTTCTGACCAGCGTAATTGTATTTTGACTGGTACTCTACATGCATACGCTATACCTACACCTCATCAATATATTTTATCGACGGTTCATTTCTGAATTATTTTCACAATAGGACATTTTTAAAAATCGATATTAATCTAATTCTATGACAAACTAGTGAAAATACATTATTGAATGCTTCTAGTTTGTCACGGAATAATAAGATTTACAAAATTGTAAATATATTGATATATTAGAATACAATCACTTAAATTTGTGATTTGGATGTTGTAACATGCCAAGGTACTGATGTTTTGGAAATTTATTGTATTATTTTACAGAGTTTGCTGTTGAAAAATTAATGAAATTCATAGTCTATTGACTGGTGTCATAAGTTACCCATCTTTTATAGAAGCACCTATAACTTATATACACACCCAATAGAAAACATTATCCAGTAGATAAATAAAGTATGTTAGTGCTGGCTTGGCAGATGGTTAGCAAATTAGCAAAAGTTTAAATAACTTTCCACTTGATAACAAAAAAATGATATGTCTTCTAAGGGTAAAACAATCTTGGATATGTTATATTTAATTCAATTACCATTCAGTTTTAATAGTTTGGGACCTCTTGATATTGCATTAAAATGCAGTTGATTAGTAACAATGTAATATCACAAGTAAATCGGCGTTGTTACATGGGAATGTAATATTGTTTATGAATAGAGTGTTTGTGGATTGCTTAACGCTTCATTGACCTCGTTTTAATTTCATTTTCTTTTCTTGCAGTTTCTGAACACTCTTTCAACACACAGCGACAATAATTTCTCAAGAACAAAAGATGTAAGATAACTGAAATTCTCTCACAAGTTGATATAATTTCTAATTTAAACCACGTACAATATTGTGAGAATTTTCTTAAATGATGTAACTACATATTTTTTAATATGGGAAATCGATCAAAAGTTTATGTAAGATATTTCCGCGTATTTTTGTTCGAGTATATATATATATATATATATATATATATATATATATATATATATAATTTAATTTCCTTCAAAAATATGTATTGTCTATATTTTTCAGATATTGTTCAGAAAATTTGGGTGAAGATTAGTGTGGGGTAAAAAAATCATTATTCGCAGGGATAGACCTCTTAATATTAAAAGTAAGGGCTCAAATTTTGCAATTAACCATTTTTGTTACACTAAATAATAATTTCTGTATACCATTAAAAAAAAGTCAATGGTACGTCGACATAAAATACATGCATTTACTAGTATTTACTAATCAATTCAGTTATTATGTCACCATTCTTGTCATTCAAGTTTCATTCCACAATTGCAAACACTTTCTTTTTTTCATATCCTGATGAGGTTTCGACTACTTATGTTGCAATCGCTCATTACAGTACTTTACGTTATGTCGACAATAAGCTTCAATATCGCCAAATCATTAAGAGAAAGTTAATCATTATAGGAATATTATCTATATAGTTTTTACAATATTCTGTCGTTAGCAATAATTTGTGGAAGATTTAATTTAATGAATATCTGGATATATTTGCATATTTAGTTTAAAGGAGTATCGACTGATTTCAATATAAACAAGTTCTAGTTTACAGGTTACATTATTTTTACAATATTTTTATATATAGTAGAATAAACACGTGAAAGCATAACAGTGTCAAGGATTTAACAAAATTAGTTAATATTTATATAAAGCCTTAATGCTTAAATAAGGTGTTTGAAGTTTGATTAAGTGTAACTATAATACACTTTCGATATATAAAAATTGATTAATATTGACTGAGAATTTGAAGTTAAATACTAATACATTTTTCAGAATGATGTATTATATATATTTAAATTGTTCGCTAACACTCAGCTTATTGTATTTCTCAAATATTGTTTAATGCAGCAATGAAAACATGAATATTTCAAAATCGTGTGTTTGTCACATAAAGTATCAAAAGACTTCAAACTATATATTTGCATAACTTAATAAATCCACCTACAGGTTGATTTTAAATAGAGTTTATTCTTATAATTTTAACAATGTGTATGCTACATTGTTTTGAAAGTTATATAGTATGTTAACTAAATTACTTGCCTTTAGAATTAATTTATTCGCAAGGCTGTAAATTCTTGGCATACCTAATACTAACCGGCCGCGTAATCCGCAAACCAGTACAAGTAGATGTGTTCAAAAATTAATGTCGTCACTAGATTAAAAATATGTGAAGTAAAATATAAAGAACTACTATAACTATAACAAATACAAAGTATTTATGATACACGCTATTATAAGCTTTATGTACTTATACAAATGGGCTACAAGTAAATATTGCCATTTTTGAATGTGTTGACTTTACTGATTAAAGAATCTGCAATTTGAAGAGAAAATATTTAATACAAATCTATTAAATTCAGGTTATACGGGAAGTGTAAATTTAAAAATAATTACATCTAATTTCGTTCCCTTTAAAAATAAACAAGTAGTTCATTGCCCAAATTAAGAACAATTGAGATGGTTTTGATTTCCTTTAAATTTGTGAGACATGAACTGGATTGTCTTATCTATGTCCAAGATTATATTTATAATTCACTACATAACATTTTCCATACAAATAATAATTTGAGTAATTTATCAGTAAAATTTTTTCAACATAAATATGTACGAAGCTGAATCATAGGTTTAAAACATCTTTTTATTTATTTTTTAAAGTGTTCCAAATTACCAGTCATTACTAAATGAACAATAAAAAACAGTCTAACTCAACGTCATTACGGAAATTTCAAGAATACCAAATATAAGGAAAAAGTGAGAATTTAGTGATATCTACATTGATTAAAACTCTTAATCTGGTTAAGCTAACGTGATCTAGTGTGGAGTATTTGATTCCTTTCAAGATCAACATAAACGGAACTTACCAACATGGGTATATTTGGTACAACTACCAAATCATCTTCACTGCCATTGGACAAAGATTCTGCAAATTCGAAAATTTTCTGTTGATTGAACGAAAGCGTACCATTAGGGTGGAATTTCAGGTTTTTCTTATCCCATCTCTCCCTGAAAAATAATATTAGGGTTATTAATAAATAAAAAACATATGCACAGTATTTGTATTACAGTAAAAACCGAGTCCTAGATTATCAAATAAAGAAATTCGTTAAAATAGGGATTTTGGTGGGTACGAGGCCGTAGCCAGAAATTTTTTTCGATGTGGGTTGGATATTTAAAATTGTATAAATATAAAGTATATTCTTATGTAAAGTAAGATTAATTGGTTAAAATTGAATCTGCGGCCTTGTGTGGGTACTTGTAAAAGAATAGCTATGGGTGAGGAAATGAGCAGGAAAATATTATATAAGGCAAGAATCAACCCCCACATTTACCTAATTCAGTATCAATAATGACTAACCTACAACAAATTCTAAATCTGTGACAATATTATTAGTTAATAATTCCTTAAAGTAACTACCTGTATGGAGGTAATTTTATATGGCAAATTGTTTATTGTCAGATACAAAAATTATTTAGGATTTGTAATAGTAAAAACCACAAAAGTCATTTTTCAATATACGTGACAATAAGCATTTGCTGGTTATATAATGAAATAAGTATAGACGATAAATAAAATAGGTATGTTACATACTTGTTATTAATTGTTACATTGCCAAGTAATCAAAACTGTTTAACAAACAAACAGTAAAATTAGCAGCTAATACCTAGTAACAGCTGTTCGAAAATTAGAAAAATGGAATAAAATGCACAATTGTTTGAGAACTACAGTAAAGATATTTCATTAATTAGCAATTTTACAAATATATACAACGTGTCCCAAAATTCAACGTCAAGCCAAAACCCTGGAGTGAACCATAAAAAAAATCGGAATCATTTTCTTAAAAATATATACGCAGCTTATTAAGAAACGTCCAAAAAGAATACCCTATACTACATTTATTTACAATTTTGAAAATATGACTGTCGAAATATTTTTATAGGTAACCCACTTAATTAAGATACAATCCCAAATTAAACCACAATTCATGTAGTTTTATCCCAAAAAAATATTTTGTTATATTTGTGAAGAGAAAGTCGGAAAAATTTGTCTTGCAGAAAAATTTGACACCTCATGTTATAAAAAATATATCGAAACTACTATGACAAGTTATTGCAAAAGTTGTCACCACTAATGAAGTTTGCAAAATGAGATAATACTTTTTCCAGCATTCTCAAATATTTTTTTTGATTGGTGATAGACTGATTAGGACTGCAGAATTTATAGTTTTGTTCGTGTATTTCCAGGGTATATAAAATTGTATAATTATATAATTTATTCATATGAAAAAGATGATTAATCGATTAAAATTTAATCTTAAAACCCTAAATTCCAAAATTGGTTGAACTCCCAGACCCCTCCCCCCGCTGGCTACGGCCTTGAATGTGCAAATATCGCGAACTTATGTGTTTGCCAGTTTTCTTATAATTTCGGATAAGTAAATAAATATGGCAACGTTGTAATCTTCTTGTATTGTGGTGGGCATAATTCAGAATCTATATATAAATAGGCAAAGACAAAACGATTAGGTACCATTTTCTCCTCTGTCTCTCAACCGATTTTCTTCAAAAATTCAAAATTCTTTGACGTAATTCATCAATTGTTGATATGGGTTTCGAAGAAATCTTATCTTTCAGGTAACTCGAGAATAAAAGTTCAGTGGCTTTAAATCGGGAGAGCGGATTCTTCATAAAATTGGACCAAGCCACCCGATCCAACTGTTTCCTTACTCTTGGTTCAGATTTTGGTACCTCATTGTACGTAACATGTTTAACGGAACATCTTCTAGCAGATTTGGCAGATGGGTTTGAAGAAAATCTAGATAAAAATCACTATTCAAAAGGTCCAATAATATGGCTAGGGAATTTTAATAGTAAAATGTATCTAGATTTTCTACAATATCATCTGCCAAATATGCCAGAGGATGTGCCATTAAACATGTTACCAAAATGACCCTGCTCATTATGCCGGTCTTGTGCAAGAATATCTGAACCAAGAGTATGCAAATCGTTTATACCTATTGGTGGGCGTTACCTAAAAGGTAAGATTTATTAGAAACATATATCAACAACTGGTGAATTACGTCAAAGAATCTTGGATGCTGCCGAACACATCAGTTCGCAATGTTATGCACAATTGGTGAAAAGGTCGTTTTTAATACGATGTCGTGTTTGTACTAATGCTTGAGGCAAGCAGTTTAAAGACTTCCTTTAGTGTTAGTAGTAAAGATTTCATAACTGTTTATTTGAACTATCACATTCGTATCATTTCAAATCCGTCGAGAATTTTGGAATAACTTTAATAGCTGGTTCTTGCTCCGAAAAATAGCTACTTGAGTTTTTCTTTGGAAATCCTGGAAAAAGTATTACATCATTTTGCAAACTTCTTTAATAGTGCTAACTGTTGCAATAACTTGCCATAATAGTTTAGGTATATTTTTTAAAACACTGAGGTGTCAAACTTATGTAAAAACAAAATCTCCAAATTTCTGTTAATAAATGTAACAAATATGTTTTTGTGATAAAATCACATACATCAAGGTTTAATTTTGGATTTTACCTTATAAAATAGTTAACTAGGTTTCCTATAAAAATATTTCAACAGTCATCTTTTCAAAATTGTAAATATAGTACTGAAAAATGTAGCCTAGGCTTGTTGCGCTCCCGCAACATTGTTTATTGTCACTGTTTAAAGTTGATTGACCTTTTTTGAAAACTTTCCGTCGCGGCATTGCTAGTTTACATTTCGACCCTTTTTTGCGCCTAATAAGACAAATCTAAAATGGCCTTTGACTGCCGATCGATTCGGACGTTTTTATTGGTTGTTATTGTGTTACGGGCTCGCGAGTTACTTACATAACTCCAGTCCTAACAACTTACCCCATTTTGGATTCTCCTACGGGAGCGCTATAATTGTTTCGTTCGTGTTTACGAAAGCGCTTATTGTCTGTTCAATCGAGAAACATTGTTCATCGCCTTTTTTGGGTAACATGTACCGTCCAAATTTAGTGTAAGGACATTACGAAGTTCTACAACTGATGCTGCTACAGAAAGCCTAGTCTGAAGACAGAACCAAGGATACACCGCCTGCATGGCTTCGACACATTCAAGGTTAGTGATTGACTCTTAATAGGTGACGTTATTACATATTTGCTTCGAACCAGCATTGTTAAAAACCCCAACATCTAACTCATACACATTTTTTTATATGTAGTGTTCGATCGGGGATACTACAAGGGATTCTTTTTGGACTTTATTCAATAATATGTGTATGTTTTTGATCGATTTTGATATAAACCGATCCATTCCTAGGTTTCGGCTTGACATTGAACAAAATGTGTTAGAACGGCTGAATAGTGCAAAACAAAAACAGTTAACGGCAAATCAACCTTGTAAAATTAAACGTTTCAGAACACTCTTTTTATGATGAAAGCTTTCGGGTAAATTTTATACCCTCTTCAGTCACTAAAAAAATAGCAATTAAATGATACAGTTAATATTAATAACTAGCCGTTATCCGCGTTTTCACCCGCGTATGGAATGTAATTATTTTTGCAAAAAGAAATAACTTATAACACTTATGGACCACCCTATATAACAATTTTATTCAACTTTTTTTTAACCACCTTGTATAACTAACTCTACTTCAACCAATGGTGCAACCATCCTGCATATGCTGCTGTTTAAATGTCACCCAATATAACATTTTTTAAACACCTAACTATATCTCTCCACTATATACTATATATTTCAGCTATGCAACTGCTTATAGTCTACGCTATATAACAATTTGTTCTTTTTATATGCAAATTTTTTAATATTGTGTTAAACACACTGTATAACTATAATTTTGCTTCGCCCCTATTTCAGATATTCCATATTAGTAGGATGCAACAGTTCATGATCTAGTCTATAAACAATTTCAACTATGATATTTATGAAACTGCTTATGGACTACACTATATAATCATTTTTCTTATTAAAAAACCATCCTAGAAAGTATAATTTGTATCCACCTTATATTTCAACCACCCCTTACATCTAACTTTTTCTGACATTGTTTTAATCACACTGTATAACTATAATTTTACTTCTCCCAATGTTTCAGATTTTGCCAGCTCATAATCTATCCTATAAAATATTTCCAACATTTTTTTTACCAGTTTGTTTAACTATAATTCACTTCCACCCTCCATTTTAACCACGTTGTATATGCAAGTACTTATCGGCTATCCAGTATAAAACCAATTCCAAATATATTGCATCAAAACTGCTACTGCTTGTGCGGCACCCTATATAACAATTTTATTCAACATTTCTTTGAATCACCTTGTATGTATATCTCTACTTCAACCTATATTAGAACCACCATCTATATGGTGCTGCTTATTTTTCACCCAATATAACATTTTATAAATTCTTAACTATAACTGTACTCGGGCCATTCTTTTTTTTAACCTACATTGTGATAAAAGATTAGTTCAAGTTCGTAAAAAAAATTAAACTTTTCTTATAAGCGTTTGTATTTTTTATGATAGCTGAATTACTGTTCTTTCTGAAAAAGTTGTTGGCCGCGAAGTTTACATATTTTTATAAGATTTTCAGGACTTGAAACGTTGAATCGATCAAAAATTGTACACCTCCGTCACAAAATGTTTTATTTTTTTTAACGAATATTATTCGTCAAACATGGTGCACTTTTCTGATACGATAATAAACAAAGGACTCTTTTAGAAAACACATAAAGCAATATACTTGTATTAACAAAATAATATTAATTTGGTAATTTATACCACTCTGTCACATTTCCAGTTAATATGAAGTTTGTATATTTTTGCTATATATCAATTTTCATTATTACTTACAGACAAACTGAAAGTCATAGAAGGTAATATCGTTAATTATTATTGACATGATTTTTCCAAAGTTTCATCAGTCATAAAAAATATATAAATAAGAAACCAGTTTGTTACTAGGAGACACCATCGTGACAGAGTGGTAAAGGATGTGACCGGGTTGTTGTTTATGAAACATAAAGCTGCGTTTTTTGAATCAAACAAGTTGGTTTATATAGAATCCTTTATAAAATTAACAATCAACAGTTTTCAACTTTGTCAAATAAATTAACTTAAGATATACATCTATTAGTAATGAACTCACATTTGAAAACATTTAGAGTAAAAGATCCGCATTTTAGGAAATTAAAAGACTACTAACGTGTCTCAACTAAATATAAAACAACACTTTTCTAACATGACAAACAAACAACAAATTTCAAAAAAGTAATAATTTAAAATTATATAATCTTGGTTGAAAATAGCTTTGTCAAGTAACTTTTCAATTAGCCTTATTTCTCAGATACAGGCAGTGGCTCTTCGAACTCGAAAAACTGTCTTCTGCCCTTTTTAATAACCTTAGGACTGGTAGAACATTAATCAAATCACTAAAAGGAACATCACATAGGTCATTCTCTACCGACTTAAACAGTCTTCTACTATCATCGACTGTTTTTAGGAACATTACCAAGAAATCGCCTTCTTGGTCGACGGTACTTTTTGCTACTCCAGCGTAAGTATATTGAAAATTCCTTTCACCTCGAACTTTAACCAAAACGTGTACCCCATCTGTTATTTTCGTTAGATGAATGTCCTCAGGCAGGAGTGTTTGGTAAGAAGTACCGGAGACGGCAGTTGGATTAGTAGAAATTTTCCTTTTATTTGTGGCAAATGGCTGATCATCATCAGATCTTTTTCGATGTATCTCAATTTTGTTCGTAATATCAACAAGCGAGAAATCCTCCACTACATGAATTTTATCATTTTGTTTTTCGTTAGCGGACAACTGGCCTACAGTATGTTCAGTATTGTGTTGGGTTTCACACAGGCTGATAAGTTCTAGGGACGTGACAAGAACAGAATTGTTCACAAAAACAACTCAACTCCCTATGGTTTAGGATTCCACGTGTTTCGGAAAATATTTGGTGGACTCTCGTAGTTCCTTTCAAGGGGATAATGTTAGTTGGAATAGTTGCTGCTACGTTTTCTACGTCTTCATCTGTCACCATAAACAGTTTAATTTTGCTGGCATCTTGAAGTGTGGAAAAAAATTGGGATGCATCTGCAATATCTTTACCTCTGGCTACCATGGCATCAGCTTGCCGTTTCAGAGTTCCACCAACACCATCAGCAGCTCCTTTTCCATGTCCTGATTCCTGATTTTGTTGAACTTCAGGGAGAATTGGATGTAGGTGAGCCCAAATCGCAGAGGGCCCATGGTTCTGATTTGACGACACTGTACAGTAAGAAGTTACCTGTTTTTTCTGTGCTTCAGCAGAGTAATGGTACATCACGGATGGATGCAAGGTCACTTGATTACGAGAACCACCAAAATGGTGAGACTGGACTTCAGAGTGATACTTGCAAGCATAGTTCTCACTAAAATCTATATGTAATGCTACTTCACTTTCAGTAAGACCGTCGATGCACTGTCTGTAAGCTTTGTATTGATGTCTGATATTGTAGATATGAGTTTTGAACTTATGGAGCTCATTCTCAAATTTTTGTATCACTTCTTCAAGTGTGATCTTTTCAGTAACTGGGATGTTTTTTGTAATCTTCACTTTTTTCCCAGCTTTTTCTACAATTTCACTTTTTCTTACCCACTGTCGTAAGTCTATCATCTCTGTTTTATTACTTTTATCATAAGTTATGCACCGCTTCTTGCATTCAGAACAAACTCCATTCATACAAGATTCCGAATCAACGCTACAAACTAATGTTTCTAAGACAGCATTCGTGAAAAAAGGTCTATGTTTTGTGAAGTAGCTGTAGTGACATTTGAGGCCACTATTTTCTTTTAAAAAGGCTTTGTAGAGGTTTCGCATGGAGTCTAATAAAAATCTCTTTTGTACTTTGTTTTTTTTTGTGCGTCACAGTATCCTTCTTCCCAGCTGTAGCTCTCGTTACATCATCCCGCAAAAAAAAACTGATAAATCTTGAGTACAAGATTAGTCTGTTTTGGTAGAACGCTCTTGTATTTTAAGGACGGTCTACACCCAATATGTCTCTTACCAATAAGGTCTGCATTCTAGATTCTTTTGTAATTACTGTTTGAAATAACGATTGGATGAGGCGTTTTTCTTCACGACTTTTGACAGTTTTGTATCGTTCTTTAATGGTATTAGCAAGTACTGTATATTTATTTTCATTTTGGTTATTGATTTCGACTTTGCCACTACTGTCTTTTTTTAATTTTCTTTGCAATCTTTTCTTGTATTTTCGAACTTTCTTCTCTAATTGGTCAATTTTATCTTGTAATTTAATATTATCTCTGTATAACTTTGTTCTATCTCTTTTCACTTTCTTTCTTCCCCTTGAACTGGATACTTCCGAACGAGTCGGTGTTTGTGGGTTTTCTGGTATTTGTGATGAAGCCGGCGTATTAAAGAGTACGTTTTCAATCATCTGTTTCTTGTCCCTTCTTTTTTTATTTGCTTGTTGCCATTTTCGCTTCATGATTCGGTGTTCTCTTATGCTCATTTCTGCCACTAGCTTCTTTCGAGCATGGTATCTCTCGAGATCCTTGCGCTTCACTTTAGCTACGTTCTCTGGATCATTCTTTCTTTTCTCCCGGCAACGCCGCTGTCTTTCTGCCGCTGTTAGAGCTTTCTTTGTCGCCATGATAATATCTTGAAATAAAAAATAGGGGAGTAAGTAAATAAACATTCAAGAATATAGAAAAATATTCCTATTTCAATATTTATCGTCATTTAATAGTAATATACCCCCTATACAACCCCTCCGTCACGTACTTTACCACTCCGTCACAAAAATACTGTGACAGGATTGTCATGTGACGGAGGGGTAAAAATTAGTTGGAAAGTCGATAATACTTTAATTTTCACATATAATATACGACTAAAATTTTGACATGAAAGTATTTCCTATTACGTAAAAGAAGGTAACAAAAACTAATTATAATTATTATTTGTTTATCAATTACTTACGTGACGAAGCTGTCGCCGAATAAACACACAGACACCTCTACGCACAGCTTAATCACGACTGACGCGCTGTCACAAAGTGTCATTAAGGAAAATTGCGACAAGGGGGGAGGAAGGACTAAGGGCGCAAGTACATGCGAGCGTTTTTCCGCTGGCGGCATTATTTTAAGGAGTGGGGGAATATTAACTGAGGGGAATGAAAGACGTCAGCGGGAAGCCGAAGAAGTTCGTTTGTTTTAACTTTTTTGCGGAAGACGCTGTCAAAATCGCCATATTTGAATACTGCCTTAACAATACAGATAAAGTACATGAATGAAATTTGTATATTATGTAAATATAAATGCAAGTAACGGTAATTCATTATTGGAATAATTAATTAATACATTGTCAATGGAATTCGGACAGATATTAGTGAACATGTTTATTTATATTTTCGGTTTCATAACCTAACCTCAAACTAAATGGCCATGGAAAGCCAATTTAAACAGAGTCGAATATAAAACTTATACAGCGTTGTCAGATATTTTTTTAGCTAACACACAAAATTAACTGATCTTTGGTATCATAAAATATTTTATTTAGAGGGATTGTTTAGGAGAAGAAATATCTCACTCAAAATATAAAAATAAATACGTTCTTTACCATCCTTATCAATCATAATAGATAAATACATATTTTTTATGATTTTTATTTCTGTTATCTGGTCATACATATATTGAAATAGTAGGTACTTTTCTAACTACAAATACTGTAATATCTTGCATAAATGAATTAAATATTTTCTACAATTGATCGACTTACACTTACATATTGTGTAAAATCTCAAAAATAATGTCAATTGTTGTCAATGATTATTCCTTCCATCTAACTGGGTTTTCCCTCCTCACTTCTTTTTTGTAACATAAGTATTTGACAGCAGTATAGTGTATACTTATCTGTTTGGAGACGTTTTAACTCGTCTGGAGTCGTTGTTAATCACTGAATGAACTATTTATGCGTAATTTATTGATTTGCTGATTACCACAGAAACGAAAATTACGCATAAATGTTCTTTCAGTGATTGACAACGACTCCAGACTTGGAGTTGAAATTCATATTTGTACTCAGGAAGTCTGTAGAGATGTCTTTCTCTTAAACAACTGTGAGCTGTGCATGGGCGGATCCATGGCCTCAAAGTTAGTAAATTTAATATTAAAACGAGGTAATCTTAACTCCAAGGGCCTAGAAGAAGGTCACTTCTATGGGTTTAAACACAATACGACTATTTTTAATGTAATAGTCCCAGAAATATGAGTTTAAAATTATATTTTGGTAAATTTAGTAAAGGATTCCCCCCCCCCCCCCCTGAAGCATCAAATCCACCCGGAAGCACGAGTCTGAATCGGCCCCTGTGAGTAATACTTGAATCGCAATAAGATAAAGTTTCAATTATTTTAATTTTCTATTAGTAAAAATGACACAAAGAGAAACAGAGACAGTAGATCACTAGAGACAGGAATTATATTTCTTAAGATGCTTTCTTTTTTCTATTGTTTATGTTTACCTCATGCTCTAATTACTGTTTTTTACTGTCCTATTTTTTATTTCCATTACATATTTTTGTGAAAGTTCAGAACAATACACACACAATACATAAAATTGATTGCTAGAAATAAATGCTACCTTTTACACTGAAGTTGAATAAATTGTTTTACACCAGAAATCTAAAATTAAATGGATTATCACCAAATGGAACGAATTAAAAGTTGTCTAATTTTAATTACACAGTGCCAAACAATTATAACTTGTTTGAAATTGTATAACCCCATGTATTTCTTATTAAGTTGTATATGTGAAAACAAACCTTGCATTTATTTATTAGATTTCCTTTTATCTACATGGGCTGATCCAAGGGGGAGAGCCTCAAAATTGGTAAATTTAATTCTAAAATGAGGTAATCTTAACTCCAAGAGCCAAGAAAAGGTAACTTCTATGAGTTTTGGCCTCAGAATGACTATTTTTAATGTAATAGCCCAAGGAATCTAGGTTTAAAATTATATTTAGGTAAATTTAGTACAATATCGCCCCCCTGAAGCATGAAATCGCCCCCTGGAAGCACGTGACTGGATCCGGCCCTGGAGCTGTGAGGAATACTTTCTTTCTGTAAGAGAGAACCAGTTATCCAGGTATTTTTTTCAAATTGCCTCTACTATACTTTGATTCCACTTCAAATGCTTATCCATTACAAAAAATAAGTAAGTAAGCTACCTAATTGTGTTGCAGTTTTTCTCCTGCGACTGACATGTAAATTTCGGGACAAATAACTGAAATATTATCTGTTGGTCATATATTCTGTTGTTCGGTTTTTAAAATGTCTACAGTAAATCGTTTCTACATTCAACAAGGTGTGTGTAGCAGACTAAGCTTATTAAAAACATAATATTGGAAACAGCTTTTTTTTCACCAAAAAATGTCATTTAGATCACGAAAGTATATGGGTCTTTGAAATGTATTTTGTAAATAGGTGATTTAAGTATGTACTGTTTCCACGTTCGTAATATTCAAAGAGTATTTTGTAATCGTGTTAGAGTATAATTTTCGAATTTATAGTTTCTCTAATGTATTATTAAAAATCTTGTCGAAGTGTAAAAAATACTTTTATCGATCACACAAGAGAAGTTTTCGACATGTACACAACTTGCAAATTTCAAATACTAATAGTTTGGATTTTACAAGTTGTAACTTGTAGAATAATTTTGCTGAATTTCGAAACGAAATTCTACAATTACAAAACTAAAAGTTATAAGTTTATTTTGAAACAGGCCCCTGGTAACACTAGAGACAAGACAATAAATCAATAAATCGACTGTTAGAACAGTAAACCTGGCAGCATTGAACTAACAAGGAAATGAGTGCCGAAATCCATAGACATATACATTCCCATACACTGAGCATATGGTATAACCAAGTAACAACAGTAACAGTTTTTCCTCCCTATTCGTTTGATCTCTCTCTTTCTAGGGAGTTCATAATTTATCTTCCGTTTGGTAATATCCATTATGTAATATTCGTTTGTGCTAATCATCTTCTACTTAAAATTGCTTGCATGTTCAGTCTATGGCAATATATATGTCTATGATCAAAATCACTTCCCCTCAAAAATAAAATTCCGCCAGCGGAAAAACGCTCGCATGTACTTGCGCCCTAAGTCTCCAATCGACGGCAACAAAGATGAGTACGGCATACACACATTTCGGATGATAACCCACGTGACAGAATTTTAGTACAAAAACATCAATCGTAAGAGACAAATATTTCAATTTTTTTAAATATTGTATTAAAAATTACAAAAAATAATGGTCTCTATTACACGATAGGTTATATCTTTTAGAGTTAAAATATAATTTTAAATTTTCGGTTGTTATATAATTTTAACTTTTTTAACGTTAGGGAATATACGCAAGACGACACGTGGTGGGAGACAACAGAGATTTGTATGCAATATACTTCCGCCACGTGGATTGACGACTCTGTAATATAACGTTTACTAGAAAATTGTAAATATATATTTTTTAAAACATGCAGAACCATTATGTGCTCAGTACAGTGCATTTTGAAATTCAAATAAAAAATAATACTGGTAATTCTCTTGAATAATTCTTTGTTAACTGGTGGAGACACCTTTTTGTAGGTTAAAAAGAAGAACAACCCACTCCACCCTATATCTCAATTAATCTATATCTGCTACGATATTTCACAATTTTGCCTCATATTTTTTGAACCACAGTCTAAAGTATAATTTCTCTCCACAGTTCATTCAAATAACTCTCCATTTGCAACATTTTCTAACCTTGTTTGAATCACATTGTGTAGCTATAACTTTACTTCGCCCCGTATTTCAGGTACTCCATTTATGCAACTGTTCATACTCTACCCTGTACAACAAAATTTATCTACCATTTTTTACCCACCCTGTATAATTATGTCTACTCCACTCTATATTTCAACAACCTTGTATAGGCAACTACTTATGGGCCACCCAACATAACATTTTTGTACCACCCTATATATTTAAAATTTTACTCCACCCTCTATTTCAACCATGCTGTATATGGAACAGCCTGTAGATCATACAATTTCTTTATAATATATGTTTTAAACCCTCCTGTATAACTGTAATTGTACTCCGCCACATATTTCAACCATCCTATATATGCGACTACTTGTGGAGATAAAACTATTTTTTAACCACCCTATAAACTATAATTCTGCTCCATCTTATATTTCAACCAATCCATCCGAACTGCTTACATAAAACATTTTTCTAAGATTTTTTATCCACCTTGTATAAATATAATTCTATTCTCCCATTATTTCAACTACATTGTATACACAACTACTTATGAGTCAAACAATATAACATTTTGCTATCTACCCTGTGTAAATATAGTTTTCCAACCACCTGGTATATGCAACTATTTATGGCCCAAACAATATAACTTTTTTCAACCACCCCGTATAACTAATTGTACTCCCCCTTATTTCAACCACATTGTATATATGCAGCTGCTTACAAGCTACCTAATATAATTTTTTTAAAGATTTTTTTAAACAATGTAATTCATTGAGTTGCTGAAAAGTTAGAATAACTGCGATTTTTCCAACTTTAAACATCCCTTATAATTAATAAGGAATAAAAATTGGTTAACAATAGTTTTTATGTGTTATATTCACTGTTCAAGAAAAAACAATCAAACACCTGCAGAATTTCTTTGTAATTGAAAATACCAACTTCCCTGGAGTATTATTAATCAGGAGGGATAATACAATGTATAACAGTGTGACAAGTTGTAGTAAGTTTTAGTTCTTTCGTGATTGTAGCATCATGTATCATTCTATTATATCAATTGGCACATTGATACTATTTATACTGACCACCAAATCAATTTAAATTATTTTATATTTGTATTCCGCTAAGTTAAATGTTAACCACCAAGAACTGCAATGGATGCTTGAGCCCTTTAGCCCCCCTCTAGATCCGCTAGTGAATGAGACCATTTTGGATATTGCTAGTGGTCGTCTCACTTTAAAAGAATAATAAAGAATAATTTGTTGCCAATCCGAATACGAGAAATGGAAAATCTGTAAATAATCTGGGTATTTTCAATATAATATAGCCATATACTTACTGATACGTTCCGAGCTTTTAGAGATAGCTACAATTATTAGATATTTACGGCATCTTCTAGTTTTTTTTTATGGGTTCAAGCTCTCAATACGATCTCTATTAATTAATTAATTCAGCTTATAATTAACTGAGGTCAGATAGAGACCTTGTAACGTTTGGATTTTTTAACTATACAGTTTTTTGTTCTTAAGGGTGGTGTTATTTCCCCCAAATGTGTAAAAACGAATTATCTACGTAGATATTTAAATTTTTCCCACTAATATAAGTGATATTAGTTTTGAAGTTAGCATTTCATAGTATCAAAATTTTCTGCCAAACCTGCTGTGAAAAATATTAAAATTTATAAATACATTCACATAAACGAAACTGTAAAGTGGTACTAGTGAGCAAAAATATTACTGAATTTGTAACAGTTCATCCTTCAACCGACATAATCGAACAAACTTAGGTAAAGTTGATTGAATAGGATACAGTCAGACGAGCTAAATCTCAATTATCGTCGGATGACAAATTAATTAAACTGTCTACTATATAACATTGCGGAAAAATAAACCTAAAAGTTTCTTGATGTAACTGAAATTTGAAACATGTACAAATTATTTTCGGTAAAATGGTAAAAAAGTATATTTCGTTTTCATTCATTTCACCTAAAATTGTACTGAACAAAAATAATTATGTTCAGATGAATAACGAAATTATTCTGATTTTCATAATTATTGTGTAATAAATCTGATACTGATAACTGAAAATGTGAATACAGTGCAATTGTTTAATTCTTTATGAAAAATTGGATAAGTTCACTTCTTCCTCAGATAAGATTTTGGAATAGTCACATTAACGAGAATTTACCTGTACATAAACTATTGATGCTGTAGTTTCAGTCTCCCATATTATTCAAAGACAACCTTCCTGGAAATTACTAGGAAATTGACTAAAAAGTGAATATTCAAATTCCATCAACAATATTTAGTCACGCTTCAGGGCTTCATATATTCTTTATATTGCAATATATATATATATATATATATATATATATATATATATATATATGTTTTAGGTGGTTTCCGGGAATTCATCCGCGTAGTTGATAACTGATCCCTGCCGGGATCGATGGTAAAATGACGACGTTTCGGCAGAGTCACATCTGCCCTCTTCTGCTTTCGCTTCTAGTTACTCGAATACTAAGATTTTCTGGAACGAGCGCGCTGTTATATAGTCGCGGCTCGGCGCCTATCGGTTGACACCGTGAACGTGAACGGCTGCGTGTGATTGGCCCTTGGCGTTCAGTGGGCACGGCTCCATCCTGCTGATTTGTTATTTTCGGTTGAGTTGTTATTGGACGGGTACGGGCCGGTACGGTGTTTAATAGGATTTTCCAACAATTCGATAAGTTCTGAATTTCATTGCGTGCGTTTAGACTGTGAGGTCTCTTCGCTATTTCAATTGCCTCTCTTACGAGTCTTGATTTCGGGTGTTCTATATTTGCCAGTACTCTGGTGTTCTCAAAGTCTATTCGGTGTGACATCGTGGTGGCGTGTTCCGCAATGGATGTTGTTTTTTCCTGCTTTCTTACAGCGTTCTGGTGTTCATCACGTCTAGCTTGAATTTTTCTATTAGTTTGCCCCACATAGGTTTTATGACAGTCTGCACATGGAATCTCGTACACTCCCTGTTGTTCTAAAGGGATCCTCGTCTTCGGAGTCCTCAACACCGTGCTTATTTTTCTGTCTGTATTGAAAATAGTATCGATATTGTGTCTTCGTAGAATTCTTGCAATACTGTCCGTGGTCCCCTTGACATACGGTAAATAAGCCTTGGTTATTGGTGTCTCATGCTCCTCGTCTGTTTGTCCCGGTTTTGACTTTAGGGCTCTTTGTATATTTCGGTCTGTAAATCCGTTTTGTCTCAGAGCTGTTTTTAAACTGTCCATTTCCTGTTTGATGTTATCCTGGTCAGCTAGCCTTTGTGATCTGGTTACTAAAGTCTTGACGACGGCTTGTAGTTGAGCTGGGTGGTGATGAGAATTCGCATGAAGGTATCTGTTGGTGTGAGTTGCTTTCCTATATACTGTATGGTCAAGGGTTCCATCTTGCTTCCTATTTATGAGAACATCAAGGAATGGCAGTTGATTGTTGGCTTCAATCTCCATGGTAAATTTTATTTGGTGATGGATTCCATTAAGGTGATCTAAAAAAGTATTGAGGTGTTCCCTCCCATGAGGCCAAATCACAAATGTATCATCCACATATCGCAAACACAAACTGGGTTTAAGAGTTGTTGTTCTTAGTGCCAACTCCTCAAAGTTCTCCATAAAAAGGTTCGCTATGACTGGTGAGAGTGGCGATCCCATTGGAGCTCCTTCCACTTGTTTGTATCGTTGGTTCTCGTAAACAAAATAGGTGTTCATCAGACAGTGCCTTGTTAAGTCTACAAGGTGTTGAGGTGGTTTGTATTTTTCTATTATGATATCCAAGGCTTCGTCGATAGGGATGTTGGTGAAAAGGGACACTACGTCAAAACTTACAAGAAGACACTCTGGTTGTAAGACCGTTTTTCTAAGAATTTCGATGAAATGTGTCGAATTTTTTACATATGAGTCTGCCCCCTCTGCAAACGGTTGAAGTTGTTGGGCTGAGTATTTGGCTAGGTGTTGTGTTGGGGATCCAACTGAGCTTACTATTGGCCTCAAAGGTGCACCCTCTTTATGTACTTTTGGCAACCCATAGAATTTCGGACATCTCGATGACTTTTCACGCGAAATGAGTTGCAGTTGGAGATTTTTGTCGATCCTAGGTGCTTGGATTTTGGCCTTGGTTGTTTTTTCTAGATAAGTTGTTGGGTCAGTAGTAATTTGTTTATATGCTGGATCTTGTCGCAATATTTGAACGGATTTACAGACCGAAATATACAAAGAGCCCTAAAGTCAAAACCGAGACAAACAGACGGCAGGGATCAGTTACCAACTACGCGGATGAATTCCCGGAAACCACCTAAAACATTTAGTGCCCGCGAAAACTTAAAAACAAATATATATATATATATATATATATATATATATTAGGTGGTTTCCGGGAATTGATCCGCGTAGTTGATAACTGAGCCCTGCCGGGATCGATGGTAAAATGACGACGTTTCGGCAGAGTGACATCTGCCCTCTTCAGGTCGGTTCGCATAATTCTTGTAGCCTTCTGCTTTCGCTTCTAGTTACCCGAATACTAAGATTTTCAGGAGCGCGCACGGTGTTATATAATCACGGCTCGGCGTCTATCAGTTGGCACCGTGAACGGCTGCGTGTGATTGGCCCTTGGCACTCAGTGGCTACGCCTCCCGCTTGCTGATTGGTTATATCCGGTTGAGTTGTTATAGGACGGGCCCGGGCCGGTGCGGTGTTTAATAGAATTTTCCAACAATTCGATAAGTTCTGGATTTTATTGCGTGCGTTTGGACTGTGAGGCCTCTTCGCTATTTCAATTGCCTCTATTACGAGTCTTCATTTCGGGTGTTCTATATTTGCCAATACTCTGGTATTCTCAAAGTCTATTCGGTGTGACGTCGTGGTGGCGTGTTCCGCAATGGATGTTATTTTTTCCTGCTTTCTTATAGCGTTATGGTGTTCATCACGTTTAGCTTGAATTCTGCTGTTAGTTTGCCCCTCATAGGTTTAATGACAGGAATCCTCGTCTTCGGAGTCCTCAACACCGTGCTTATTTTTCTGTCTGTATTGAAAATAGTATCGATATTATGTCTCCGGAGAATTCTTGCAATACTGTCCGTGGTACCCTTGACATACGGTAAATATTATTGGTGTCTCATGCTCCTCGTCTGTTTGTCTCGGTTTTGACTTTAGGGCTCTTTGAATATTTCAGTCTGTAAATCCGTTTTGTCAGAGCTGATTTTAAACTGTCCATTTCCTGTTTGATGTTGTCCTGGTAAGCTAGTCTTTGTGATTTTGTTTACTAAAATCTTGACGACGGCTTGTAGTTGGGCTGGGTGGTGATGAGAATTAGCATGAAGGTATCTGTTGGTGTGAGTTGCTTTCCTAAAACGAAAAGAAGCAAACTTTTGTGCGATCTACATTTTTTACAACGAGGCCGCGATGAAGGAGATATTCCGAAAAACATGACGGTAAAGTTCTGGAAGAACAACAGAAAAACACAGAATATCTTATGGAAAGCTAGTTGTGCCCTACGTAAGGAAGCCATACGTGATGTCAGAAGAAAATTGGATGTTCTTATTACTAAACTCTTGGATATCCACCTACCGGTAAGCAATACACTCCACCCGATAATATGGGATAAATTCGATGAGATTAGCGAATTTAGGACCGAAACGAATGCAGAATTGACAACAATGTAACAACAGACAAAATTTAACAAATTGAAGCTCCAACAGAAGCTCAAAAACGATTTTTTCTCGAAAAATAACGGTCACAGTCTAACGTCACGGCAATTGGAAATTAATAAAACCGTTTATAACTTATCCTCGGTCCAATGAACTCTACCTCGATTGGCGTGTTGGCTAAGGGATTCAATTACGCTATTTTTTCCCTCTCACATACAAATAGAGAGCATATGTGGCGTGGAAACGGCAGTTTCAAAATTAGATGCGAACACCGCTGAAATAATTAGACAAGATGTGTCACATGTTCTAAGAAAGTCTAAACCACCCAAAAGGAACCTATCTATACAAGAAAATGAGGCCTTGAAACAACTTCGCCTCATCAAGGACATAGGTAAAATTCATCAACGAAATAGTGATACTATGTTTTTGAGATTTGTCAATCTACTGAACGGAAGATAATATATTATTTCTAGTCGTGAACCTTAATCAGTTGCACTCCCTTCAACTGATTGAAAACTCTAATAATTACTTTACGTATTTAGTAGATATAACTGAAAATAATTTTTTATTGCAATTTGGAATTTCTGTAACCTAGTGATAAAATATTAAATTCAGTTATATGTACTAAATACACAAATAATTATTAGCGATTTCAATCAGTTGAGGGGAGCGGACCTGATGAAAGTTTTCGAACAGAAACAATATATTGTCTTGCAAAAATCTCATTTCTTTGATAGGTTCAAGTTATGTTACGAATATTTTCGTCTGATTTCTATTCAATGAATCACCGGGAAATGGCGTTAGATACAGTAAGACTCCCGACTTGGAGTCTCTGTGAGCTGTTTTCTCCTGAAACTCCTAGATGTTGAAATTCATTTCGTGATAAAACATTAGGTACTGTTGCTTATGTTCTACTACCAAGTTTGTTACAAACATGTATTTTATTTATAACTGATCTGGACTAACTGGCATCTGGGTGCAATTTGGCTCAGTTACGGCAACCGTCTTCCAAACTGAAAGCTGGTAATTTGATTGAAATCATGGAAGAGATCACTGATAAAAACTTTGAGGTAAAATAAACCCAAGAAGTCGATCTAGCGATTTCCTAATAAGAACAAAGTATGATAATATTACTGAAGCGTAAGGTTACTAATTTACTGATTTGGTATTAATCACTATTACAAATTTCACATCGAGTAGCTATTTACAAGGAAACGTCCGAGACTTACTAATAAATTGGGCGCTAAAATATTGCAATCACTACATTACCACAATGTAAATTAGGAATAGGCAATCTTGACGTATTCAAAAATTTAATATTTCTGGTCTGTAAATTCATTTCTGACCTGCATAGAGTCATATGTCAAGTCTAAGACTGAACACCACTAAAAATGAACAGCAAGGTTAACTGCATCACTAACATAATAACCATAAGTACAATAGTTACACACGAAAGCATTGACATCAATAAAGTATGTGAAATTTCAAATCATTAGTAATCCGAATGAAATAGCAAAATTTCACAAAAAATGAGGATTACATCTGTTTTGTATATATATATATATATATATATATATATATATATATATATATAGATTTTATATATATATGAAGGAAAAGATTTTAACCAAAAGTCACAAGCGTTATGATATGTAATTTTGAAAAACTCTGGATAAGAAAGAATTATTATAGTAGTTAGTCAAGACCTACCTGTGTCGGTTAAACAAAATTGAAAATTGTAAGACCTGTCAAATCTGAAATACTGAAACTGTGTGTTATTTTTTGAAAATCCCAGATGATTACCAAATCCATAAAAGCTTTTAACTTTAACTAAAGAAAACATCATCTTTATTAACATTTAGGCTTTTCTACGGAAAATAAAATGTAACTGGAGAATTTTATAAAAATGACATGGTTTACTTGCTGCCCTTTACACAAAGTCCTCATTAATAAATTACTGTATTTAAAAATGTATTTTCATTTGATTTATTGAATTCAGTGTGCCGTGTCGTTTGCTCATCTTTTAACTGCACATCAACCCGATGATATTGTTGCACGAGTCTATGTAATTTGTAGAAAAATTCACAGCAGCGTAAACTAATTTCCGTGCTCAAGTATATTATGTCCTATTTCATAATAACATTTGTGTCAACAACCAGGCATTAACGCCTTATTATTTTTTGATATTCGCGTTAAACTAACTTAAAGTTCGGATAGAATTACCAAAAAACAAAAAAAAACACAGCTTACAAAAAATCCCATTTTACGAGAAAATGTGAAAATTTCCGAAAATCTGGTGATATCATCCTCGTAGAACGTTTGATTATAAATAAAACTTTTGGTCAAATATTTTTTCTCTACAGCCTGCAACAACAAAGGTATAGGGGGAAAATAGTCGATTTTGTTTGTTTATAAATCATTTTTCACAACTTTTTGGCATGGGCGCATATAGAGATACTTATTATGGTTATTATCTAGAAGTCATTTCTGTTAATACCGTTATACATACAAGATTGTGATATATTTAAGCAAATTCCCGAGAGGAGTCTGCCTAGAGCGTTACCATCAAGCTGGCGGACAGGGGTAAACTTGTCAAAAATAAGGGTGAACTTCGTCATTAAGTAAAAAGAACGCTATTTGCACCTTTTTTTGCTTACATAAAAGAAATCATATTCCAAAAGGACGTACAGCTAAATGGCATAAATATATTTTTCATGATATCATTAATGTGGTCTGTATGACGTGATACACAATTTTTTTAATGCGAAGCCACATTTTTTATTAAGGATTCGGAAATAGCGGAAAATTTCATGTCCGAATATGATTTTTACCATGACCTTGAACTTGATCTTCCGGGTGAGTCCAAGATCAAAGTTTATTTGAAAATTCAACCAATTATAGCTAAAATAGGTTTACGGGAGTTTTCGACATCGCTAATTTGGAATCTGAAATCAATTTCTCAAAATTCACAATCCAAGATGGCGGACCAATTGTTTGGAAAAAGTCAACGAATTGATGCACAACTAATTAACGGTAATCGATGACGTTGAACTTGGCCACTACTTGTTTTGAAAAATTATTATTAGTATACCAAATCGGGAGTAGGTTGGTTGATTTTTTTCAAATTACCGATTTTCAAAATCTGATTACGAATCGGAAATCAGATTTTCGCAATACAAGAGGGCGGACCATTTTTTCAAACAAAAACTGATTTCAGATTCGAAATCAGCGATGTCGAAAACCCCCGTACACCTAATTTGGCTATAATAGGTTGATTTTTCAAACAAACTTTGATCTTGGAATCACCCGGAAGATCAAGTTCAAGGTCATGGTCAAAGTCATATTCGGACCTGAAATGTTCCTCTCTTTCCAAATCAGTAATGAAAAATGTGGCTTCGCATTGTGTATGACGTCATATAGACCACATTAATGACGTCATGACAAATATATTTATGTCATCTAGCTGTACGTAGCCTTTTGAATTATGATTTCTTTTGATTTACCAAAAAAACTTTTTTTACTTAATGACCCCTATTTTTTACAAGTTTACCTCTGTCCGCCAGCTTGATGGTAACGCTCTAGACAGACGCCTCTCGGGAATTTGCCTAAATGCATCACAATCTTGTATACAGACAGTTTTGGAACGTTTACTCGATGATGAGCATGACTAAATAATTTGGTCAAGTTCGAGTTGGACTCGCATACTTAGGGTTCCGTACCACCTTCAAGATTCGAATATTTCAGTTTCAGACAAGCAGGGAATGAGTGCATTTTCTTATACTTACCCTTATATCTTTTAAAGGAAGCGTTTTAAATTTATAAAAAATATACACTTTGATTTTCCAAACATAGACTTTTTATTTTATCTGCTTTAGGATTCGCTTGATTTTTATCACAATACATATGTATTTAATTTTCTAATTTGGCCCCCAAAAAGTAACATTAGAGTTTTATTTTACTAATAAACTTTCAGAAATGCCTTTTATAATCTACTGTCTGAGTTTTGAGGCTCTGTAGATTGGAAGAAAAACGGCAAAATAGGTCAAAGTTTAAATTATAAATTATTAAATCTGTTATTCAAATTATTTAAAAATATAAATAAAATATATTTTTCAAATTTTAAATAGTGTAGTTTCTAAAGGAATTAAGTCGATGTTTAATATTTTTAATATCTTTTATACAAATGATTTAAAAATATGTTATATTTGTAATTCACATAACGAGCCTTTTATCTGATATCTGATGCGTTTGAAAATTAAATCTTTATTTTCCATTTAATTGTATAATTTGTCCCTAAAATTACTATGGGGGTTTTCTAGTAATTTATTTTCCGTTTAATTCTATTATTTGGGGGCCAAATAATAGAATTAGGGATTTTTTTTCATATTTTTCCTATAAACAAAAAAAATGAGGTCTTAGAGTTTGGAGAATAATGGGGAGAATGGGTAATTTTTTTAAAATATTTTTTAAATATATTTTAAAATATTCATTTAAAAAAAAAATAAAAAAATATATTTGTACCTATTCGTCATAATGAGCCCTGATATATTAGAAACAATTATAATTTTTTATTTTCAATTTAATTCTATAATTTGCCTCCCAAAATGAATATTAGGGGTTTTTTCTTATTTTTCCAGTAAAGTTCAGGTGAGGGGCTATACTTCCAGTTTTTCAAAATTTTTCAGCTTATGGTTTCGGAGGTAAGGGGGGGAATGGGTACAATTTTTTATGTTTTTGTTAATATCTTTTAATTAATTTATTTTATAAATATGGAAAATATATATTTGTTTTCTTCATCATGAGCCCTTTTATTTGATATATAACATGCTGGGTTAGAAACAATTTTAATTTTATATTTTCCATTTAATTCTATAATTTGCCCCCCAAAAAAATATTAGGGGTTTTTCCTTATTTTTCCAGTAAAGTTCAGGTGAGGCGCTATACCTCCATTTTTTTTCATAATTTTCCAGCTTATGGTTTCGGAGATAAGGGCGGGGGAATGGGTAAATTTTTTTATATTTTTGTTAATATCTTTTAATTAATTTATTTTAAAAATATGAAAAAAATATATTTGTTTTCGTCATAATGAGCCCTTTCATTTGATATATAACATGATGGGTTAGAAACAATTTTAATTTTCCATTTAATTCTATAATTTGCCCCCCAAAATAAATATTAGGGGTTTCTCCTTAATTTTCCAGTAAAGTTCAGGTGAGGGGCTATACCTCCATTTTTTTTCAAAATTTTCCAGATTAAGATTTCGGAGATAAGGAGGGGGGAATGGGTAATATTTTATATTTTTGTTAATATCTTTTAATTAATTTATTTTAAAAATTTGAAAAAATATATATATGTTTTCATCGTAATGAGCCCTCTCATTTGATATATAACATGATGGGTTAGAAACAATTTTAATTTTATATTTTCAATTTAATTCTGTAATTGGCCCCCCAAAATTAAAAGTAGAGGTTTCTCCTTATTTTTCTAGTAAACTTCAGGTCAGAACCTATAAATCTATTTTTTTCAAAACTTTACGTTATATAGTTTCGGAGATAAGGGGGGGATAGGTAAATTTTGGTATATTTTCGTTAATATCTTTTTAAATAATTTTTTAAATATGAAAAAAATATATTTGTGTTCCTCAGAATGAGACCTTTCATTTGATATATTACATGATGCGTTTGAAATTTTTTTTTATTTTTAATTTTTTTTTTAATTCTATAATTTGCCCCCCAAAATTAATATTATTGGTGTCTCCTTAATTTTCCTGTAAAGTTCGGGCAACGCTCCTATTTTTTTCAAAATTTTAGGCTGAGTAGTTTCGGGGATCGGGGGGGGAACGGTCGATTTTTTTAGTTTCCCCCCCAGAAGTACCCCTAAAATCAAAATTTTTTCTTATAGGATATGTACTCCTGATCGGGTCACCAAACTATAAATTGATACCAAATTTCAACCTCTTCCGCCCAGTAGTTTAGGAGAAAATGGCTGTGATGTGACAGAGGCAGAAATCCTGAGTGATATTATAAGGGTATCCGTATATTGTATATACGGAACCCTAAAAAGATTACCAGTTTCACCCCCTGTAACTATACTCGGTTATCACTTCCACTGGCGCCTGCCTAGAAACGTGATGTATTTCAGGAATTGAACTTACGATACATTCTGTCCATTTTCTCGATGACAAGCAAAAACCGGCTCTGTCTCTTAGACTATTATGACAAATAACTCGACGATCAAAATCATCGTCATTCAGTTCCTGCGACAATTGATTCTTATGCGACCGGATTATGTGGATTTTTAATATTATTAGACTATTAAACTTGCAAATGCAACAATGGACCTGTAAAGCGGGTAAGGGCTGGGTACATTACATAATGACATTCGTCTGAGGTTAAATATTGATAAATTAATAATAATAATAAATTAATTTAAATTAATAATAATAATATTTTCCCGTGTGGTGGCCGGGTTAAAATAGCACCACGGTATCCACCACCTGTCGTATGAGGCGACTAAAGGGGCAGCTGTCCGCTTACCTACTACCTAGCTTTCCTTTCTTCTCCACAACTCGCACGGTTTGTTCTGGTTTAAATCATTTCATCTGGGAAGTGACAACCCCACCAGTCCGAGTTACCTGGATCACCAGGGTCAATTGGTGACACCACCCATGAAAATGGAACTACGGAGTAGATGCCGCGGAAAAGAGCCACTGTGTGGTTCCGAATCTGGAGCCGTTCCGTGTAATTGCTGTTCTCTCTCAACTCCTACTCTGTGTACTGATTCTCTCGAAAATCCTAGATGTCGGTCTTACATCTCGCGTCTTCAAATTTAACGAAATGCATCAAATGCATAAAGAAGTGTTCGAGAGGACATTCAATTGTGGGAAGCGCAACTGATGAAGGTTCCCTAACCAGAAACAATATGTAATATATTGATATATAATATATATTGTCTTGCGTACAAAGGAATGACACCTCGAAGAGAGTATTCAATATCTCTGACAGGTGAAGTAACCTGAAAAATTTTATCGTGACATTCTGTCCTAGGAGTTGAGAGAGAACAGCAATTACACGGAACGGCTCCAGATTCGGAACCTCTGTTTACTGTTTCTCTCGAAAATCCTAGATGTCGGTCTTACATCTCGCGTCTTCAAATTTAACGAAATGCATCAAATGCATAAAGAAGTGTTCGAGAGGACATTCAATTGTGGGAAGCGCAACTGATGAAGGTTCCCTAACCAGAAACAATATGTATTATATTGATATATAATATATATTGTCTTGCGTACAAAGGAATAACACCTCGAAGAGAGTATAATGAAGCATCTCCATGACTGGAAAGCACCAGGACCAGATGGTGTACAAAATTACTGGATAAAGAAATTGTACGCAACCCTCGAAACACTAACAGCCCTTATAAATGACGTAATTACCCTCCCACACAAGATGCCTAGTTTCCTTACGCATGGTGCCACATACCTCTTACCAAAGGACAACCTATGTGCACAGGACCCAGCAAAGTACCGACCAATCACTTGCCTTCCAACCTTATACAAACTCATAAAATCGTGTATTAATCATCGCATTTTCAAACATTGTGAACAACATAATTTCTCAACAACAAAAGGGACGCACGAAAAATTCGATATGGCTGTAAAGAACAACTGATAATTGATTCCGTTATCTGCAATCAAGCCCACGCCAAACGACTAAATCTCTACATGGCATATGTGGACTACAAAAAGGCCTTTGATTCAGTTCCACATAATGGCTCATTAAGGTATTGAAACTCTATAAGGTGAATAATTGTATTATTAACTTTTTAGAACATGCCATGTCCACCTGGCAAACCAAAATCTCACTGAATGAAGCCAACTGTTCGATGCAAACTGACCCCATTCCCATCAAAAGGGCTATATTCCAGGGAGACTCTCTTAGCCCGCTGTGTTTCTGCCTTGCTATAAACCCTCTTTCAAACAAACTGAACTCGACTAATTTTGGGTTCAGTCTCAAACAAAACAACTACAAGCATTGAAGATAAACCATTTGTTATACATGGACGACTTAAAGTTGATGGCAGCTACGAAACAACAGCTGCATGATATGCTTAAAATAGTAGAAGGGTTCTCTAGTGACATCTATATGAAATTTGGTCTAGACAAATGGCGAATTATTAACATAGTTAAGTCAAAATACAGCAGGGGCACTTCGAAATATGAGATGGCACCTCTATGGGGGAAGGTCATATTTATAAATACCTTGGAATAAAGCAGGCTTAACGTATTGATCCTTTGACTATGAAAAAGGACCTAACAGCAGAGTTTTATAGAAGGGCAAGACGACTGTTGAAACCAAACTAAAAATCTGTTTCAGGCTATTAACACCTATGCTCGTTCAGTGCTCACTTATTCTTTCGGTATAGTTAATTGGGGCAAGACTGACATTGAACAATTACAATGAAAAGTTCGAGTTTTACTAACAAAAGCTCAAAATCACCATCCAAACAGCTCTGTCGAACGTACAACTTTGCCACGGTATGAAGGAGGTAGAGGATTGACAGATCTAAGCAAACTATTGGATCAACAAATTTCTATTTTGCGTAGTCATTTCTAGAAACTCGTGGAATTTTCTGATCTACACAGAGTCATGTGCCATGTTTATGACTCAACACCACTGCGACTGACACAACAACATGTCCAATTACACCACCAGACCACAGATCAGAAACAGCTGAAATGGAAAGAGAAGCCCCTTCATGGAAGACATATAAATGATGCCAACCAAGATTATGTTGACAGTGCAGCGTCGAGCTACTGGTTGATCTCTGGTCATATGTTTCCTGAAACGGAAGGCCTTATATTGGCAATCCAAGATCAAGTAATTCCAACTAAAAACTACCTAAAGTACATCGTTGAAGACTCTTCTATTAACAACGACAGATGCAGGTACGGTTGCCAAACATCTGAATCTATCCAGCATATCACAGAAGGTTGTCAAGCGTTCGCTGCAACTGAATACAAAGAACGACACGATGCTGTGGCAAAAATACTTCACCAGGAACTAGCACTGAAACTTGAATTATCACAGTCGTTGAGATTACCATACTATAAATACAAACCAGAATCTGTTTTAGAAAATAACAACTACAAGCTATACTGGAACCGCACGATACTGACCGATCGGTCTGTTGCTCACAATAGACCAGATATAGTTTTGGTAGATAAAGTCTCTCGGAAAACAACTTTAATTGACAGAGCAATTCCTAACAACAATAATATAAATATCAAGCAGGCTGAGAAAATAACCAAATACAGAGATTTGGAATTTCAAATAAAGACTCAGTGGGACATGAACAACACACGAACTGTACCAATGGTTATGTCAACGACAGGACTAGTCCCAAAACATCTATTAAACAATTTAAAATACCTAGGTCTGGACGAACATCTTTACAAACAAATGCAAAATGCGTCCTGTTAACTGCGGCCACGACTCCAACCACGGGCCTGAAAAGCTGGCAAGGCCTCCCACAGAACTAAACCCTTTTGATATCTAGGATATCTGGGGTTTAGTGAATCTTCCCCTAAAGGCGCTCATTTCGTGCCTTAGAGAGAGTGCGATGCCATACATTGTATTGTCAAGTCGGGATATAATTTATTTGAATAGCACCGTGTTACTTTTAAACAAATAGTAAATTAAATGTAAATATGAATAACAGGTTTGTCATTTGATAAATTTATAGGAACTGATAGGAAAGAACTGTGGATATAATGTGGTAAAATATAAAAATGAATGAAACTTACCATACATTTAAAATCAATTCGCATTAAAACGGAAAGATAAAATACATTTTAGGGAATGTTATTGCCACGCAGTCCAATCATTTGCATTTTGCTCGTGGTTTAGTAGAAATAACCTTGTATTTAAGTGTTAATCTCCAGTAACAAACAATTCGTATGTAACTAAACGAATAAGTATCGAACAGAAAAGAATGTATAAAACTATTAATTGATACTTCAGTGTGTAAGCGTGTAACCATTGCGCTTAACAATTTTGGAATATATAAATTACTGTGTCTTCAGAAAATTTAAAAATTCTAAATTATCATTCAAGGACAGGACAGGAAGCTGAAATCCACACAGCTCCCTACAATTTAATATGTATAAAATAAGAATGAGTCTTAAGTTATAAATTTTAAAAAAACAAAAACGACATTAGATGCTAAATTAAGTAAAAAGCATATGAACATTTCACATTCACATACTGTTGGTATATAAACTCTCGATAATTTCACATCACACAAAAAAAATAAAAGGTCTTGACATGGGGTCGCAGAATCCGAAGCCGGGGTCATTTTCATCCCAGCTCGTCTCGGCGTAACCATAACTTCAAAAAACACTCTGAAAGGACCCCGCACTATTCTTATGGAAAATGGCTTTCAGCTAATTTTTTACAAATTTTGCCATTTGATAGTTCTGTGCTTGTGGTTATTAAAAGTCTTCACGGGCTTAAGCTCTGAAAGTCGTTTGTTTCCGAGATACAGCATCGTAGACTTTGATCCTCAAATACAGGACTATCAAATGGCAAAGATTAAAAAAAATAGCAGAAAGCCACTTTCTGGCTATACCTTATAAGGGGTAAAAAAAGCAACATTGGGGGACTGTAACTCGAAAACAAACGATATTCAGAGTTTGAGCCCAAAAGCCACTTTTCGCTATCACCTCTTAAGGGGTAAAAAACACTTTGAGGGGCTGTATCTCGGAAACAAACGACTTTCAGAGTTTAAGCCCATGAAGACTTTTGACCCACAAGTACAGAACTATCAAATGGCAAAATTTCTAAAAAATTAGCTGAACGCCATTTTCCACAAGAATAGTGCGGGGTCTTTTCAGAGTGTTTTTTGAAGTTATGGCTAAACCGAGATGAGCTGGGATTAAGATCCTGCGAGCCCAAAAACATAGAGTACACATAGTGGTGCCCCCAGATCAAGACCTTTTATTTTTTTGTGTAGCTGTGTTTTCATTTTAGGTATTACACGTATTTTGCGTGTTACGGTACCCCTCTTCTCCCGATCTATCTATACTTCTTATTTTACTACTTTTAAATACTCTTTCTATTTATTACTTCCTTAATTTTTTGTTATTTCGAATATTCTCAGATCATTTTTAATATTATCGTTGCTTATTCTTACAGCACTGGAACAACCTTTTACTGTCCTTAAAAACTATATTTCAAAACGATGTCAGAGTTAAAGTTGATACGTCTCCAAAAACCAAAGGATCACTGACAAAGAGAGACAACAGATTATACTGTGTTACTGTACCTAAACCATTTTGTGCAAGTGTTGCTAATAACCAAACAGAGAGAAAACATAACAGTAGAAGAGCTAAATGCGGCATTTTCGAACATGCGCATAAGGCCCGAAGTACAGTAAAACGTTATAGACATATTGTTCCGAAATTTACCCAAAGCCGACCCTGTGTCATTTCAGCACGACAACAAACGCTTTAAGAAAAAAAATACGATTCTCGAAAAGACTCGGCAGCGGAAGGAGCGATGATGATTTCTACTGGAGAATTCTGAGGCTGGTGATATAAAAGAAGAACGCCACGATCGCCAGGCAGTTATACCGCGACGACTAGCGTATATGGGATTGTTATTGTCTTCGAATCAGCTGTTTGAATGTAAATAAAGTTCTAGAAAAGTGAAAGTGGATATTAGTTTTATAATTCTAAAATTGAACCCACGGACTATATTGCAATTTGGTGATCAGAAGTAGAGGATTATAAGTGCAGTTAAAAGCATAATTTGATTTATGGAAACCCGTAGTATGGACGAAACTACCAAAAAAATAGTCAAGCAGGTTACAGAGGTACTGGACGAAAAAATTGCACAGATTCTAGAAAAACGTGACAAGAAGGAAAAACAACATCAAGAAGAAATTCAACAAAGGTTAGTAAAATCTTTTGATGAAAAACGTAAAATAGAATTAGAAAATCTTGTCACTACGATGAAAAATGAACAACATAATTTAATTGAAGGATTGTTCTCGAAATTTGAAGAAAAACGAGAAAATGATTTTAAAATATTTGAACAAAAACAAGATCAACTTGAATTAAAACGATAAAATGAATTTAAAATACTAGAAGAAAAACGACAAAATGATTTTAAAATTACTGAAGAAAAAAGACAAATGCAGTTTGAACAACTAATGCAAATAGTATCACAAGTTAATGAAACAGTTAACGAAAGAATGCAAATAGTAGAATCAGATATAAAAGAGATAAACGACGACATAAAGATCCTAAAAAATAATGTGGAGGCCCTTGAAACCAAAGTAGATGACATCGATTCCATACAGAGCCAGGTGAAATTTGAAATCAGTTCCATTAAAAACACCGTACAAAGTGAAGTAAGTGAAGTACAAGATAAAATCAGTGCCATCCAAAACAAGGTAGAAACAGAAATCAAAAAAATGCAACAGGACTTACAGCGAGGAAAATACCAGCACACCGTGAGTACCAAAGGTTCCTTTAGTAAACCACCCACATTCGACGGCAGTTCATCTTGGCCCATGTATAAATGGCAATTTGAGGCCGTGGCTACACCTAATGGATGGGATAATCAAGAAAAATCCACTTCTCTGGTAATTTCGTTAAGAGGTTCGGCCCTAGAACTCCTCCAAAGCATTCCAGTCGAGGAACAAGGCAATTTCGACAAGGTCATCGCCATCCTGGATAAGCGATACGACAGTCAATCCATGAGTCAGGTATACCAAGTCCAACTGAGTGGAAAAACGCAAAAATCCGGTGAAAGCCTCCAAGAATTCGAAGCAGAGATAAGACGGTTAGTACATTTGTCCTACCCAGACCTGCCAGAGGAAACGAAAGACCAGTTGGCCACACAGAGTTTCATAAACGGCATCAGAGACGTGGAAGTTCAACGTAATCTAAGATTAAGTGGCGTCAAGAAGAGTAATGAAGCTCTACTTCGGGCTTTGGAAGTAGAGGCCGTCATGAACATGTCCATGCCGAGGGTCCGAGCAGTTTCCTTCAACCAGGAAGAGTCAGAGTCACCATTTCAAGCGCTGCTGGTTGGTCTGAACAAAATATTAGACCGGTCACCAAGAACTGGCACCAGAGGGGCATGCTACGGCTGCGGACGGACACGGCACTTCCAACGTAATTGTCGAGTGAGGCCACCTGAACGATCACCGACCAGGGGTAACCAACAGAACAGCCACATGTCCAGGGACCGTCGGCCAGTCAGCATAAGGGGGCGAATGCTGACTGACCCTCCACCAGCCCCCAAAACGTTATCCATCCGGGGATTTTGCCGAGATAGCGGCAGCCTAGTCATCAGAGGCACCATCAACGGGCGAGCAGTTACCATCACCGTCGATACCGGCGCCGCTGTGTCCATTGCCGAGTCCAGGGTTTTGAGAGCATCAGAAATTCGGCCAGTTACCAATAACATCCAGCTCAGAACAGTCACCGGCGAGTCCATGTCAATACAGGGTGAGGCAGATGTCGTGCTACAGATAGGGGACAACATGATCCGGCATAGGGTCCTGGTAGCGAATATTGAGGACGATTTTATACTGGGAATGGGACTAATTAGCCAGCATGGATTTATGTTCGACCCGAGATATGATGATGTTCGGTTCCTGAATGAGGAATTTGAATTGACACGGCCCGTCAACACATCAGTCACGCCCATAAAAATTGTGGCAAAGTCTTCAGCTAGAATTCCCGGTCGAACGGAACAGATTATTCATGGGCAGCTAGACAGCAATCCTGGGAGCTGCGTTGGAATGGTGGAGCCCGTACACTCAGCTCATAACTACTTGGTTGGACGGGCTATAGTGAGAACCGGACGAGATATACCAATCAGAGTCCTGAATCTGTCCAACAACGACATCCGAATTACCAATGGTCAAGAGATAGCTTGTTTCGAGCCAGTAGAGACCATCATCAATTGCGAAGAAGAGTACCAGACGTCGGTGAAGGAGCCAGGGCCCGATAAAGAGTTCCTACAACAGTTTGCTGACCATTTGACACACTTGACACCAGAGAAACAGAAGAAAGCCAAGCAATTTATCACAAAACACTGGCAAATTTTTAACAGTAAAAATGGAACCACCGGTCGCACCAACATCATCCAGCATCGAATAGATACCGGAAAGGCTCAACCCATCAGAATACTACCTAGACGACTACCATTGGGGCAACAACAGGCAGTCGAGGAAAACATCGAGTCCATGTTACAAAATGGAGTTATTGAGCCATCCATCAGTCCATGGTCTGCTCCCGTCGTGCTAGTTAAAAAGAAAGATGGAACCACCCGATTTTGCGTGAATTACAGAAAGCTGAATGATGTCACGAAGAAAGACAGCTATCCACTACCCCGAATCGATGACACTTTGACCACACTAGCAGGCTCCCGTTGGTTCTCCACACTAGACCTAAAAAGCGGATATTGGCAGGTTGGTCTACACGCAAACGACAGAGAGAAGACAGCGTTCTCCACCAGTAAAGGGCTGTTTCAGTTCACGGTCATGCCCTTTGGGTTATGTAATGCACCCGCTACATTTGAGAGGCTAATGGAGTATGTACTGAGCGGGTTAACATGGAGGACGTGCTTAGTATACCTCGACGACATTCTAGTCATGGGTCAGACATTCGACGACCATCTGAAGAACCTGGACGAAGTATTCTCCAGAATTAATAATGCCAAACTGAGACTCAATCCGAAGAAGTGTTCCTTGTTCCAAAAAGAAGTAGAGTTTTTGGGCCACGTCGTGTCCGAGTCAGGAATCCGCACCAATGAAGACAAGATAGAAGCCATCCGTGATTGGCCAGTCCCCAGAGACAAGCATGAACTCCGAAGCTTCTTGGGCCTCTGTTCATACTACAGGCTATTTGTTGAGGGATTTGCCACCATTGCTGCGCCTCTACATCGGCAGACCACTGAGAAAGAGACCTTCCATTGGAATCAGGATTGCGAAACATCTTTCAGACGACTGAAGGCAGCACTATGTTCAAGCCCAATCCTAGCCTTTCCTACACAGTTCGGCAAGTTCATCTTAGACACCGACGCCAGCAACACCGGTTTGGGGGCCGTCCTATCCCAGCTGCAAGATGGTGAAGAGAGGGTGATCGAGTACTACAGCCGTGGATTCTCGAAACCAGAAAGAAATTATTGCGTCACCAGAAAAGAACTTCTTGCAATAATAAGGGCTGTAGACCATTTCCACAAATATCTGTATGGTCGCCATTTCTTAATCCGAACAGATCATGCCGCACTCAAATGGCTGCTGGACATGAAGACACCGGAAGGACAACTGGCCAGATGGATGGAGAAATTACAGCAATACGACTTCAAGGTGGAACACCGTGCCGGCCGGTTGCACAATAATGCCGATGCCCTATCCAGAAGACCCTGTAGAGCGGAATGCAAGCATTGTCTGAAGACGGAACAGCGAGAGGGTATCTCCATCAAGCAGATCCGAGTGCAGGCCAATGAAGACTGGGCAACGGAACAGTGCATCCAGGACCAAATGGCTGATCCAGACATCGAACCAATCTTGTCACTCAAAATGAGAGGGGCACCCAGGCCACGATGGGACGAGGTAGCTAGATACTCCGGCGTGCTGAAATCGTTATGGGCTCAATGGGACTCTCTAAGAGTAGACAATGGAATGCTCAAGAGAGTTTGGGAAAGCGCTGATGGACGAGAAACCAAGTCCCAACTGGTAGTTCCGAAGAAAAAGGTACCAGCCATCCTGACCGAAGTACATGATGGAATTACCGGAGGCCATCTGGGCATGAATAAAACCCTAGACAAAGTTCGCCAGCGGTAATACTGGGTGAATTACTTCGAAGACGTCAGAGCTTGGTGCCGCAAATGTGCCACCTGTGCCGCCACTAAGGGCCCGAAGACCCGGACCAAGGGCAGAATGCAGCAGTACAATGTAGGCGTCCCATTTGAGAGAATTGCCATTGATGTCGCCGGTCCGTTTCCCGAGTCTGAGAGGGGGATCAAATACATTCTGGTCGCAATGGATTACTTCAGCAAATGGCCTGAGGCATATGCGATACCCAACCAAGAGGCACAGTAGCGACGGTGTTAGTAGAACAACTATTCAGCAGGTTTGGCGTCCCGATGGAATTACATTCAGACCAGGGGCGTAACTTCGAATCCAATGTATTCCAGAAGGTCTGCACGATGTTGGGGATCAGGAAAACGAGAACAATACCATTACACCCACAGTCAGACGGAATGGTGGAAAGATTCAACAGGACCTTGGAACAACACCTATCCAAGGTCGTCAGCAATAACCAGCGTGATTGGGATGAGCATATTCCCCTATTCCTGTTGTCATATCGCTTTACTGTACATAATAGTACAGGCCTGACCCCAGCCAGGGTCCTATTCGGAAAGGAGCTGCGATTACCATGCGACTTGGCATTTGGCTCCCCCGAAGAACCTCCCCAAGACATTGACGATTATGCCGACCAGCTCCGACATAAAATGCTGGAAATACACGAATTAGCCCGAACGCAGATGTTGGCCACCAGCGACCGGATGAAGACGCGATACGACCTCAAGGCCAATTCAGTCGGGTTCCAGGAGAGGGACAAAGTCTGGCTGTACAACCCCCAACGGACCAAGGGTAAATCCCCAAAGCTTACACCCGCCTGGGATGGTCCATACGAGGTGGTCAAGAGGCTAAATGACGTCGCCTACCGGATCCGTCGAAACCCCAAGGCTAAATTGAAGGTGGTTCATTTAGATCGACTCGCTCCCTACCATGGAGGGGATGTTTCTGATCGGGCCGATCAGAATTAAAGGGGGGGCAGTGTTACGAAATTTACCCAAAGCCGACCCTGTGTCATTTCAGCACGACAACAAACGCTTTAAGATAAAAAAATACGATTCTCGAAAAGACTCGGCAGCGGAAGGAGCGATGATGATTTCTACTGGAGAATTCTACGCTGGTGATATAAAAGAAGAACGCCACGATCGCCAGGCAGTTATACCGCGACGACTAGCGTATATGGGATTGTTATTGTATTCGAATCAGCTGTTTGAATGTAAATAAAGTTCTAGAAAAGTGAAAGTGGATATTAGTTTTATAATTCTAAAATTGAACCCACGGACTATATTGCAATATATACGTCAGTATTGTGATGTTTGCGCTTTCCTCTAGACTCTGCTAGCATTATTAAGTATATGTTTAAAACAGATAAGTATGCACAATATACAATACAAATATTTGTATGCAGGAAGACTGGTTGATCATATTGTAGGGAAGACTTTCTTTAAGAGACAATTAGCAATCAGCTGTCATCATATCGAAATTGACCCTAATAAACTTTGTTTTCAATAAAAATTTCAAATACTGTTACAGAAAAGAAGGGAAAAGAAAAAACCCCAATCAGCAGACAAAACAATTAAGGTCTTCAAAAATCATTTCGAAATAACTGAAGTAGATATTTTGCTGTATCATTTGCAATTTACAAAAAGAAATGTGTTCATAGGTTTACATGTTGCCAATAGGTGAATGAATGGACGTTCAAAATTCGGTTTAAATGAATAATACTGTAATTTTGTTTGCTGAATACTATTTAATAATTTAGATTCATTATTCATTTGTTCATAATGTATATCAACAGCAGGTGCAGCCGATACAGGGTAGTTTACTATTATGTTAGATTCTTTAACACATTATGATATTTCTTGTTTCAGAATCGAAATCAACTTTGTAGTAGTTACACATATTGGATTGAGTTGGTGATACTTGGTGGAAGTTGAAATTCATGATGATTTGAGTAATACACTTATTACAAACTTACACTTTATTTAAAAAATTGTGACAATTGTTTCGCGTCCGATGGAGCTTAATCATACAATGAGAAGAAATAAGAAATTCAATACTTATAAACTAAATAGAATATAAAAAAGGGAGTTTACAAATGTTTCTTTAATCTTCTAGTTGTGTTAATATTACTAAGAAATTAGGATAAACAATAAAAGGGATATATCAGATTATGGGTTTTTTCCAGATGTAATTTACACAAAGACCTACCATTGAAAATGAAGGTTCAATTTTTATGGTCCTAGGGTGATTCAGGTAAACCGTAATAGCTAAATGTTTGCCTCATTTTGACATTTATTTTATAAATTATTATATCTAATACTAACTGATTATGTAAATAAATTTAGTAGTGGGGACTTATTAAGATCTATTTGGTCATTGAGTAAATTTTCTGAGTATTTTAAACGATTAATTTCAAGACTCTCTAATAAATTTAGTTTTGTACCTTTATTTTCTATATGTAGAATTTTGAAATCGTGGTCAAAATTATGATTGTATGCAAGTAAATCTTTTGCGTATTGGAATCTTGTTTATTTTTTATAAAAGAATTGGGATGTTCATTTAACTTGTCTCAAAAGATCTACCTGTTTGACCTATATATGTTTTAGGGCAATCTTTGCATGATAATTTATAAACTCCTGATGATTTGAGTTTATTTGTTTTACTGTTATTGTTCTTAATTAATTTGCCTAGAGAGTTATTGGTTCTATAGCTAACTTTGATGTTTTGCTGATTTAAAAATTTTGAAATATTAACACTAGGGGAACCTAGATATGTAATAGTTTTATATGATTTATCTACGTCTGTGGTTTACGGATATAACATTTGGATTGTTTTGAGATATTGTTTTTTCCGTAGGATAGAATCGACCATTTTAGTATCATACCCATTGTTGGTTGTGATCTGTTTTATTATATTATATATTCATAGATTGACAACATTAACACTTAATGAAAATTACTTCGAAATAGAACTTAATATAATAAAACAGATCGCAACCAACAATGGGTATGATACTAAAATTGTCGATTCTATCCTACGGAAAAAACAATATCTCAAAACAATCCAAATAATATATCCGAAAACCACAGACGTAGATAAATCATATAAAACTATTACATATCTAGGTTCCCCTAGTGTTAATATTTCAAAATTTTTAAATCAGAAAAACATCAAAGTTAGCTATAGAATCAATAACTCTCTAGGCAAATTAATTAAGAACAATAACAGTAAAACAAATAAACTCAAATCATCAGGAGTTTATAAATTATCATGCAAAGATTGCCCTAAAACATATATAGGTCAAACAGGTAGATCTTTTCAGACAAGGTTAAATGAACATCGCAATTCTTTTATAAAAAATAAACAAGATTCCAATTACGCAAAACATTTACTTGAATACAATCATAATTTTGACCACGATTTCAAAATTCTACATACAGAAAATAAAGGTATTAAACTAAATTTATTAGAGAGTCTTGAAATTAATCGTTTAAAATGCTCAGAAAATTTCCTCAATGACCAAATAGATCTTAATAAATCCCCACTACTAAATTTATTTACATAATCAGTTAGTATTAGATATAATAATTTATGAAATAAATGTCAAAATGAGGCAAACATTTAGCTATTACGGTTTACCTGAATCACCCTAGAACCATAAAAATTGAACCTTCATTTTCAATGGTAACTCTTTGTGTAAATTACATCTGGAAAAAACCCATAATCTGATATATCCCTTTTATTGTTTATCCTAATTTCTTAGTAATATTAACACAAATAGAAGATTAAAGAAACATTTGTAAACTCCCTTTTTTATATTCTATTTAGTTTATAAGTATTGAATTTCTTAAGGTACTACCATTGTATGATTAAGCTCCATCGGACGCGAAACAATTGTCACAATTTTTTAAATAAAGTGTAAATTTGTAATAAGTGTATTACTCAAATCATCATGAAGTTACACATATATTTGTATTCACTAAATTTAACATTCAAATATATTAGTATTATTTTTCCTGTAGAAATATAACTTTTATTTTTTTAAAGTTATTTTCCAAAAGAAAAAATATTACTGGCAGTGGGATGTTGAACAAATTTCTTCAAGAAAAATGTCATTTTTAAACTGTTAAGTTAGTGAGTTGAGCTTATTTTCGTATGTTCATAAATTATTTATTTATCCAGTTTATGTCAGTCTCCTCGACCTTGAGTGATTCATTAAGAGAAAACAGAGCAGATGACTTAAGTTTAAGGCACACAAATTTAGATTTACATTTGAGTAACTTTATTTTCTGATTTAAATATATTAAGTAGTACAGTTGAAGGTTCAAATATTTCAAATAAAATAAAACCAAACAGACAAGTAGCTAATGTTCCAGTTGTTGAAGTTATTGCAAATAATTCCACATTTCGATGGAAATTCTTTAGAACTTTCTCTACTAGAGCATTACATTAACACTTAAGTTAACTAAACCAGATATAAACCCTTTTGAAAAAGTTTCTTACGCAATTATGGGTTATAGCAATTTCCTTCATTCAATCACAAAATATAAACCCACAAATCGTATTTTTGGTCAATTAGAATTAAAAGAACCAATTGAAATCGATCCCCAGTTCCAAGTTACAAACTTGACAAACAGAGAATTCGTAAATACTTTATACCAAAATGTTTCCTATAATACGCAAAAACAAAAAGCAACCGTTATTCAGAATATTTATGAGTAAAGGAATGTCCCTCGTGACATTCTACCACACACTACATGTTACAGAAAATTAACAGATTGACACGACAAACTAAACCTTTATGTAAACCTGAACATATTCTACAAATACGGATTTAACATTAGCGGTACCTCACAAACAAATCTTTAAAGGGCATGTAAAAATTTATTGACAAAAAGGATGATGACACTTCACCTGACGATGTGTCAAAAAGTACAAATTTGGAATCTTAAAACCAAACAAGGAAATGTTCCCTTTAAACTTGGAAGTTCCCGACTAAAAAATGGCTCTCATATTTTCCTACATTATGTCTGAATTGACAATCAATTCACAAATTTTATCACTAATATTTACAATAACTTTGTAATACGTAACGTCATTTAACAAACACCACTTTACAAATAATTCGAATATGAAGTTAAATTATTCACTCAAAAAATGAATTAACTAGAAATAAAAGAGGATTAATTAATGGGAAACATGAACGCCCAAGATGATCAAGAAATTCATTTCATTTTAGAATGCAAAACGAATCAAAATAAAATTGTTAGAGAAGTTAATAAACAAATACAAATCTTTAACTTCGGCAAGGAAACAATTTCTAAAATATCAAATACCCAAAATTTAATTGAAAATAACATTCAAGAATTAACAATAGATCTGAACGAAATAAATTTTAGTCACTTTTTAGAAAAACAAGAAATCTTGAATAATAAATTAAATTCAGATTCTATATATTGAATTTTGTTTCAGACATGGAAAATGCTATAAGAGTTGCTAACTTAAAATATTTTATATCATAGTATCATGTCACCAAATGAATTACAAAAAAATGTTAATCAACTGCAAGAATTACGCAGTTATTCACATTGTTATTTTCTGTACACGTTATCTCAAATATTATGAAATACTTGAAACAAATGTTTCACAAGATAAAATACTATTTTCTCTTGATAAGCCATTAGTCTATCTGGACACTTTTAATTATTATCACCTATGCCACACCAAATGAAGATCAATCAATAATTATCCCAACATCATTCCATCTTTCCATAAGCAACAATAAGTATCAATATCAAGACGAAGAATGTAAAAACTTATAGCAAATTATTTGTGCAAGAAAAATCGCCTGTTGCCAATACTTCAAAATCTGGATGGTATAATTTCACTGTTATCAGTCCAAAACAAGTTTGAAAATTGCCAGCAAATTCCAATCAAAAATGCCCAGTAGATATTCGAAGAAATCAATGGACCGAATTACATCGGAGTTTTCCCGAAACAACAAAAAGTTCGAACTACATGCCAAGAAAGTGACGTAGCAGTCCTACAAGGAACATTTTTGTTAATTGTTCCTCCAAAGTGTTCAATAAAAACCGTATCGTTGATCTTCAAAAATGTAAAAGGTACAATTACCTTGGACGGAATCAAAGCAATCAATCTACCAGTTTTACCAGTTCAAAAGCTCAATCTAGAAAAAGTGTAACTTGGCAAGTTACAAGAACTTCAAATTCAATAATCAGCTGAAGAAACCTTAGAAGAATTCAAGATACAATCCAGAAGCTCGACATGATACCTATATTTTACAATAGTCCTATTTATTGCAGTATTCCTGCATTTCATTGCCAGGAAACGAAAACTGATAATGAAATTGTTCCAGTCCAGTTAGCCAGGCCCAAGACCGGAATTTGGTACGTCTCTGATGGTTCCACCCTTGACGAACCTTTAGGGTTATGTATTCTGTTCCTATAAGAAGACCACATAACATATCAGTAGAAGGTGCAGACGATTCATGATATTACGTTTAGATTCTTTCATACATTATAATATTTCTTTCTTCAGAATCGGTATAAACTTTGTAGTAGTAAGACATATAATTAACATTCAAAAATATTTGTATTGTTCCAGCTGCAGAAACAAAACTTTTAATTTAAAAAATTTTTTTGAAAGGTTTAGAAATATAGTAAGTGCTCCAATATTTTTGTTTTAAGCTAAATCTGACAAGCACATGAAATCACAAAAAAACAAATAAAAACGACTTATGCAGGTGTTTATAAAAAACAAACGGAACTTGAAGATTTCACCAGTCTAGAAACAACAAAGTCCGAATTGGCCACACATTGTGATATATATATCATAGATGAGCCGTAACGAAATGAATGTATCTGTTACGTAAAGCATGTAGCAAGTGACATTGTTTATATAATGTTCTTCGTAATCCTACTAATAGCAGTCATCGAGAATACGGAAGGGAAATTTATATTAGACAGTTTTTTATTATTGACTTCGAATTTTTATTATCTAATAGATTTTGACCTCAATTCAGCAGTCGAATAACCTATCGCATAAAAATGTATACTAATATGTATTTATATTTTCTTTTACAAAAGAAAATTGTTTGAAATTAACAATAAAACAAGTCGAGTAGTCAGTTTGTACTATTGACTTATTTGTAGTAGCTCAATGAGATTACTCAATATAAACGTCTACTATGCAGAACGTTTAAGAATATTCAATTAAATAACAGTATCAAGGTACAACCTATTATAAGTGAGACAAGATAAGATGTATTTTCGTCTTACAGAACTTATTAAATGCCAATGTAACATCTTTTCCAAATATATGGATCGGTGTTGCAGTTATCTTATAGAAATCGGCTTAACAATTATGGTAGTGTATATCGAAATATCAAATAGTCACCAGCCAGATAATCTAATATATAAAAATCTCGTGTCACGGTGTTTGTGGTCGAACTCCTCCTAAACGCCTACTGATTTTTATGAATTTTTTATGTATATTTGTTAGGTATGAGAATAGGTCGTAAAGTATATTTCATAGCGCTAGGTGATTAGGGTGTCCCCGTTCAGATTTTTTTCTATTTAATTATTATTGCACTATAGGGTTAAGTAGAGTTACAGTTATACAAGGTGGTAAAAAAAGTTAAAGAAAATTGTAATATAGGGTGGACTATATGCACTTACAGTTTGGGTGAAATAATTGGGGAATGGTGGGTTTACAGTTATGTAGTATGTAAATTTCATACGCAGGTGAAACCTCGGCTAACGGCTGGTATTACTATAATATTCTTGGAATCCTAGAGAACCTATATTATTAATAACACTCTTTGAAATCCGAATATTTTATGCGATTTTTTGGTGGAACTGTTTTTTACTCGGTCGTGGAAAATATATAAAAAAATAAAGGTTGAAATATGGATTTTTTTTTAAATTTTCCTCTACAATTATGTTACTATGGGATATGCGGAAAACGTTTCTTAAATTTTCTACGAGCATCTACATGCAATTTTTGGAGATATCCGAAATGTCCTCGTAAATTTGGAGAAAATTTTTATAGGAGTTGATTATAAGGGGAGCCGGTCTAGATCTGTGCACGATATAATTAATTAGCGATTTTTTGGTGGAACTGTTTTTTTACTCGGTCGTGGAAAATATATAAAAAAATAAAGGTTGAAATATGGATTTTTTTTTAAATTTTCCTCTACAATTATGTTACTATGGGATATGCGGAAAACTTTTCTTAAATTTTCTACGAGCATCTACATGCAATTTTTGGAGATATCCGAAATGTTCTCGTAAATTTGGAGAAAATTTTTATAGGAGTTGATTATAAGGTGAGCCGGTCTAGATCTGTGCACGATATAATTAATTTGCGATTTTTAGGTGGAACTGTTTTTTTACTCGGTCGTGGAAAATATATAAAAAAATAAAGGTTGAAATATGGATTTTTTTTTAAATTTTCCTCTACAATTATGTTACTATGGGATATGCGGAAAACGTTTCTTAAATTTTCTACGAGCATCTACATGCAATTTTTGGAGATATCCGAAATGTTCTCGTAAATTTGGAGAAAATTTTTATAGGAGTTGATTATAAGGGGAGCCGGTCTAGATCTGTGCACGATATAATTAATTTGCGATTTTTAGGTGGAACTGTTTTTTTACTCGGTCGTGGAAAATATATAAAAAAATAAAGGTTGAAATATGGATTTTTTTTTAAATTTTCCTCTACAATTATGTTACTATGGGATATGCGGAAAACTTTTCTTAAATTTTCTACGAGCATCTACATGCAATTTTTGGAGATATCCGAAATGTTCTCGTAAATTTGGAGAAAATTTTTATAGGAGTTGATTATAAGGTGAGCCGGTCTAGATCTGTGCACGATATAATTAATTAGCGATTTTTTGGTGGAACTGTTTTTTTACTCGGTCGTGGAAAATATATAAAAAAATAAAGGTTGAAATATGGAATTTTTTTTTTAAATTTTCCTCTACAATTATGTTACTATGGTATATGCGGAAAACGTTTCTTAAATTTTCTACGAGCATCTACATGCAATTTTTGGAGATATTCGAAATGTTGTCGTAAATTTGGAGAAAATTTTTATAGGAGTTGATTATAAGGGGAGCCGGTCTAGATCTGTGCACGATATAATTAATTTGTTGGTTTAAGAAAAAACTGAAAATTGAGTGATCTGAGAAAATTGCTGAAATTTTTTGTGCATTTAAAAATATAAAAGCTGTAACTTTATAAACAATTTTAAATATCCAAGTATAATGTAATTGTTTTTTCCTTGAGTCAGTGGTTTCTCAAGAATCAGTTACCTTAAATTTAGAGAAAACGAAAGTTTTCGAATTTCACAATTCTCAAAAAACTATAAAAAATATTTAGAGCTGCTCTCTTAGCAACAACTGCTATTAATTTATCATGTCCAGGTTAAATCTAGGTTGATATATATATTCTGTTTGTTGCTGACTTTCCGGTAGCTCTAATCATCTATTTTTGGGACAAAAGATAATTTTGAGATGCATTGCAGGTGTTGCTCGGGATGTTTTTAATGTATAATATCGGTCTATTCTGTGACAAGTCCTATACATTTAAAGTTATTTCAAGGAATATTAAAGATTAGTAGTACTATTAAGGACCTGGAACCGAAACAAAGTAAGATCAGTGAGGTTGGTTTAAATTTAAGTGGTGTTAAGCTTATGTTTTAAATATGGTAGTTTCAGATTCCGTGAAACCAACAATTAAAATGTTTCTTAAAACTGTGAACCGAGTTACCTTGTTTTTATCTGATTCTTATAAAAGAATGGCGATATGAAATGAAATAGAAAGAAGTAATAAAATGCTAACAAAAATATGTGACAAAAATGGTAGAGTAAGGGTTTGGCCATTCAAAATTTACTACTTACTATTTATTCTACTATGTTAGCTTTTCAAAATTATTTTTATAAATATGAAGCTGTTCTGTTGTTATTTACTATGACTGAAATTTTGATATACCTTACTCCAGAGTCTAAATATCTTCAGACATAAGGAATTGTTCTTGTACAATCGTAAGATGGTGTAATGAATGCTAAAAATAGTATAAAAGAATTGTATAAAAACTATAAGTATGGCCAAAGTAAATGTGATAACTATATTAAATTTATAAATGGAATATTAACTGATAAAGTCGTAGATGTTAAAAGATCACCTCGAATTAAAAAAGGCCAGGAGAAACTGCAGAAGACTATATCTTTAACGAATCATATAAAAAAATGAGGTAGTGACCTACAAAATTATCTTAAACCAAATTTTTCACAGTATTACATACAGATTTCCTAATAATGAAAAACATAATAAAGATCCGAACTAATTTCCTCGCAAAGTGAGGATTTAACTTCTAATCACGAACATTTTATAAACGTTTGCTCATTATTAATCAGTACCGGGCTTCACTCGTAAATTCAAAGTTTTATCATAAACGTACATATATCCAAATAATCGGACATTTGCTATGTAAACTAATTTAAACTCCCCTAACATAATATTTTTTCGTATATTTCTTATTTATATGGTGTTACTATAATTCAACTCCCCCCCTATATTTCAACCACCCTATATGTGCAACTTCTTATGAAAAACCCATCCAAACATTTTTTTCTAACATATTTTTAATCAGGCTACAATTCCACTCGATTCCATATTCCAAGAACCCTGTATATGCGACCGGTTTTGGCCATTCTACAAACACTTTTGTTTCATTTATATTGTAACATTTTGGTAAACTCTTGTATAACTATAATTCCGCTCCAACCTGTATATTCAACTTTTTACAGGCTACCTAATATAACATATTTTAAATCACACTGTATAACTATAATTTCACCACCTATTGTAATTTTTTTGAACCACCATGTATAATTATAATTCCAGTACATCCTATATTGCAACCACCCCATAAATGCAAATGCTAATAAGCTACCCTATAGGTAAAACATTTTATTAACATTTTTTTTAGCGACCTGCATAAGAACACTTTTACTCCGCCCTGTATGTCAGCTATCATTAATTTCCAACTGCTTATGGGGTACCCTACACAATTATTTTTTCTCGCTTTTTTATAGCCATACTATAATTCCATTTGATGCTATATTTTAACCATCCTGCACAGCAACTTTTATAGACATATTTTGTTTGACCCTGTATAATTATAATTTTACACCACCAATTCACATTATATGCATCAAATTAACATGCGAAATCATGACATCTTACTCATCCAAAAATTGCATACCATGCCAATTTTTTCACCTTAAAAACTTGAAATGTCTAGCTATAAAAAAGTAATGCTAGGAAAATATGACGAAGGCATAAAATAGTTACATGTTTGAAACATACAAATACAATATTATAATTCCAGTATATCCTATATTGCACCCATCCTGTAAATGCAAATGCTAATAAGCTACCCTATAGGTATAACATTCTATTAACATTTTTTTAGCGACCCTGCATAGCAATACTTTTACTCCGCGCTGTACGTCAGCTATCATTAATTTCCAACTGCTTATGGGGTACCCTATAAAATTATTTTTTCTCGCTTTTTTTCTAACTATATAATAATTAAATTTGACGATATATTTTAACCATATCCTGCATAGCAACTCTTATGGATCATCTAACATATTTTGAAAGACCCTGTATAACTATAATTTTACACCACCAATTCATATTAAATGCGAAATCATGAGATCTTACTCATCCAAAAATTGCCTATCTTGCTAATTTTTTCACTTTCAAAATGAAATGTCTAGGTATAAAAATATAATACTAGGAAAATATGTCGAAGGCATAAAATAGTTACATGTTCGGAACATACAAACACAATTTTTATTGAAAGAATGTTTCAAAAAAGTTTCACTCTCAAATAGGTCACCAAATGTATTAAAAGAATTTTTACAACAGGAGTCACTCTTACGTAGGTTACCAAATTACCCCGTATTGAACGCCTTGAAATTACAAAGCAGCCGCCTTGATTGTGACAATCAAGGCGGCTCTGTCAATACATTTTTTTATAATTTAATTTCTCAGTAAAACGATTTTTCCCAAAGATGAGACCCCCACCAATCGATTTATATCCATCGAAACTTCCAAATGGGAAAATTTCACTAAAATCGTTAGAGCCGTTTTCCAGAACTCAATTACACACACACACACACACACACACACACACACATATATATATATATATATATATATATATATATATATATATATATGTTTTAGCTGGTTTCCGGGAATTCATCCGCGTAGTTGATAACTGATCCCTGCCGGGATTGATGGTAAAATGACGACGTTTCGGCAGAGTCACATCTGCCCTCTTCAGGTCGGTTCGCATAATTCTCGTAGCCTTCTGCTTTCGCTTCTAGTTACGCGAATACTAAGATTTTCTGAAGCGAGCGCGCTGTTATATAGTCGCGGCTCGGTGCCTATCGGTTGACACCGTGAACGGCTGCGTGTGATTGGCCCTTGGAGCTCAGTGAGCACGGCTCCATCCTGCTGATTTGTTATTTCCGGTTGAGTTGTTATTGGACGGGTCCGGGCCGGTACGGTGTTTAATAGGATTTTCCAATCTCGTACACTCCCTGTTGTTCTAAAGGGAGTGTACGAGATTCCATGTGCAGACTGTCATAAAAGCTATGTGGGGCAAACTAATAGAAGAATTCAAGCTAGACGTGATGAACACCAGAACGCTGTAAGAAAGCAGGAAAAAACAACATCCAATTGTTGGAAAATCCTATTAAACACCGTACCGGCCCGGACCCGTCCAATAACAACTCAACCGGAAATAACAAATCAGCAGGATGGAGCCGTGCCCACTGAGCGCCAAGGGCCAATCACACGCAGCCGTTCACGGTGTCAACCGATAGGCGCCGAGCCGCGACTATATAACAGCGCGCTCGCTTCAGAAAATCTTAGTATTCGCGTAACTAGAAGCGAAAGCAGAAGGCTACGAGAATTATGCGAACCGACCTGAAGAGGGCAGATGTGACTCTGCCGAAACGTCGTCATTTTACCATCGATCCCGGCAGGGATCAGTTATCAACTACGCGGATGAATTCCCGGAAACCACCTAAAACATTTAGTGCCCGCGAAAACTTAAAAACATATATATATATATATATATATATATATATATATATATATATACAAACATTGCTCGTATTATAGTATTAAATAAAACAAGTTCACATTATTTCAGAGTTATGATCTTTTTCAGCAATAGGTATTTCCAAAATTCATAAAAGATACAGACATAAATTGTCGAAATAAATTTGAAAGCTCCAGATCTTCAGGCTGCATGTATTAATGCTATTTGGTTTAAAAAAATTAAAAATGCATTACCCTGCATTTTCCAACTTATATCTTGAATACAATTTTCTTAAACTTTATCCGTTACTCAAGTTAAATTGGAAACTGTTTATTCCAAATTAATGTTAAAAATACCTGGTAAAAATGTGATCAACAATGACTCAAGACACTTAGCATATTAATTTTAATGACCGTTGAAAGCGATTTGGTGCACAACATAAATAATGAATTTTAGGCAACAATCATATTTTTAAAAATATGCTGTGGCTCATTTGTTGTTAACCATTTTTTTAAATTTGATAGTATTTTGGCTGATTTTTTAGGAGACATACATTTGTTGTACAATTTTTTAGTTATAATATTTTTATTTTGAGAAAATTAGTGTAATAATTTATTATATATATTACCTACTATGTGAATAAATTGTTATGCAATTAAAATAATAATGTAAATTAATATATCAATATAATCTTTCGATGTCCTATACGTTTTACTATATCATAATAATCAATTGTTTATTTCAGTTATATAGGTACTACAATTTTGTTGCCAACAACTCATGCATACTTATATCCACATATAAGAATTGTTAGTAAAATGAATGGGAGTGAGGTTTAGAGGCTCTTAAATAGTTCACCGCCCTGGACCCCAAGGGACCAGTCCGCCCCTGGTATTATACGGTAGTCAGTAATAAATGATTTTTTAGAAAAAAATTGTCTATCCCAAATTTCATTTCAGTCTGCCTCCGATTAAATAAGCTAACAGCACTTGCATGGAGTTTTTTCACAAATTCTAAGTTAGTATGACAACGCAAATAATCTAAAAAATGTATTGATAGTGATTTTGGGTTGACACCAATTAAAGTCGAAGACTAAAATTTCTAGATCGAACTCAGTATTATTTTTGTCAGAGTGTATAGTGTGGAATAGCCAAATGGAATAAATTCGATAACGAATAAAGGAGGGTGTGTTGGGAAAAACGCTTGGACACGTCAATTTGTATTTTTAAATGCGAATTTTTTCAACAATATATATTAATATATATGTAGGGTGTGTCATGTGATAGTGGCCAATACCAACTTTCTTATTTTAAATGCAAGCCCCTATATATTATTTATTTTTTGGATTCTTCAGAAAATACTAGATTTAATTCATGTACAATGTCCTACACCTATCTTCAACTATTTCTGAAATATTAAGTTTTTTCAGATTTATTACAAAAACTAATATTCATTTTATTTCACAAATTCGCTACATTACACTAAAAACCTAATAAGTACTACTGATCATTTCTTAATAATATTAAAAAAAAAAACAAAAAAAAACATTAAGGTGATGTAGAAAATGTTCAAAATGCTCGCCGGGAACGTGTTGCCAATATGCTAATCTGGTATAGAAATGTCATCTAACATTACTCAACATCTCAGGCGTGACTGATCTAATTGCAAGTGTGATTTGGAAAAATTAGGTTTAGGTACTGTCGGACATTGATTTCGTAATGGGGCGGCACTCCATCTTGCTGAACCCATATTGTATTGGCAGGAACTTGTGGGTTTGCTGGATCAGGATACAAGTTGATCAAAGTTGGCACGATATCTCCATTCAAGTTGCCATCAATGAAAAAGGGGACCTACGATACGATTTCCAAGAATTCCTGCATAAACATTAACTTTTTCAGGATTTTGCGTAGGTTTCTCTGTCATCCAATGAGGATTGTCATTAGATAAATAGCGGCAATTTTGACGATTAACATGACCGTGAAGTGTTAATGTGCTCACATCAGAAAACCAAACATCTTATAATTGGATCACATTGTTATCTAACCTTACACTCATTTGTTCACAGAAATACGTTCTCCTATCGAAATCGTCCTCTATGACCTCCTGAGTCGGCATCATTTTATAGGGATGCATTTTACTTTCCTTTAATACTCGAAAAATTGAATTATGTGGGTTTTCTTGAAACTTAAGCATAATATCCAATATCGTATGATCACTTAGAGCATTGGCAGCTATTTTTTTTTATCTGTCTTATATGACCAAGCTCTCGAAACCACTTCTCTATTTTGCTAATTGTTCCTTGTGGTATAGGCGGCAAATTTGGAAAATTTTCGTGAAATAAGCCAGAAACTTCCATTTATGCCCTTGTGTTATCTCTATAACCAATCATTTGTAGAATGGTTATTTTGTGCATTTCTGTTAAATAAACCATTTTTCTGATATTATTACGTACAGTTAACGAAATTCAAACGACAGTAGCACTGACACTGATCGCCACTGTCATGCAGGCAGACAACAAGACGAAAATAAACAAAACTGTTTTTTTTTCAAATCAGTAAAAAGGAACGCAGGAGTGATTTTTGCTTACTATCTCAATATCAAGAGCTAAATAGGAATTAAGTATTAAGTGTAATGTAGGGAATTTGTGAGATAAATAATTTTTTTTATAATTTTTGTAATACATCTGAAAACACTTAATATTTCCGAAACAGTTGAAGATCGGTGTAGGACATTGTACATGAATTGTGTCTAGAATTTCCTAGAGAATCCAAAAAATATGTAATAGAGGGGCTTGCGTATAAAATAAGAAAGTTGGTATTGGCCTCTGCCACATGACAAACCTATATAATTTTTGTTGTATAAATGCGCATTTAAAAATACAGATCGACGTGTTCAAGCGTTTTTCCCAACACGTACTCCTTTATTCGTTATCGAATTTATTCCATTTGGCGGTTCCACACTGTATAGAGAAACGGTGTTCTCTCACGATAGAAAATTTAAAATCGGACACAATAATTTTTTAATATTAATTAGTTAGTTAATACTATTTTCTTTTTTTTTTTTGTTGATAAGAGTAAGGTTCGTCAGTAACAACTAAACAAAGAAGAAACTTGAAAAGACGGGAGAAAGAAGTACTGATCTGTCTTGTCTTTGCCTATTAATATATAGACCTTGAGTTTCCTCTGTATACTGGAAAATAGTTTTAAAATAAGAAGTTTTCGCTTGTTAACAACATCTTTTAAAATTTTCTTGATAAATTTGTAATAACGACTATACATATTGTATTGTAGTAGGGTTAAATTATGAAATAACCAGAAAAGTTTACACTTTGAATAGGTAAACAAAATAACATAGATTCGAATCAATGAACTTGTTAATAACCAATATATATGTACATACAAACATACACCTTAATAAACAATATTCGACAACTTATACACCAGTCTATGGAGCAAAATAGACAGCATTTTAGGAGATTAAGTTTAACTGCAATTAGCTTAAACCATGACTCAGTAACACTTTATAGGGAATAAATGATTTTAACAGCAAATTCTTAGAAGTAAATTATTTAAATAATGACCCCCTCAAAAATATGAATTTCTTTAGTTTGCTTATATTATATTACATAACGTGATGAAATTAAAAGTAAGTCGCTATTCCAAGTCTTATACCTATCTCAAGCAGTGAAGTGAAATATGTATAAAACTACAAGTTAGGTTTTTAAAATTTATGAAATAAATGACATCCATTTATTATTATTTCACTTCAAAGAACGAATGTGTGGAGTTATAGAAAAAAAATACTTACTTGGTAAAAGTTATACGAGGTGGTAAAAAGTGTCATTAAATTATAGTTAAATCGAGAGTCTTATTTTAAATAGAACACCCTAGTATACCTATGAATAGTAGGGTGTCATCTGTCCTGTATCTCTCATAGTATTTGAGAAATTATAGATCTTAAATGTTTTAAGTATCTATGAATATGTATGCCCGCAAATACAAAAGTATATGAAAAATTGCTGCAAAATATATAAACGCTTTTGTTTTAGATTGGATCATATACATATGTGCAAAAGTAAACTATTACTACCGAGTTTTTAACAGAAATAAAACTTACAAATACACATAGGGACCGAGTTCTTCCACCACCGGTTTGGAACCGTTGTTCAAGAATTCGTCTGCATTTGTCACATTATAAATGTAGACCTTCATTTGTGGCATAACGGGAGGCGTCTTCCACCATCCAAATGCCTGAGAGCCATCTCTCAGAATAATTTCCTGAAACAAATAATCTTCATTAATGTTGAATTTGATATTATACTGATATAACAGTTATGGTCAATGAACTGAATACAGTGAGTAGAATGAATTTCTTGCAAACTAAATGCAGTTTCTGTGTGATAAAACAAACGTTAATACATATACATGAGGACGGAGGTATAAAAATATTTATATTAATTTCTAACCTTAAATGTAAATATTATATACCTGTTTAATTTTGTAATATAGAAATATGAGGTGTAGAATATTTCAACCTGTAATTTGAGTAAAGTACATAATAATGTAATAATTTATACAAACTGGAAATGTTAATAATATTTAAGTCTTTTGAATCTCAAGCGGAACCATCGTTATCGTTCCTCAAGAATACAATAATAAATTAGAATTTAAGTATTCTTTATTCTTTATTTATTCCAGTTCAAACTGTGTAATAAACACATTATTGATTGCAAATCCTACAAAAGTAATAAAACTACACTACATACTAACATACAAAATATAGACATATAAGCTACTATACTAAAACACTGTAGACTAAATTACTTTCAAGTAATGCTAATTTTTAAATTTTTATACAGTACTAATTAAAGCAAAACTTAATAGTACCCCTTTATTCTCGACAAGGTGCATGTTGCATTGACAAAATATTTAAGAAACATAAAACATAATAACAAATATTTAAAAAACATACAACAATACAATAATAACAAAATTAAAAGTTAAATTCAGTGTACTCAAAAAATTTCTTTCACAAATGTACCCTTACTTGTTATTATAATTCCCTTCTTTTATTTTTCTTTTTTTGTGATTGCTATTTAAGATTTTTAACTCATTTGACATGCTATTAAAAAGTATAATAGCTACACAATAAGGCTACTTTTATTAATTTTTGTTTTCTTGATAATAGGCATTTGTAAGTTTTGATTTCTGGTTTTTTAAATTTATCATTTAGATTATTATAATGGTAAAAAAGTGATTCGTAAAAGGGGTGTTTTATATTTAGTGGATTAGCAATTAGTACAAGTTGTTATTATATATTACTTTCAAAATTCTGTTTTGGATGTTTTCTAACAATATTCTAAAAGTTGTGTAGGCCCCCAAGGCTATGAAATAAGGCATAGTATATCATTCTAAGAGTTTCACAGTTCATTAATCTAGATAATTTGGCAAAAATGAAAACAAGATATTTGGTTTTGTTAATAATGTATTTAATATGTTGATCCTATTTTAAATTCTGATCAAAAATAATCTCTAAATATTTGTACTCTAGTAATATTACTACTTTTTGTATTAAATATATAAGGGGCACTATTAAAATAATTCCCAAAGGTAATACATACGGTTTTCTTCGTATTTAAGGGCAGTTTGTTTAACATAAGCCAGTCAGCAATATCAGCAATGTGATCCAGATATTAGTTCATTTTCATTTGAACTCCTTCCCAAGATTTCTCTCTTGAGATAATGGCAGTATATCATTCGAATACGATATTATATTGATATGCACATTTACCAAGATGTCATTAATGTATAAAATAAAAAATAGTGGCCCAAAATTGTTCCCTGAGGAACCCCTGTTTTGACTGTTTTGACAGTAAAAAATTACTATAATCTTCATCTATCTTAACTCTGTGTTGCCTGTTTTCTAAGTAACTCGTTAAAAGTTTATTAGCTTCCCCTCTAACCCCATATCTCTCCAATTTATCAAGTAAAATTTTATGGTTTACCGTATCGAAGGCCGTTGCTAAATCAAGAAACATAATTGTTGTTGGCTGGCTCTTATCTAGGTTTTCTATTACCAAATTTGTTATCAAATTTAAAGCATCTTTTCTTTGTTTATAAATCCAGTGACTAGGTTGTAAATTTTTCCCAAATTTGATATCTACAGTTATCTGGAAGGTATCTCTCACTACTTTTATAAATAGGTACAATATCTGCTTTTTTAAGAGCATCTGGCCAGATAGATAAATTAATATATAAATAATTAAATACTATGATAATATTTTAATAGTGTTAGCAGTTTTATTGTCGATACCCCCATTTTTATATTTAAATTTGTGTATTATATTATTTATTTCATTATTTGTGGTAGGATAAAGAAATATAGATTTAGGATTTCTTGTTGGTAGTGTCAATTTACAGTTAGATGGTTGCTGTATTTTTTCACGTAACTCTATTCCAATTTTGGCAAAGAGTTCATTTAAAATGTTGACAATTCATGTTTTATTAGTTATTTGGTTCATATCGTTATCTATTATGTACTTAATAGCTTTTTCATTCCTATTATTTTTTCCTAACTTATTGTTTATTATTCTGCACAATTTTTTATTGTTTTCATGAAACATTTCAACTTGCTCCTTATCATACATTAATTTAGCCCCATATATCACTTTATCAAGTATTTTAACAAACTGTTTGTATTCCGTTCTTACTTGGCTCAGACTTTCATATCCTGTACAATAATTCTTTTCTTTGACACGGTGTTATAATTCCTTTGGTTATCCATTTACTTCTAGGTTTATTTTTCGATTTATTACTGTATTGTTTTGTGTATTGAGCCAAATCAATACAATCAGTGATATTAGCAAGTTGGTAGCTTTGTTTGGATCGTGGAATGAATATATTATGCCCCAATTTTGTACCATTGCACTCTTCTTTAACTTATTATAATTAATAACTTTATAACTATTCTTTACTTCGTTTTTTGCATTTTATTTATTACAACAAATTATGGATAATTATCAGTGACTGCAGTTTGAGTTAACTTAAAAGTCCTAATCATTATTGAACCACTTTTAATAAAGATATTGTCAATGAATGTTCCACTATTATCATTGTCTGTATCGGATGGTCTAGTTGTACCTTCAAAACCTGGAATGAAGCCCATTTCCTATAAATTATTAATATACTCTTGACACAAAAAGTTTTAAAGTATCAATAGTGAAATAACCTATGATAATGGGATTTTTTACATTAATTAAATTTTTTTTGTTTAAAATGAATGTAGATTTATCTACATCATGACACATATATACCGTAGAGATTTCAACAGTTTTACTATCATTAAGTTCAATGCACCAGTTTGAAATTTTTAAATGCCCAAATGTAATCATTTCAGTTTGTTCACTAAAGCTTTCTTTAATGTACATGACAGTCTTATTAATTCTACTATTATTATAATAAATCTTATGTCCAGGTAATGAGAAATAAGTATAAGGTTCCAAATTCCACACTTCAGAACATATTTTTGTATTAAGTTTATTCTCTAAGTTATCAACAAAAATTTCAAGCTCCTGAAGATTAGCTTTAGGCTTTACACTAAGTATATAATCATTTTGTTTATTAATATATTTATGTAATTTGCAAGTATTAGTAAATTCTAGCTTTTTCTCAACTATTCACCGTTTCAATGAAATCATACCATTTGCAAAAAAATAAAAATAGTTTAAAATATATATAGAATAAATGTTATTTGTTACTAATTTGTCTAGAATAGTACTTTAATAAATCAGAACTATTAGTTATGATAGTTTTATTTCTGAGGACTGTAACGAAAAACAACGCAGGTCAGCTTTATTATCAGTGGCATACTTGAGGTTGAATTTCCTGTTGGCTTTTATGCAGTTGATATAGGATTTCTTCTTCCCCAGGCAATCCTTCTCTTCATGGTTTCCCGCAGAATGGACAAATTAAATCTTGAGCACAATTTTGTTTTTTATGGAAGTCTTGACATTAAAACAATGGGGTATGGTTAAGTCTTCATAGGTGGGGTACCTCTCCCATTCTATGCAACTTCTGTTTATGGACATAATTTTCTTGTAATTCTTCACACTACATTCAGCAAATATCGTACTAGGACCTGATTTTTTTCATTTTTAGGGTTCCGTATATACAATATACGGATACCATTATAATATCACTCCGGATTTCTGCCTCTGTCACATCACAGCAATTTTCTCCTAAACTACTGGACGGAAGAGGTTGAAATTTGGTATCAGTGTATAGTTTGGTGACCCGATCAGGAGTACATATGTAAAAGAAAAAATTTGATTTTAAGGGTACTTCTGGGGGAAAAACTAAAAAATCGACCGTTCCCCCCCTGATCTCCCAAACTACTGACCCTAAAATTTTGAAAAAAATAGGAAATATAGAACATTGCCCGAACTTTACAGGATAAATAAGAAGAAACCAATAATATTAATTTTGGGGGGCAAATTATAGAATTGAATAAAAATTTAAAAACAAAAAAAATTTCAAACGCATCATGTAATACATCAAATAAAAGGTCCCATTCTGAGGAACACAAATATACTTTTTTCATATTTAAAAAAATTAGTTAAAAAGATATTAACGAAAATATACCAAAATTTACCCATTCCCCCCCCTTATCTCCGAAACTATAAAATGTAAAGTTTTGAAAAAATATATAGGTATAGGGTCTGACCTGATGTTTACTGGAAAAATAAGGAGAAACCTCTACTTTTAATTTTGAGGGGCAAATTACAGAATTAAATGGAAAATATAAAATTAAAATTGTTTCTAACCCATCATGTTATACATCAAATGAAAGGGCTCATTATGACGAAAACAAATATGTTTTTTTCATATTTTTAAAATAAATTAATTAAAAGATATTAACAAAAATATAAAAGATTTACCCATCCCCCTTATCTCCGAAACCATAAGCTGGAAAATTTTGAAAAAAATGGAGGTATAGCCCCTCTCCTGAACTTTACTGGAAAAATAAGGAGAAACCCCTAATATTCATTTTGAGGGGCAAATTATAGAACTAAATGGAAAATATAAAATTAAAATTGTTTCTAACCCATCATGTTATATATCAAATGAAAGGGCCCACTTTGACGAAAACAAATATATTCTTTTCATATTTTTAAAATAAATAAATTAAACGATATTAACAAAAATATAAAAAAATTACCCATTCCCCACCTCTTATCTCCGAAACCACAAGCTGGAAAATTTTGAAAAAAATGGAGATATAGCCCCTCACCTGAACTTTCCTGGAAAAATAAGGAAAAACCCCGAATATTCATTTTGGGGGGCAAATTATAGAATTAAATGGAAAATAAAAAATTATAATTGTTTGTAACGGATCATGTAATATATCGAATATTTTAAAAAATTACCCATTCCCCATTATTCCCCAAACTATAAAACCTAAATTTTTTTTTACAGGAAAAATATGAAGAAACGGAAAATAAAAAAATATTTTCTTAACGCATCATCAAATGAAAGCGCTCATTATGAGGAATACAAATATATATATTTTCATATTTTTAAAATTAATTGTTTACAAGATACTAACATAAATATATAAAAAAAATTCATTTCTCGCTTTATTTCCGAAACCATACTACCTAAAATTTTGAAAATAATTAGGTAGTATGGTAGGTACTGGGGCTCACTTGAAATTTATAAGAAAAAATATTAGAAAACCCCCATAGTAATTTTAGGGACAAATTATACAATTAAATGTAAAATAAAAATTGAATTTTCAAATGTATATATCAGATAAAAAGCTCATTATGTGAATTACAAATATATCATATTTTTAAATCATTTGTTTAAAAGATATTAACAAAAATATTAAACATCGACTTAATTCCCACTTTAGAAACTACACTATTTAAATTTTGAAAAACATATTTTATTTGTATTTTTAAATAATTTGAATAACAGATTTAATAATTTATAATTTAAAACTTGACCTATTTTGCCCTTTATCTTCCAATCTACAGAGCCTTAAAACTCAGACAGTAGATTATAAAAGGTTCTCTGAAAGTATATTAGTAAAATAAAACTCTAATGTTAATTTTTGGGGACCAAATTAGAAAATTAAATACATATGTATTCTGATAAAAATCAAGCGAATCCTGAAGCAGATAAAATAAAAAGTCTATGTGTTGAAAATCAAAGAGTATATTTTTTATAAATTTAAAATGCTTCATTTAAAAGATATTAGAGTAAATATAAGAAAATGCACTTATTCCCTGCTTGTCTGAAACTGGAATATTAGAATCTTGAAGGTGGTACGGAACCCTTAGTGTGCGAGTCCAACTCGTACTTGACCAAATTATTTATAGATAACCTTAAAGTCTTGTGTCAAATCATGTTGTTCAACTATAGTTTGCTGTACATCATTAATTGCTAAATCCTGGTTAATTACAGAGCGGTACATTTAAAAAATATATGGATATATGCATTTCGAGCGATAAAGCCGAACACCTGGCCCAAAAGAAAACAGTCACTTAAAAACTTAAGCTAACACGACTTATTACAAAACAACAACCCGCTGTCACCTCACCCCCTCAGACGACCGTCCATGACTTTTCTGACTTCCCCTTAGACTCTACCAGTTTACACGTCCTATCCAAAGGTTTCAATTTCGCAGTGACGCCGAAAACTATCCCAACTGACAGAATCATTTCTCAAGTTGAGGTAGATTTGGTTGAACTCAACAAATATAGATACTCGTCAAGACATTGCTAGAATACTCCGCACATCAAAGCCACCAAAATCAAACCTAACTTCTAACGAAAGACATGCACTAAAACAACTACGTAACAACGATGATATAACTATTCTTCCTGCCGACAAAGGTAACGCCACTGTTCTTCTCAATACTAAGGACTATGTTCACAAGATGAATTCCCTACTCCACACTGCAGATTACGAAATAATGAACAATAATCCTACTACTTACTTAGTGAAAAAGACTAAGGAAGTCATCAACAGGAAAATTTACGGACTACCCAAAATTCATAAGCCGGACATTCGTCTTAGGCCCATTGTCAGTTCGGTACAATCCCCGACCCAAGAATTAGCCCTTCAACCTCTAGCCGAGCAAGCATCCTCGTACGTAAAGAACTCTTCTTCCTTCCTAGATATGCTAAGTGCTTATAGAATTTCAGAACATGATATCCTAGTTAAGCTTCGATGTTGTATCTCTTTTCACCAATGTCCCCATTTCAGAAACGTTAGATATTCTAAAAACAAAACACAATATCTCTTCTGAAATCATCAAACTTGTACAACACTGTTCTTCTAACACTTATTTTTCATTTCAAGACACTCTGTTCAAACAAGTCCATGGGGCCCCCATGGGTTCACAGCTTTCTCCAGTGCTTGCTAACATTTTCATGGAACAAATCGAAACCCAGGCCCTAAACTCGTCTAATTTAAAACGTTCCTGTTGGCTTAGATATGTAGATGATACTTTTGTCATTTGGCCTCATGTCAGAGATTCATTAGACTTCTTTCTACAACACCTCAATGGTATACATTCTAATATACAATTTACAATGGAAATCGAGTCCGATTCTTCTCTCCCATTTCTTGATGTCCTGATAACAAAAACCAACAATGACAGATTCTCACATACCGTCTATAGGAAACCAACCCATACCAATCGATACTTAAATGCTCAATCACACCACCACCCTGCCCAAATGACTTCGGTAATGAAATCTTTGACTCTTAGATCTATTCGTTTAACAGATATTGACAATAGACAAAACGAACTTAATAATCTTAAACAAATCCTTCCACAAAACGGTTATCATCCGGACCACATGGCGCGTATAATTCATCAATCTCAACAACCCCAAATCACACCAACCCCGTCAGAAACAGAACAACAATATCGAAAAGCCGTCCTTCCATACATTCGAGGAGTCACTGACAAAATAGCGCGGATTTTACAACGACATCAAATAAAGACTGTCTTCAACACCACTCAAACTATAGGCAACTTAACCGGTAACCCAAAAGACAAAATACCGAACGAGGATCGAGGAGTTTACGAAATGTCGCGATTGCCCACAAAGCTACATCGGTCGTACCAACAGGCGCGTTAACCATCGAGTATATGAACACTCTCTGTCAGTTCGTAAAAAAGATCCGACTTCAGCTCTCGCGCATCACCATATCCAAACAGGGCACTCTATCAACTTCGAGGACAGTAGGACTATCATATCTCTCAATTCTCTTAGGGCATCCACTATTCGCGAAGCCATCGAAATAGAGAAAAGACCTCTCTGTCTAAATAGACCCGATGACAGCACTCTCATTCCCACAGCTTGGACCTCCGTAATTGCCAGATTAAACAAACCAGACACCCCACCAACAGACAACCAATCACCGCACAGCCCCTTCATCACACGACATCCCCTCCTAATCGACTGATAACTATAAATAAAAGAAGCAGCGCAGACTCACCTTTAGTTCAGTTACCTAGTGACTCTTGGGGAGTAGGCAGGTTGAGGCCCCGCGGTTCTCACCTGGGTGAGAACTGCGTCTGAATTTATTAAATACTCGACGTTTCGACTCATGCTTTGGAGCTATTATCAAGAGACAAAAAATAAAATAGAGTTTCAGAGTCTAGATCGAACTTGGGGCCTCAATCTGCCTACTCCCCAAGAGTTACTAGGTAACTGAACTGAATTTGAGTCTGCTCTGCTTCTTTTATTTTTAGTTAGCGGTGGGTTAGAAGGGGACGTCACGTGATGATGGGGCTGTGTTGTGATTGGGTGTTGGTGGGCGTGTCTGCTTTGTTTAATCTGGCAATTACGGAGGTCTATGCGGTGGGAAGGCGAGAGCTGTCATCGCGTCGGTTTAGACAGAGAGGTCTTTTCTCTATTTCTATAGCTTCGCGAATAGTAGATGCCCTAAGGGAGTTAAGAGATACGATAGTCATACTGTCCTTGAAGTTGATAGCATAAGCCATTAAAGCTTCCCATAAAATTGCTGACTTGCCTTGTCCGATCTTAAATGTAAGTTCAGCTTAAGCATAAGCTTAAGTAAGCGTTTACATTCATAGGCCGCTATCTTGAGAAAAACTTGACAATCCATCTTTGCTAAGACGTATCTCTTATGATATATATTCATAAACGTAGCTTAAGACGTGACTTACATGAAAAAATAACCCATGTATTCATAGTCAAATAAGATAAATCTTATAAAGAGAACTTAACCTTACTTATCATAAAAAATATAGTTCTTTTCTAACTCAACATTTGAGTTGATTTGAGACAGTCTTAAATTTATTGGTATTATAAAAAGTTGTAAAAATAAAGATTTTTTTGGGGTAATATGATATTGATATTGTCTATAATATTGATTTCGCCGACGTTGATATAATAGCACGTATTCCTAAACGCTACATTGAAGATATGCAAGATCTTTTTGACTTCAGAAATCGAATTCAAAAAAGCTACAGATTTAACAAGGACCGTGTTAAATTTGTAATATTGTCAATAATAGTGTTTCAGTTTAATTAGTTTGCGATTTTATGCAACTGCAAGTTTTTAGGTAATTACAAAAAAGATTGCAATATACTTCTTATTTATAGTTAAAAACTAATTTGAAGAATAATAGAAGTTGTTTTTACTTTAAATGAATATATGTTTTAATAATAACCAAAAAAAATTTCTTACAACTCATTTTGGATGGTACTACGACAGTATCACAACCAACCGTCTCAAGAATAGTTTTTCCGTGTAAGCATCTTACTTGCAAGAAAAATTGGTGATATATAAAAATGTCCCGAACTCAAGAAGCTAAATTATAAAATCAGAATATTTTATCTTTTGGGAATTGGTCATGGAGCAGTTTGAATACTCAGTTTTGATGAAGCAATTGATTGCACTCATATCCAAGTAATCATACAATGTTTCAAAATGTCAATGAAATTAAGAGAAATCGAAAAGGCTATTGTTCTCTGAATGTACAAGTATTTGTTTTATTCTGACATTTGATTATTAGTAATCATAAATTGCGTAATTGTAAATCTTATAAATTATATTATCTTGTAGAGAGTTGTTGACCCACGAAGATCCAGCATATAAACAAATTACTACTTACCCAACAACTTATCTGGAGAAAACAACCAAGGCCAAAATCCAAGCAAGTAAGATCGATAAAAATCTCCAACTGCAACTCATTCCGCATGAAAAGTCATCGAGATGTCCGAAATTCTATGGGTTGTCAAAAGTACATAAAGAAGGTGTAGCTTTGAGGCCAATAGTAAGCTTAATTGGATCCCCAACACAACACCTAGCCAAATACCTAGCCCAACAACTTCAACCGTTTTCAGAGGGGGCAGACTCATATGTGAAAAATTCGACACTATTCATCGAAATAGTTCGAAAAACGGTCTTACAACCAGAGTGTCTTATTGTAAGTTTTGACGTAGTGTCCCTTTTCACAAACATCCCTATCGACGAAGCCTTGGATATCATAGTAGAAAAATACAAACCACCTCAACACCTTGTAGACTTAACAAGTCACTGTCTGATGAACACCTATTTTGTTTACGAGAACCAACGATACAAACAAGTGGCCACTCTCACCAGTTATAGCGAACCTTTTTATGGAGAATTTTAAGGAGTTGGCACTAAGAACAACAATTCTTAAACCCAGTTTATGGTTGCGTTATGTGGATGATACATTTGTGATTTGGCCTCATGGGAGGGAACACCTCAACACATTTTTAGACCACCTTAATGGCATCCATCACAAAATAAAATTTACCATGGAGGTTGAAGCCAACAATCAACTGCCCTTCCTTGATGTTCTCATAAATAGGAAGGAAGTATATAGGAAAGCAACTCACACCAACAGATACCTTCATGCTAATTGTCATCACCACCCAGCCCAACTACAAGCCTTCGTCAAGACTTTAGTAACCAGATCACAAAGACTAGCTGACCAGCATAACATCAAACAGGAAATGGACAGTTTAAAACAGCTCTGAGACAAAACGGATTTACAGACCGAAACATACAAAAAGCCCTAAAGTCAAAACCGAGACAAACAGACGAGGAGCATGAGACACCAATAAACAAGGCTTATTTACCGTATGTCAAGGGTACCACGGACAGTATTGCAAGAATTCTACGGAGACACAATATCGATACTATTTTCAATACAGACAGAAATATAAGGACGGTGTTGAGGACTCCGAAGACGAGGATCCCTTTAGAACAACAGGGAGTGTACGAGATTCCATGTGCAGACTTAGACGTGATGAACACCAGAACGCTATAAGAAAGCAGAAAAAACAACATCCATTGCGGAACACGTCAACCACGATGTCATACCGAATAGACTTTGAGAACAGCAGAGTACTGGCAAATATAGAACACCCGAAATCAATACTCGTAAGAGAAGCAATTGAAATAGCGAAGAGACCTCAAAGTCTAAACTTTAAACAGTCTAAACGCAATGAAATCCAGAACTTATCGAATTGTTGGAAAATTCTATTAAAAACCGTACCGGCCCGGACCCGTTCTATAACAACTCAACCGGAAATAACCAATCAGCAAGCGGGAGGTCTGGCCACTGAGGCTACGAGAACCAACCTGAAGAGGGCAGATGTGGCTCTGCCGAAACGTCGTCATTTTACCATCGGTCCCGACAGGGATCAGTTATCAACTACGCGGATGAATTCCCGGAAACCACCTAACACACACACACACACAGATATATATATATATATATATATATATATATATATATATATCCAGTAGATGCTCGAAGCTGTACGGTCTGCCAAAAATTCACAAGGAAGGAGTCCCGATGCGCCCGATAGTCAGTGCTTTCAACTCACCTCTTCAACAACTCGAGAAGTACCTCGCAGCAGCTATGCAACCTTTAGTCGAAAATGCCGCATCCTACGTAAAAAATTCCGAACATAACAATAGGGGACCTAAACTTACAAGAAGAAGACCGCCTCGCAAGTCTCGACGTCAGATCACTTTACCCAAGCATCCCCGTCGACGAAGCCTTGGACCAAATTGTCATGAATGAAGACCTTCCTGCGCACATCATACAACTCGCGGAACATTGCCTCAAAAACACATATTTCTCCTTTGACAGGCAACTTTACAGACAGGTCGACGGTGCACCTATGGGCTCGGCGCTCTCACCAGCGGTGGCAAACCTCTTCATGTCTTATTTCGAAACGCCCCTTTTAAACACAGCCCCCCTGAAACCAAAAGTCTGGCTATGATACGTAGACGATATCTTGATAGTGTGGCCTCATGGGAATACGGAACTCAGCAATTTCCTACACCTGGCAAACTCTCTACACGAAAGGATCCAATTCACCATGGAGATGGAAGAAGATGGATGCCTTCCTTTTCTGGACATCTACTTAAAAAGGAGGAATGGGTACAGCAACAACACCATACGACGAGCCATGATTCAACAAGAACTACCAAGGCACCCTTCCGTACATACAAGGAGTGACAGATCGGATCGGAAGAATCCTTAGGAAAAGCAACATCAAAACTTCCTACAAACCTCATAAGACGATAAAAAGCATTCTAGGCAATCCCTAAGACAAACGTCCACTAGAGAGTCACGGAGTCTACAAAATACCTTGCGGCGGATGCGAGCAAGCATATGTAGGTCAAACAAACCGTAGGATCGAAGCCCGAATCGAAGAGCACAAACTCAACATACGAAACAAGACCACAACCCCGGCCCTGTTCCAACATCAACAGCAAACAGGACATTGAATCAACTTTGAGGGCTCTAAGCATCTGGCAACAGAAAACAACTTCAAAAGAAGAACAATTAGGGAAGCTATAGAAATTGAAAAGGAAGGAGAAATCAATAACCGTAACGAAGATCTACACCTGCATCAAGCCTGGAAGAACATCTTACGGGAAAAGAAAAACAAATTAAAAGAGAGCGCAACAATACCACAACGTTGCATTCCGTCTCTCGTAGCTAACTATCAGGACGCCCACCCTTCTAACGAACATCTGCGGCCGCCATCGGTACAAACAGAACCACGTCATCGGTACAATTTGCGACAACGCAATGGTGTCACCCAATCAAAACAAACGGCACCGCCCCCTCAACACAATTGGAGGCGGGGCAAAGAAATAGGAGGGGACTCGGTAGATAGCATAAATAGCGGCGCGCACATATCGGAGCTCACTTCCACTTCAGACGCCACGGAGAGCAGACCAAGCGGAGAACGACCTAGCCGACGATCTCGGATACGAAGTAGTCCGAAAAGATCCGAACCTGCAGCCACCCTTCGTGTTGGCAGAAGAGAAAAAGCGTTATGAAAATGCCAAGTGAGATTTTGGCGAAACGTCAGGCGACCGTTCCTTTACAGGGACAAAACTTTCAACGGACGAACACCCGGACCATCAAGAGACCTATATATATATATATATATATATATATATATATATATATATATATATATATATATATATATATATATTATGCAATATTAAAGGCAAATAGTATTTTATTGTTTTGTCGTTTATTGTAGGGAAAGCAATGGAGAGACTTTGCTAACATTATGTTAGTATTCCATTTTCTTTGTTTCAGATCAATAAAAAATAAATAAGATGCATTTTCATTTAAACTGAATTATTCTCTAATTTGAATGTTGGCACCGATTTCGAATTTTCTTGAAAGCCTTACATTTGGCCTGACTCAGCAGTGGCGCTGTTAACTCTTATTTGTTATATTTTACATTATCTCTAACGAGCTTTTCCCTCTCTATTTCATACTCTTTGATCTTATGTTTTGTCTTAATAAAGTTAGCCTTACATAACATAAGATCATTCTTAAAACTTTCATCTTACCAAAGTTCATCTTAAGGTCTATCTATGAATAAATCATGACTTAATACCGATAAGGCAGTCTTTATGAAGGCATGCTTAAGCACCAACTTGAGACGGGACTATGAATACGCTCCTTAGACTTACAAAGTTAAGTACAAATTTTATGAAAAAAATATTGCAAGGTATAGTTATGCAATAAAAGTAATTGTACAAAACGTATTACGTGAAGACACAGTAGATACAATCGAGGTTTCACTATGGAATCATATTCCGTTGTTATGCCACGAGTGCTGAACTGTTCAGCTATCTACTGAGACTTGGGGATTAGGCAGATTGAGACCCGGAGTTAGATCAAAACTCTGAAACTCATTTAATAGCATTCTAGTGAGGCTTGGGGAGTAAGCAGATTGAGGCCCAGAGTTCCAACTAGTTTTTCTTTGGTCTATTGATAATGGCTCCAAAGCAGGAGCCGAAACGTCGAGTATTTCACAAATTTGGACGCGGTTCTCACTCGGACCCTAGCCCAGTTCATTATTATAACCACATGAGCCTCTCAGAACATGTTTATTGTTAATTGTATAATAATTGGAGCTTGATATAGAGGTCTGGACTCGGCATCGAATCCCAGCCAAGTCAAGGTTTTTTCATTAATAAAAACATTGTGAAAAAGTTCCGGGGGTACAGTCGTGTCTTACGTATATGGCAAAAATCAGAGAAATAGACATTTGCCCCTTAAATACCAACCCGCACTGAGGCAGTGTGGTAAGGTATACCTCATAACCCCTGTAGGAATTCAAAGAATATAATTCGTCTTCTCAATCCTTCGAGACATTTCTTCTTATAATAAGACCGTAAGGTCTTCACCTGTTCCCTCAACACCTTAAATGTCTCCGATCTGCTCTTCAGCTTTCGCTTCATTAAAACATTTCTTCACGAGTTTAGTTATTCAAAATTGCCAAATGTATGTTCTTCTTCTCAGTTCTTCGAGCCAGTTCTTAAATTCTTCAGTCCTACAGTTCTTCTTCTTGTTCTTCTTCATCTCTGTTAGTCAAACAGACCATTTGTCCACCTATCATCAAATCTCTTCAGTTAGTCCTTCAATCCTACTCCGTGAATATAGCTGCATAAGATAAAGATATATGTTTAAATAGATATGTAATAAGGTACGCATTTATTATACAGTGTTTTGCAGAATCTATATATAAATAGGCAAAGACAAAACGGTTAGATACCATTTTCTCCTCTGTCTCTCAACCGATTTTCTTTATTTTTGTTTTGTTTAGTAGCAATTGACGACCTTCAGTGCAGAATACTTATTTTTTTTATAATATTTATTCTTTCATTAAATAAAATAAAATAAAAAATTCATAATTTACATCCACAGTGTCAATGCCAAACTGTGCCGCCAGATTGCTTGGCGAGAAAATTGTAATGGATTGACTCGAAAAACGAACTAAATTAAAACTAAGAACTTTTGATCAGTTTCGAAAGTTAATCCACACTATTCAGACCTCACGCATAAAAAATTATATTATATAATATTAACTATTTATTTGGCACTCGCAAGTTTGAAACTTTCATTTCTTTCTAAATATTGTTTGTCAACTAAAATTAGTATTGTGTATTGCGTGGCAACTGATCAATGTGTTTCCGATAATATATTATTATTTTAACATTGTGCTTTTAATTTATATTGTTTCTATTTTAAAGTCTAATAGTTTCATACGATTTAACTAAGATTATAAAGCCCATGGTATGAAAACAATTAGTGACATTTAAGATAAATTGTTAGGTCTGACATCATGGCAATAGGTAATTCTACTGTTCTCGGCCATCTTCAATTCAATGTGAAAAAAGTGAAAATTACTAAGGTATTATTTGAAAAATTTCAATTTCAATACACTTACTTGAATTGAGAACCTAAAACCATTATTTAACAGCATCTGCATTGTAGTTTTTTATATTTTTGATATAATACAGGAATAATCATCGCTAACTTTGTGTATTAAATTGAAAATGTTAAGATTATACATAGTGTAGTTTAAGGTGTACTAATATGTAAGTACTTTTGTATAGTAGATATTTATACTGCATGTTGATAGTTACTTATGAGTTGGTTTCTTGCATTTTCTTCTTAGAAATTGAAATTGTAAAATATCTAAATAACAGTAAAGCATTTTGAAAAAACTAAAGTTTAAAAATATTATATTTAATATTAATTTATAATTGCATATACTATCCCTGCAAAATCTTATTACAGGGTAAATGAGTTTTGCCTAAAATGAACATATTGACATTTTAAATATGTGCATTTTATTGAAAATCTATATATAAATACGCAAATGGAAAAGAATTTGCTACCATTTTCTGCTGTTTGTATCGAGTTTCTTAATTGCTAATTGTTGGCCTTTAGTGTTATTAATAAAAAAAATTGGATCAAACAGGGAATATTTCCCGTCAATAACATTTATTATCCCATCTATTACATAATACCTTAACTAGCGACATTAAACTTTCCATCGCTAGAGAACAAAATTATTTGATTTATTTTCTAATAATTCAAATCAAGGATTTTTATAAAATCTTGGTTTTTATTGACGTTTTGAATTCTGGAAGTGTATATGTATTGTTAATTTATTCAATAATAGTATGATGGCATGCAAATTTGTATATATTTTTTAAATCAGGAACAGATTGTTATTTGATTTTGCTCATTGAATATGCCTTAGCGTCGTACATGTACATTAACTGGAAGCGTAAGTCAACAAAACTGAAATTATTATCCTTTGCGAAATAATTTTTTACTTAATTATGATGGTACAAGTACACAAAAAAGTGTATAATAGTAGAAAATAAATGGAAATATGCAAATTCATATTCATATTATCTTCAAATTTTTAATAATGATTTTGGTTGAATTTCGACCACTGGGCGACCGCTAGTACTCATAAATTTCACAATTTTCTTTTTTTGGAAAAAAATTAAAAAAAAACAGACTATCGGAAACGCTTTGTAAATAGCATTTTATATTAATATCATGAATTTGTTTTTTATTTTCTAGATCTAATAAGAACTTTGTATTTATGATATAATTTTGTTTTATAAACAGAAAGTAATTTACTAATGCCAACGTCTTGATGAGTAACTACATACAAATTATTTTGTGTCTATTTTCGATTTTTTAATATTACCTAGTATTACATATCAAAACGCCTTGTCTATGAGAGGGAGAACGCATAGAAATAATAACAATGTTAGGTTACGGAGATAAGTTACAAAGCCAGGAAGAAGCATGTGCCTTATTTAATGAAGTCCATTGTGAAAGGGCCGATTTCTAGAAGTACCGTAAATAGAGTTGTCGCAAGAGATCAGAAAACGGTCAAAAATTTACCTAGATGTGGCAGACCTAAAATGAACTGACATTAAAACAAACGCTTTATTAATGTGATAGAAGCCCTTATACGATAATAATAGACATTTAATCTATATATAAAAAGGCAAAGACAAAACGTTCAGTACCATTTTTTCCTCTGCCCCTCAACCGATCCAATTTATAACATTGATTCATTCTATAAATAAAATATAATAAAAAAATTATTATTTACGTTCATACTGTCAATGCCAAACAAATAACCGTAACAGTGCCGCCAGATTGCTTGAGGTGAAAATCATAAGATGAATTGAGTCGAATGTGAAAGACTAAAGTAATCGAAACAAACAAATTTTGAACCGTTCCTAAAGTTATTCAACATCCTAATGATATTAAAATAGAATTTAGGAAAATTTAATTATCGCCATTTATTGCGATTTCGCAAGTTTGCAACTTTTATTGCTTTGTAAATATGGTTTGACCACTAAAATCAGAATTATGTTATTTGATGAATTTTTTGCTGATTTTAATATTAGATATACTTTTAAGTTAGATTCTTTTTATTTTTATATATATTCTCATATAATGTGACATGTGACTAAGCTTACAAAAATCGTGAATTTATACACAGACCCTAAGATTCAAGATAAACAGTTAGCCCTGATAGTCACGCCATCTTTTTTTAAGTTTGATTTAAATTTTGACATTTCATAATATTGTTAGCCGTTATTGGATTGATATGTCATTAAATAGCACATATAAATAGATTTTCAACCATGTATAACAGGCCTATCTTTGGATGGCAGAAGTAAATTATTAAAAAAACTATTTTTGACTTACTTAGTTAGCTGTGAAACAAAATGCCATGTTTGTTTTCAATACTTCTGTATCTCTCTGTCAAAACTTCATTATTTACATTATTTATTTGGCTCTATCTGTTAAGAGTTTAATATTTTGCAAAATAAATGTTTTTAAGTAACCTAATCTAATGGTCGAAATTTGACCCTACTTCATTAAAATGTGAACATTATTGAGGTTCGTTTGTCAAAAATATATGTCTATCTGAAATAAAGTGGATGAGAAATCAGAGAAGAAGGCGTCATGAACCCGCTCCCTCAAATCATTCATGTCATATTGACAAATCTACTGAAATAAAAAAAATATATGAGAATTTAATCAAATATAGGTATTCCAAATAATTTAAAAAAACCTTATAAAAACTACAATCTTTAATATATTTTCTGTTGTCCACTGATTGTTAATTTGTTAAACCACACCTTCGGAAGATTGTGAAAATAATGTAGTAATAAAATAATAAAATTCAGAACAAAAATTCACATTTTTTATAATCTTATTTACATTGTATGAAATTTACAGGGTAAAAATTAAAAGAATCTTTAAAATGAAAGTATAACATTAAGGTTAATGAAATGTTATCAGAAATAAATTTATCAATTGCAACATAATTCTTATTTTAGTTGACAAACCATATTTACAAATCAATGAAAGGAGCAAACTTGCGAGGCATTGAATAGCCATTATTATGTAATATAAATTTTCCTGGGTTCTATTTCAATAGCATGATGATATAGAATAACTTTAGTAACGGGTCAAAATTTGTTACTTTTTAGTTTAACTTAATTCGTCTTTCACATTAGAGTCTTACGATTTTCTCTCTAAGCAATCTGGCGACACTTTTACTGTTATCTGTTTGGCATTGACAGTATGGGTGTAAATAATGTTTTTTTTATTATATTTTATTTAATGGATGAACAAATATTATAAATTAATGTTAGCATTCTGCACTGAAGGTCGTCATTACATATTAAACAAAACAAAACTAAAGAAAATCAGTTGAGAGACAGAGGAGAAAATGATACCTAACCATTTTGTCTTTGCCAATTTATATATAGATAAAATAAAATGCCTAAATCGACAGCTCAGAGAATTCTTAAAAAGTACAAGTATTGTTCATATGTAGAACATATTAGTCAAGGACTCCGAGTTGACTTGGAAAGGAGAAGAATGTTTTTCAGTTGGTTCATAGAATAATGCCAAGAAAATACTCAATTTCCGCTTAAGGTTCTGTGGTCTGATGCAGGCAGATTTACAAATTACGGGGTATTTAATAGACACAACAACGTGGATTGGGCCGATCAAAATCCGTTCTTAAATCGTGAGGTGCGCTATCAAGTGAGGTGGGGTTTTAATGTATGGCTGCTCGATATCTTAAGATATTACGTCGACCAAACTAGAAAATTTGCCTCTTCAAGATGTAGCGAACATGTGGTTAGAGCAGATGGAGCACTTCCAAATAACGAGAGGCTATCGTGGTGAAAATGAGTAGTAAAGTTGTTGAAAAATTCATGGGAAATGCGATCATTTTCTTTATATGTCATTTTGCATATACATAGGAAAACACATTTTAAGCCACTATACAAAAAGGCATAAGTGACATGCAGTGAAAATGAATATTATGTTATACCTTGTGTGAACGCATCTATTGGAAAAGCTATATCGTTTAGAATAAAATTTTCTATGGGTAATAAGCACCAAGAGCATTTATCACTTTTAACCGAAAATTACACAAAAATTCGAATTGCAAAAGGTACACCCTTGGATATTCTTGTGTTTCTGAGGTAATTCTTAATACAACTTCCCTATAAAAAAAAGGATAATTTTTAAAGAGATTTTTAAATTAACATCAAGAGGACCGATTATGGTTTTAGGAATCTAGAAGGATTTAATAGGGATTCCTATTAAATCCTTCTAGGTTACTAAAACAGTTGTAAAAAAATACAAACAAACAATTTTCGGCACTAGATCAAATCGTATGTACTTGTAAATAAATGATTTTTTTAATTTCGAACATTTGCTATCTTATTATTGCAGAGAATTGAGGCAAACAACACACGGTAATCTCATTTTTGTACATGCTGGCAGCTAAAGTAACAGAACAAAATTTAAAAAAAATATATGAAATGATTATTGGGATATATTCTTTGACAAAACAACCTTAACAACGTTCAAACTTACAGAATAATGTATTGTGGTTGAATGTCGATAAGTTGGTATCCAGTAGTTTCTAAAAATGGTCAGTTTTCTAAATTATTTACAATATGTACATTAGGAGTATTCAAACTCTAAAGCATGTTACAGATTTCTCAATTCGAGTTATAATACAGATACTGACATACTATATGTTACTAGGCTTCTATTATATTGCAATAATAATAGTAATAAAAATGTTATAATCAATCATCGAAGAACTTATGCTTTCGGAAGGTATCCGGCCGTAACATCTTATTACACTTTACACTTTCCCAAATGGAAATCGCTTAAACCAACAACCGCCTCGTGTTTAATGTAAGTTAGTACGTTTTAGTCTTGGCTTTCGTTTCACTTTAATCAATATAGTTTTTTTTTGGAAATATGTAAACCAATTATTTTTCTTCATGCTTGGCTTCAAATATAACTTTATATAATTTATTTTTCTTTTAAATATAATAACCAAAAAGAAGAATATTCAACGAATCATACATCATACATTTAATTGAACAACCTATATCAATTTCTCTTGGAAATACAGAAGTACTTGGCAGTACCTTAGGTATTTGCATATATATACATTTTTGACCAGACTAAAGATAAGAAATCCTTGAACAAATGACAAGTAGTACTGGGAAAAAAAATTGAAAGCCTAAAAAATCACTATCGAGCCTTTAAAATACCTTGCTGCATCTAAAAGTATAAAATATGTATATGAAATTTAAAAAAATGATAAATTTATAAAAACAACTAGAGCAGAAACAGGGAAGTATTGCAACAAAAGAAATAATGGTCACAAAAATTAATGACACAGTTATGAGTAATATTTATACAAGAACACAAAATTAGACCAACTAGCTGTCGCCCAGTGGTCGAAATTCGACCAATTGTGTCAATATCTCTGGCAGGTTAAATAACCTGAAAATTTTATCTTGACATTCTATCCTAGGACTTTAGGGAGAACAGCAATTACAGGGAAAGGATCCAGATTAGGAACCTCTGTGTGATAGTTTCCTCGAAAATCCTAGATGTCGGTCTTACATCTCGCTTCTACAAATAAGTAAAGAAATTCAAGTTTTTTTCAAATATAATTCATAGGACATTATTTGTGTTCAAATTCGTAATTCTTAATTTAATATGACAACAACGCAACCGCTAATGGGCTACCATACATATTTATTTTTTCTAACCTGTCTGTATAGCTATAATTGCACTCAATTCTCAAACATTTATTAAAATCCTCTTTATAATAATTCCATCTCATTATATATTTCCACCACCCTGTATATGCAACTGCTCATGGACCACGCATAATATTTTTTAACATTTTTGAACCACCCGGTAAACCATTCTGTATATGCCACTGCCTATGAGCCACGGTATTTACTCTTTTTGTTTATGAAATTTTTAACTATCTTCTGTAACTATAATTCTACTCTGACCTATATTTCAATCATCATATATATGGAACTCTTCGTGGGCTACTCTATAAATCATTTCCGTTTCTAACATTTTTTATCATCATCCTGTATATCTATAATTCCTCTCACCCTATATTTCATCTTCCCTATATATACAACTGCTTATGGGTTACAAAATGTTGCATTTCCATTTCCGCCACCCTGTATATGCATCTCTGTATAATACTCTTTACACCACCCTGTATAACCGTAATTCTACTGCACCTTCTATTCCAAGAACCCTGTAAATTCAACCGCTAATGGGCTTCCCTATATAATTATTTTATTAGTTATAATTGCACTCTACTCTGTATTTTAAACACCCTATATATACAACTGCTTATGTGCCACCCACGAAAAAAAATATTTTGAACATATCTGAAATCGCCCTGTATAATTATAATATACAACGATTACTTTACCACTAAACAATAACAACTCTTGCATGCCACTTCCAGTAGTACATGCTCTAAGTATAAACAGCATTGGTCCCTCTATATATAATTACTCAATGTTTTGAGTCTGGCGGTGGCGGAACGCGGCACATTCAGTTGTTTGGCGTTGACATTATGACGTAAATAATGAATTTTTATTATATTTTATTTAATGAATGAACCATTATTATAAATAAATATTAGCATTCTGCACTGAAGGTCGTCAGTAGCTACTAAACAAAATAAAAATGAAGAAAATCGGTTGAGAGACAGAGGAGAAAATGGCACCTAATCATTTTGTCTTAGCCTATTTATATATAGATAAATAAAGTAAAACTAGTTAAAAAAGGAAATGTCTACACAGTAGGAATAATTTATTATATATTATATTTCGGTTGAAACATTATTAAATAATAATTTATTTTTTTTGATCTGACATATATGTACGAAGGAAGTGACTTTTCAATATTCCGCACTGTAACTTTATATGCAACGCTGCTTACTTGTTAATTATGAATAGACTAATGTCAAAGTTTGAGCTGGCTGCGTTATTTAGTTTGTGTTTGACAGCAATTGCAAGCATATAACCCAAAGAAAATTCGAAGTGTGAATTTTTTGTGTTGACTGAGCATTACTTTTTTCGTTAAAAATATCATCGAAACGAATGAAAGGCTTGATAAATACTAAGGGGACTTCATCAATTTCATTGGTTATGAAATGGTGAATTGAGTTTCGTTGTAATAGTACCAGCAAAGTGACGCCGAAAGTTCAGGTCGTCTAAAATAGGTCATCGCGTCAGATATCGTCGATAAAACCCTTGGAATGATATTGGACTATCAGAGGACTAAAGTGCGTGAGGTGACTGAGCCTGTAAGCATACCAACTGAATGAGTACATCAAATTTTTTATGAACATTTGGACATGAAATAGCTACCGCGGGATGAGTGCCTAGATTGCTCACACTCGCCAATAGCTAAACCGTGTGACTACTTCAAAGCGGTGTTTGGCGATGTTCAGTCGCAATCCGAACGAGTTTTTGAGCCGTTTGGGAGAAACATGGATCTTGTCACAACACTCCAGATACCAAGGAGCAATCAAGACAGTGGGTCTGTAATTTACGTCGGAAATAAAATTTGAAATAGACGACGTAAATTAGTAATTTAAACAGCAAAATATTCTGTTAATAACATAAAAGTTACCACGTACACTGAGGACAGTGTACAAAATAAAATTCACAAAGTACGCATAGTTGAAATAAAGTAAAACTGAACAAGATTCATTGGCAAAGTTTGGAAAATAAATAATGAATGGAAATATAATAATATATAAAAAGTGTAGTGTTATTATTAAGTACTTTTTAGGGTTCCGTATATACAATATACGGATACCCTTATAATATCACTCGGGATTTCTGCCTCTGTGACATCACAGCAATTTTCTCCTAAACTACTGGACGGAAGAGGCCGAACTTTGGTATCAATGTATAGTTTGGTGACCTGATCAGGAGTACATATCGCAAAAGAAGAAATTTTGATTTTAGGGGTACATCTGGGGGGAAAAACTAAAAAAATCGACCGTTCCCCCCCCTGATCTTCGAAACTACTGAGCTTAACATTTTGAAAAAAATAGGAAATATAGAAGGTTGCCCGAACGTTACAGGAAAAATAAGGAGAAACCATTAATATTATCTTTGGGGGGCAAATAATAGAATTAAATAAAAATTTAAAAATAAAAAACAATTCAAACGCATCATGTAATATATCAAATGAAAGGTCTCATTATGATGAAAACAAATATATTTTTTTTCATATTTTTAAAATAAATTAATTAAAAGATATTAAAAAAATATAAAAAAAATTACCCATCTCCGAAACCATAAGCTGGAAAATTTTGAAAAAAAATTAAGGTATAGCCCCTCACCTGAAATTTACTGGAAAAATAAGGAAAAACTCCTAATATTCATTTTGGGGGGCAAATTATAGAATTAAATGGAAAATATAAAATTAAAATTGTTTCTAACCCATCATGTTATATATCAAATGAAAGGGCTCATTATGACGAAAACAAATATATTTTTTCATATTTTAAAAATAAATTAATTAAAAGATATTGACAAAAATATAAAAAAAAATTAGCCATTCCCCCCTTATCTCCGAAAACATAAGCTGAAAAATTTTGAAAAAATTGAAGTATAGCCCCTCATCTGAACTTTACTGGAAAAATAAGGAGAAACCCCTAAGGATCATTTTGGGGGGCAAATTATAGAATTACATGGAAAATAAAAAATTATAATTGTTTCTAACGGGTCATGTAGTATATCAAATCACAGGGCTCATTATGACAAATAGAAATATATTTTTTTAATTTTTTTGAAATGAATATTTTAAAATATATTAAAAAAATATTTTAAAAAAATTACCCATTCCCCCCGTTATTCCCCAAACTATAAGACCTAAATTTTTTTGTTTATTGGAAAAATATCAAAAAATCCCTAATTCTATTATTTTGCCCCCAAATAATAGAATTAAACGGAAAATAAATTATTAGAAAACCCCCATAGTAATTTTAGGGAGAAATTATAAAATTAAATGGAAAATAAAGATTCAATTTTCAAAAGCATCATGTAATATATCAGATAAAAAGCTCATTATGTGAATTACAAATATATCATATTTTTAAATCATTTGTTGAAAAGATATTAACAAAAATATGAAACATCGACTTAATACCCACATTAGAAACTACACTATTTAAATTCTGAAAAATATATTTTATTTGTATTTTTTAATTTATAAATTAAAACTTGACCTATTTTGCACTTTATCTTCCAATCCACAGAGCCTCAAAACTCAGACAGTAGATTATAAAAGATATCTCTGAAAGTTTATTAGTAAAATAAAACTCTAATGTTAAATTTTGGGGGTCAAATTAGAAAATTAAATACATATGTATTCTGATAAAAATCAAGCGAATCCTGAAGCAGATAAAATAAAAAGTCTATGTTGGGAAAATGAAACTGTATTTTTTTTATAAATTTAAAACGCTTCCTTTAAAAAATATAAGGGTAAATATAAGAAAATGCACTCATTCCCTGCTTGTCTGAAACTGGAATATTAGAATCTTGAAGGTGGTACGGAACCCTAAGTATGCGAGTCCAACTCGCACTTGACAAAATTTTTCTTAAACGATCTATCTTTAGTGCATTTTTTCCTGGCCTATGGATAAAAGACAGTCTAATGTAGTTGGAACAACAAGTGATTTTTTAAAAGGCTTTCCACTAGAACCCCACCCTAAAGCCATCCCAAAAAATGAGCCCGAGTATTCCGAGAAACCTAGAGGAGCAGCTGTTAAGTATTTCAGCAAGTGTTCTGTCGATTAATTTATTGCTAACTAAAAATCAATAGTGCAGCAACCGTTTTACTAGAGCAGTTGTTTAGTTGATTTAGATTCAAAGGGCGGATTCAAAATAATTCAGAAGAAAATCTATCCAAGAATTATATTGTATCTATAACCGTAGAAGAAGATCCGCTCCACGCTCTTCCAGAAGTTATTTTCTGGATCGACTCTGAACCTACTTAGACATTCCGATCAATGCAGAAATTATGTGTCAACTTTGTTCTGCAAGATCAAATATTTTTTTGAGCAATAAGAACCAACATTTATTCATCAACATTTAGGCGCCATGGTAAACAGGTTCGATTGTCTAAAGTAATCAATTGGATTGGAATAGGCACTTATCTCTGTTATTGATTGTATACAAATTCGCCACGACCCCAGAATAAATCACTGGAAAAACACATTAAGGCTAACGTGTAATCTGACATTTGGCTTGCGGAAGGGAAGTTAATGATTATGCGATCTTCTATGAGAAAGGTTGTTAATTGCCTATGTATTGTCAATAATGAGAATGTTGGCTACATCCCGGATGAAGACCAGCATGAAGGGCAACTCGGAGGATGGATCTTACAAATTTAATAACATAATCTACAATTTTGTGAACTACAACTCGACCAAAAGATGAACGTTGCCCGCCTGGATCTGCTAGTAACGTATTGGGGTGAAGTATCTGATCGGGGATAATTAAAAACAATATTGTGTAGAATACTTTCTGTCTCAGTAAATATAAAGGTGTTTAATTTAAGCCCATGAATACATTTTTTGGGCTTCTTTTGGAGTAGTGTCAACCTGTTAAAATAGTAAATTATTAATATTATTATTACAGTATAAATCATAAAAAATATATAACCGACTTCCACCTATAACTAAAAAGCTGAAAATAATTATAACAAAATACAACTCTAGCAAATAAATAACACATTCAATGTTGTTAGGCACCTACCCAGAAAGTAAAAAATGTAAACATTAAAAGGTGCTCATTCTGTACAAATTAATTACTTACCAATCTAGTATATTTTTGAAGTCGGTGCCAACCAACTCTAAAATCCTGCATTGCGTACTTATCTACTACTTGATCCAAGTTGATTGTTTGCTTGGCACCGACTTCAAAATACACCCTGAATAACAATAATTTTACCCCACCCTTACTTCAAACACCTTGTCTAAGCAACTACTTATGTTCCAAACTATATAACTTTTTTAAGTTGCCCTGTATAACTGTAATTATACACCACCTTATATTTATATATATATTTTTTTGGTCATGCTCATCATCGAGTAGACGTTCCAAAATTCGCTGCATACAATATTGTGATATATTTATAAGCAAATTCCCGAGAGGCGTCTGCTTAAAGTGTTACCATCAAGCTGGTGCACAGGGGTAAACTTGTCAAAAATAGGGGTGAACTTCGTCATTAAGTAAAAAGAACGCCATTTGCACCATTTTTTTGCTTACACAAAAGAAATCATAATCCAAAAGGACCTACAGCTAAATGACCTAAATATATTTTTCATGACGTCATTAATGTGGTCTGTATGACCTCATACACAATTTTTTTAAATGCGAAACCACATTTTTTATTAAGGATTGGGAAAGAGCGGAAAATTTCATGTCCGAATATGACTTTGACCATGACCTTGAACTTGATCTTCCCGGCGATTCCAAGATCAAAGTTTATTTGAAAAATCAACCAATTATAGCTAAATTAGATGTACGGGGGTTATCGACATCGCTGATTTCGAATCTGAAATCAGTTTTTCAAAATATACAATCCAAGATGGCGGACCAATTTTTTGAAAAAAGTCAATCAATTGATGCACAACCAATTAACAGTAATCGATGTTTTTAATCCTGATCCAAAAGATGACTGATTCAAAGAAAATATTCCAAATTAAAAACAAATTTGACGTTGAACTTGGCCACTACTTGTTTTGAAAATTTTCAAAAACTGATTTCATATTCGTAATCATCGAAAATTCCCGTATACCAAATTGGGAGTAGGTTGATTGATTTTTTTTCAAATTGCAAATTTTCAAAATCTGATTACGAATCTAAAGTCAGATTTTCGCAATCCAAGAGGGCGGACTAAAAAAAACAAAAACTAATTTCAGATTCGAAATCAGCGACGTCGAAAACCCCCCATACACCTAATTTGGCTATAATGGGTTGATTTTTCAAACAAACTTTGATCTTGGAATGACCTTGAAGGTCATGGTCAAAGTCATATTCGGACCTGAAATTTTCCGCTCTTTCCAAAGCAGTAATGAAAAATGTGGCTTCGCATTTAAAAAAATTGTGTATGATGTCATACAGACCACATCATCAAGTGAATGACGATAGCAGATACAAAGCTATTGAAACGTTGTGAGATCAACCTTTTCAAGACGATGGAAGTCCAAGGAAACTTCGAGGGACAATTTATAATATTCAAATTTCTTGAGCGGTTTTAGAGAAAACAATGAATATTTATTGAAATTTACTGAAATCTATTCCTTTATTTACTTTTTTTTTCTAATTTTCTGGAAAACCGTAAATCTCATGTTATAGACAATTATATGGAACCTTTCTGTAATGCTCCTTAATATAGTGCCGTTTAAATCATCAAAATTGCCCAAGCCGTTTTTGAATAATCGCTCGTCATACATAAAAAAAAGTTGCAGACGAATTAATAACCTCCTCTTTTTTGGTATAAACATATAAATAGTTTAAGTACATAATACTGGATACTCTAACACACTAAAATTTTAAAACAATAGTATAAAATAATGTTTGAGAGCTCTCTCAAATTTTATCGATATATCTATTAGTATTATGATTGATATACTCGTATTGTATTAATGAGTCAGAGCAAAGCTATAATAATAATATAAATTCGTTTATAATGAATATTTCCAAATTTGTTAAAGACGAAATATGAATACTTTTTTGTTATATAACCAGTTATTCATTAAAGAATATTTCTCAGCACAATTCATAAATTTCACAATTTGCACATTACCTGCGGATAAAATACCAGACACGCAAAGAATAACCAAATAAGTTACTTAATAACTCTTTGATTGATAATATGCCACTTACTAATGATTTTAATATTTATGAATACATGCCAATTTATTTCAAACAGGATACACGTTTTACTGCTACTTTAGCAAAAAGATGTAAATTGTTATAATCATTATCATTTATTTAATTCCAAACACATATTTTACCAGCAACTACATAATAGCGCTAGCATTGGTTTGTCTTAACATGGGAATTTTGACTACCCCAGATGCGAGAATTTTGGCTATTCATTAAGCCCTTTAAATAAAAATAGCATTCATCTTAGAATACCATTTCTTTTTTAAATCACCATTAACCTGTGCGTTCTCCAAAACTCACGTTACAAATTTATTGCGTTCCACGTGGTATGTTTCTTCAAGTCCTTGTATCAATTGTCTTTTATACGTCTTTAATTGCAGATCTTTTGTTAAAATTTGTTGAGTAGTGCCGTGCCATATGAAAAAGTCTGTTGCTGCGAACGGTGACGAATCGATGTGATTAGTTCCACAGATCAAACATAGGAATTAGTTCTTTAGGCACTATAGACTAAGTGCTAGTGACCCCTTTTTCAGAGAAGTGTTTGTTTGATTCACGTACATAATTTACATAGAGGTATAGATGGAATAGATGAGTGGTTAATCGATTGCCTGCCTTACCTACGTGGGGACAAGAGGTACCGCGCATGCAAAAAAGGTATGTATATATGTATAAAGATATGAATATGGAAAACTACTCTGATCATTTATCTGAAAACGGGTATACGGGTGGTTTTCGAGGAGCTGGTTTCAGATAAAATGTTTTGAGTTGTCTACGATACCCGGTTCTACCGGAAGTGGACCCCAAGTTTGTTTCTAAAATGGAATACCCTATTTTTTATAGCATTTTAAGAATCTACGATGTTATTGGAATTTTCATGTGTTTCAGACACCGTAACAATGCATTGAGAATGCCAAGTGAGACCTTGGCGAAACGTCTGCAGGATTCAAACATGAATCAATATAACGAACGGATGTATTCCCGGATAAATAATTCTTCATAATGTTCCATCCGTGAAAGCCTACGACTACACATAAATGTATATATATATATATATATATATATATATATATATATATATATATATTCGGTTTAAGGGATATTGACTACTGTCTTGTTATTGTTTTGTACTCTTTATTCACAAGCCTATCTTTCGAAACAGTTTGTTTCTTCTTCAGGGCAGCAAAATTATTGAGTTAAGACTGAAGGTCCATTGGTATTAAGTTACAATAAAATAATCAATAAAATACAGAACTAATTCAGCACCATAACCCATAACGTTGTAAGTTTATCTGTCAACTGACATTTTTGCGTCATTCACCTGTCTGAATTCATTGATGACTGAGTCAATTCATTCTAAAAATTACACAAAATTATAAAAATAGAATAATATATGAAGAAATATAAATGACAACTTACTCTGTAGGGGAGGTTTAAATAATAGAACCAACATTTCAGAGGAAAGAATATAATACATAATATAATTTAAAAACGATCTTGAGGAAAGACACATTTACATCAAAGTTGTCAATTATTTGATAGGCAAGTTGATTGAACAATTTTTTTATGATATTAAAGATGTGTTGTTTTTCCAGAATATTTTTATATGATGATTATATTTCAAATAGCTATATGTAATAAGAAACAAATTAAATTGAATTAAAGATAGTTAAGAATAAGTATATTCCTCAAAAACGTTTTCTTTACTTATATATATATATATATATATATATATATATATATATATATGGTTTAAATTACATTAAATTGAAATATAGTAGTTGAATATGTAAATACATATTATATCTCATAGGGGTTAATAAAATACCTCAGGTACAAACGGATATCAATAATATATACTACAGTTAACTTAACGAATTCAGATTGTTTTTAATATCTAATAAATTACAGTAAATTATTTTTAGATTTCGAAGTTCTGTTTTTTTATTGATATTGGTATTTTGGTTATTAATGTAAACCATCTATAAGAAATTTCTTTAATAATTATTCTTTTCACAAGCCAAAACTCGAGCATTTTCAAAATGATTTTTATTTAAACTATGAGTTGCAAGTGCACATCTTTCTTTATTCAGTCTAATGTCACTTCTGTGGGAAATGATTCTGTGTTTTAGATTTCTAGATGTTTGGCCAATATAAGAGGCTTGGCAGTCTTTACAGTCAATTTTGTACATTACATTAGATTTAAGATTAGTTGGAGTTTTGTCTTTTATTTTACTGAAAAGGGAATTCCCGGTTTTGTTAGATTTTTGCACAAAACCACGTGTAAAAAATTATAAGTAGTGAAAAAATATCTAAAAAATCTACACCTCATGAGAGTGTTATCAATGCTGATGCAGATCTTTACTTTTCTTTTTTTTGCTATGATGAAATATTGAATAATGCTTTTGTATACTGTTATCCAAAATTCATAGCCAACTGCTCCTGTTGTAAATTGAATAAATCTTTGCATTCACATTTTTGATGTTTAAATTAATAATTTTTCTACAAAAGAAACGAATAATACTAATACAACTTGAAATAAGACTTTTTCGGTCTTGTGAAATGACACCTCCGTTTACTCTGGGATCTTTAAGTTATAGTGTTAAGGAAAGCCTTGATTACACTTAGTAAACAAGAAAAAAAATCAAATCTGGGTGTCTTTACATGCCATTACAAATAAATGTACACAATTTAAGAAGTAATCTAGGAAGTGTTATACCGTTTTGGAATCCTATTTACGAAACTTTTCAAGTTGCTTGCCAATCTCGCGTAATATTTTGATCTAATACGGTATTTTAAAATTGAATTTGCTATGAATTTTGGATAACTGTTTACTGGAACATTACTTAGAATTCCATTATAACTAAAAACTTAAGAAAGTTAAAAATTTGTATTAATAGGAGTGACAAAAGACACACATGGCACATGCTGTAGATTTTTTCGATTTTTTGTAAATGCTTATAACTTTTTATATTTTTCTGATAACTACAATAACTCACTCGAGTTCCAGCTTAACGTCGACCTACGAGATACCCTGTATATATGCCAACACAAACAATTATCGTTCCTGCTTGAAATAAAACATATATGCCTATACAAACATTTAACATTTCGTCTTATAATAATATTAAAACAGACTGTAAAATATCAAGTTCGATAAGTACTTATTAATTGAATTTGAGTAGAGTAATAGTAAACTTTACAAATAACAGTTTTGATGCCTTTTCTCCCTGCAATCTATTTCGCTGAGTTGTGTAAAGAAGATCAAACCTACTATAAACTCTTTCGTTAGGTAAACTGATGGGTGGTATGACTGCATATTGCCGGGCTACAGGAGATAATCCGGTCAATTTACACATTGGAAGTTACAAAAATTCATAAGAAGCTGTAACGTGGTAAAATTGCTCAAAGTACAATTTTAAAAGAAATCTTAAAAGTCCTCATCGTTCGTTTTATAATAGTACATAGAATATAGGTTAACTCTACGGTTGCTACACAGTGTACGGCGCCATAATGAATTCCACATGTTTTTCGATATCAACTGTAAAAAATGAAAATTCCCCACGTTCACACAACGCAAAAGGCGTGTAATGCAAATCCAAAAGCTCAATTTGGTTCAACTGATATAATATTCACAAGAATCTTTAACCAATTTTGCACCATTATAACAAAAAATATATTCAAAGTAAAGGATCTTTTATGAACTGTAATAAAAAATTCTTTTCTAAATCCTAATCGAACCATCGGGGTTAATAAGGTGAGACTTGATAAATATATCTCTAAATTATTGAAATTGCATTCCTGCTTAACGGAAGATATCGATATTGATCCCAATTAATGTTAACGTCATACATACGCTTTTTGACGCAGATTAATACGTTTCGTTATAACAATGTTTGGAATTTCAAAAAATCTATTTCTATCGGTTTTTCCGACTTCCTTCGGCAAAATGCCGATCCGATAAAGAGATTTTGTTTTTCAGTAATTCTTTATCATCACTTTTCGTTATATAACAAAAAAAACCTACTTTTTGCGGGTTTTTATTTTCTAGATAATTTATTTTAAGAATTCTTTTTTAAAATCATATCACTTATATCTTGGGAACTATTACTATAATGTAAAAGTAGTTTGCTATTAAATTTGACGTGACTTAAAAATCTATATTAATGGGGTTAAATTGCTATAGTGAATTGCTGGCATATCGATTAAACACATAAACTAAAACCATGCAAGGTTTGAAAGTTTCGTTCACTAAACTGACTAGAGAAAATTCTGAAAAAATATATATATATACATTAAAATACATTGAAAAACTTGTAAATAATATGATTACTATTGCCTTTATTGTCTAGTCTACGAAATATAAGTAGGAGGAATTGTAAATAAACAACTGAATGCATTTTATATAAAACTAGATACGTTATGTAAGAAATCTTTATGCAATTTATCAAATATTGCAGATTTTAAATTTAGTATGCTCGCTTCACTTACATTTAAGTAATTTCTAACATTATTTTGGAATCTATAATAATTCTATGATATTTGAACTTTAACCCTTAAAATTACTTAAACTATACTGAATATTACTACTTACGTGATTTATGACTAATTTAACCCAGCTCATGAAGAATACTACCACAATTATTCCAAAGAATAAAAATCCTATTGATACAGCTACGACGAACCCTGCAACAGAGGAAAAATCATATGGTTAATTGAAAGAACATCTAAACCTATTATTATATTAACTGAATTACAAAAGGATTGCATTTTACAAGTTTTATGATTTATTTATACAACGTAGATTAAATGGGAAGGCATTTGCGATTCGAACGAATACTATTTGAATTGCAACTACTGAAAAATTAATCTGTAATGTTGGCATAAATCGTACTAATTTTTTGCATTAATTATTGGTGGATTTATTAACATTCCCGGAAGAAATTAATCACATAAACTTGTCTCACCTTAAAATTGAGTTGATCTCAATTCAGTTAAATTTTTTAGTCATGTTAAAATGTTATGTCTATTTACTTTCAACTGGCTTTCACACTGACAATATTTGAGTTGTTGTTGGGAGTTATAACATTGCAATTATCACAAAAGTTGACAATTGAGGAAAATACTCCTACTTGCCAATTCCCAATTAATTGAAATAAAACCAAACCCTATAAAAACTATAAAAATCTGAGGAAATTTTATATAATACAACACCGTCTTCTGAAAATCACCTCTATAATTATTCTCTCTGCCCCCTAATAGATCAACTAGATTTATTTAAAAAGGTGCCGGTAGATTTGCCAAGATTAGAATCGATGTTGAGTAACATTAACACTCACCCCACTCATAAATTTATTTCTTTCGAACGATACACGAAACATGAAAATATAGATACCAGTACCAATATTATCCCCTAGCTCGTCCATAAAATAATAGCCTATAGGAGTATGATACATACATGAATTAAATATTATTATATAATCGCAGTCGCAAAGGTCAATTTGCCTAACTACTTGTATTCAAAATAAGTATAAATTGACATTCCTATATTATTCTCATTTAAAAACAAAAAAGAGAATTCAGTTTTTCAAATACAGCATCAGTGTCTGGATAGTTTTTCCCAAAACTTTTTCCTAAATTTAAAAAATAAATAACATTTTTTAACTTTAGGTATGTCATTAAAGTTTTAGTTCTTTCAGGAGTCTCAATTTTACGGCCTAGGTAAATTATTATTTCCAATGCCAACACCCTTTAAAATACATGCATTTAACAACAATGTTCAATCTCAAACTTGGGTTGAGTTTATGCACTTTTTGGGAATGACACAACGCTTGTGCAAAAGTCTGAATATTTCAAATCTTGTGCAGCGCTCCTAGGTAAGACTGTTACAAAATGCATTCGCCAAAATAAGATCAAGGAATTCTGATGTGCATGGGCCATGTCAAAATTTTGTTGGTAGAAGTCATTGTTGCATTGAAACCATGTTGTGTTCGTATATATTAGTAGTTCTATTATTTGTCAAAAAATTTATTTATTATAGGGAGTGTTTTAGCGACAGGAACATTATTGTGTGGATTTAAAGTGCTACTGTGAAAGAATTTTTTGCATTGTATACGGAATAGTTTGTCTAAGAAATGAACACTGTATTTAAGATAAAAATTGGGGAAATATTTTTAAAGTTTCGTTTGAAACTTCACCACAAGGATAATTTATAGTTCGGACTATTGGTCTTAAAGTAATATTGGGTTTATAAATTTTTATAAAGTCACATGGTATTAAAAAGTTTTAGTGTGTAAATCAGACCCCGTTCTCATTGTGATGAAACGTTTGGAAGATTTGAATTACACAGCCGTTTCCACATTGTAGTGTTATCTCACACAAATACAAAGTAGAGATGCCATAATTATCCTTTCGAAAGCTTCTAGGGACCTAGAAGATGTACCTGTATTAGAAGCTTGCCCGATCAAAAAATATCTTAACATTCTTGTGCAGATGTCGGAAGATGAGGAGTATTCCTAAATGATTAAGAATTTGTGCATTATAAATAGTGGAGAAATCCATAGCATATTAGAGCGAGTTATCTTCGCAGCTGTTAGAGACACGATTCAGTTGTAACAAATTTAAATTAGAAAATAATATAGGGCATGTACAGGATTTCCTTGCTTATCAAATACCAGAAAACGAATTTAATATAATTATACAATTGAAAACAGAACAGACACGCAGATAATGAGTCATTTATGATAGAAATTTCAGTAACGGGTACATTAAATTGTGATAAAAATCAATTGCATTGATACATTTCTGTAATAAAATTGTCATGCGCCAGCTCAAAAAATAAATTCTGTTATATGATGTGTTAGAGATTCAGAGTTCATAATAGGAACTGTAAGAACTCAAAAACTGCAATTATCCTTGAGTAAATGGTAAAAATTTCAAAAATATTTTTTTAAATAAAATTTTAACCAATACAAGTAACATACCATCAAGCGAATAAGTTTGAAACTCAAAAATCTTATTATTAACTGTTGGTAAATGTTTGTATAACAAAAAGAAATACTCGTAATTATTGTGAATAATGCAGAAACCGATACACCTCAATTAAAATATAATGCAAGAAACGGAAGTTCTAGTTGACCTTGCTTCGACATGACATACAATTTCATGACTATCGTTTGAATGAACAAATACAGTATTGCTGCATATTTCTATTCTTGTTTTATCTACAGATAAATTATGAAAAATAACTTTTTTAAAGTCTCTTTCGTTTTTCTTTCAAGAACTATAAAATACAAATGAAAATTTCTCTGAAAAACCTATACAAATACAAACATTTGAGTGTTAAAATGGACAGATATTTACTTTACACATATTATTAAACAGGATTTGTTGACGAAAACTATTATCTGTTTGTTTCAAAGTTTTCGCAGAATTAACATTAATGAAAAAAAAAAATGAAACAAAAAATGATTTATATATCCCCTCGTCATTGAGCTTAACGGCAAACTTTAAATGTTTACAACGATTAGCATTGCTTAGGCTGTTATTATACTGACAAATATCTTTTAAATATCTTTTATAAAACATGTTTGTCAAAGATATGTGATAGTGTATTGTCAGATTAAAGAGTAATGTGTATACCTCATTAATTTAGAGATTGGCATGTAATTTTCATTTCATTTACTTTAAACAAATTCCACTAAAGATATAGAAATCGTCAATTGAATATATTTGTTGAAATTATGAACAGTCATATGGTTTAAATTTTCAATGAACAACAACCACTATAAAATCACTCTACTGGACCTTTCTAATCTCCGAAGCTATTGAGCTTAAAATTTTGAAAAAGAAAGGAATATGGCCTTACCCAAAGTATACAGGAAAAATAAAGCCAAAATCTTAATACTAATTTTTGGGGCAAATTATTATTAATTGTTACATTAGACAAAATAAGGAATTAATGGGTGTTTGAAATGATTATTTTAGGAAGTTTGATAATTCAACTTGGAATATAAATTACTTGGACTTTTAATTATAAATTCTTTACAAAATATAAATTAAAAAAAAATTGACAAGTAACATCGTAATAAAATTAAAATGACAGTCAGTAGAGTGAGAAACAGTAAGTAATATTATCTTAATACCTTAAGAAAACTAAAAATAAATTATTAGAATATATATATATATATATATATATATATATATATATATATATATATATATATATATATATATATATATATATTATATGATTGGTTATTTCCGGTTGAGTTGTTATAGGACGGGTCCGGGCCGGTACGGTGTTTAATAGAATTTTCCAACAATCCATAAGTTATGGATTTCACTGCGTGCGTTTAGACTGTGAGGCCTCTTCGCTATTTCAATTGCTTCTCTTACTAGTCTTGATTTCGGGTGTTCTATATTTGCCAGTACTCTGGTGTTCTCAAAGTATATTCGATGTGACGTCATGGTGGCGTGTTCCGCAATGGATGTTTTTTTTCCTGCTTTCTTATAGCGTTCTGGTGTCCATCACGTCTAGCTTGAATCCTTCTGTTAGTTTGCCCCACATAGGTTTTATGACAGTCTGCACATGGAATCTCGTACACTCCCTGTTGTTCTAAAGGGATCCTCGTCTTCGGAGTCCTCAACACCGTGCTTATTTTTCTGTCTGTATTGAAAATAGTGTCGATATTGTGTCTCCGTAGAATTCTTGCAATACTGTCCGTGGTACCCTTGAATATTTCGGTCTGTAAATCCGTTTTGTCTCAGAACTGTTTTTAAACTGTCCATTTCCTGTTTGATGTTGTCCTGGTCAGCTAGTCTTTGTGATCTGGTTACTAAAGTCTTGACGACAGATTGTAGTTGGGCTGGGTGGTGATGAGAATTAGCATGAAGGTATCTGTTGGTGTGAGTTGCTTTCCTACATACTGTATGGCTAAGGGTTCCATCTTCCTTCCTATTTATGAGAACAAGGAATGGCAGTTGATTGTTGGCTTCAACCTTCATGCTAAATTTTATTTTGTGATGGATGCCATTAAGATGGTCTAAAAATGTGTTCCCTCCCATGAGGCCAAATCACAAATGTATCATCCACATATGGCAACCATAAACTGGGTTTAAGAGTTGCTGGTCTTAGTGCCAACTCCTCAAAGTTCTCCATAAAAAGGTTCGCTATAACTGGTGAGAGGGCGATCCCATTGGAGCTCCTTCCACTTGTTTGTATCGTTGGTTTTTCGTAAACAAAATAGGTGTTCATCAGACAGTGCTTTGTTAAGTCTACAAGGTGTTGAGGTGGTTTGTATTTTTCTATTATGACATCCAAGGCTTCGTCGATAGGGATGTTGGTGAAAAGGGACATAACGTCAAACTTACAATAAGACACTCTGGTTGTAAGACCGTTTTTCTATATATATATATATATATGTATATGTTGAAAATCTCTATTGGCTTGAGTTGCTTCCCAAGAGCATATTTATCTTCAACAGCAGTAAGCTCAACTTTAACCCGTCCTTAAAACTCTGGTAACTATATTTCAGAGGATAACTGACAAGTATAATACCAAAAGGAAATGAATTTCCATATCTAGGAGTTTCAGAAAAAACTAGGTCACAGGGACTCCAAATCGGGTATCGTACTGTTTTCTTGTGAATCCTGGGAAATTTATTTCGTGATAAAATATTAAATTGAGTTATGTGTACTACATACATAAATAATTATTCGAGAACTCAATCAATTGAAGGAAGCGCAAAACAATATATTGTCTTGCGTCCAATGGATTAAGATCTCTCTAAAAGATAGTATGATAGATCTCTTAAGCCAAAACCAAGATCAGGAGAGGAGAAATATGAGATACCAATAAGCAAGGCTTATTTTGAGAGAATTCTACGGAGACACAACACTTATTCTCTTTTTAAGGCGACGATTCATTTACATCAAGAAATATTATGCTGTGAGCAACAAAATTTATTAACTTTCATAATATGTAACTCAAATCCAAGGATGGTACACAAAGGATTGCTTGATCAATGTTAAAAAATTTCTTATCATGGTGTCTTGGCCTCGCACACGAGTTGTTCTGACCAGTTGAGTGTTGACAATTGAAGAGTTTTTCTGATTTTGTTACATCCGATTAATTAGAAACGGTTACGTTGCAAATATTAGCAGCGTTTTCCTACTACGGCCCTGGGCAAGTTTGTGACCTCTGCTTTTGAAAAAATGTACACCAATCGAGCAATTATTTTTGTACTATCCTTGACTCAAATCAATAAGAGGATTAAAACTAGACCAGTTGAGCACGAGTACGCTGTAACGAAGACTTGTATTATACCAAAATGCTGACAAACTACTGAAATTGGGAAAGACCTCACAGTTTAAGTACACATGAATCCCAGAAATTACCATCCATCGCCATAGTGTAACAAGTAAACAAGCCTGTACAAAACTAATCAGTGAGTACAGATCATACAGTCAGTGAAGTATGAAAAATAGCTGCATTGGCAAGAGCCATTTAAAGGCACGAAAATTTTGGACGCATTAGCATATTTGCCGTTGGATATAATTTGGGGCTGCACAACGCTTTACGTGTATTTCATCGCTAGCCGATAGATCACATTTCAAGGAACCTTTCCTGAATATTTTGCGAGGGCTGAACAACGAGCCGCTTAGCCATCCTTTCATACAAAATAGTTCAATCGAGCAGACTGTAGGTGGCCGCGCAGTAGTAAATGTATGTAACAAGGATATAGCTGACATTTTATGCACGTTATGTAGCCCGAGATATTGCAACACCGCGAGGTCAGATCGGAGGAGAAATATTCATTGACTTTATACATTGGGGCATTTCACTTGAAGCTGCCAGCGAAAATAATATCAGATTTTGAAGATGAACAACATCTTTGGTTTAATTGTACTTCTAAATGACTTAAATGAATATGTATCATTATTTTAATATAATCAGGCCTAATTGCCAGTTTACAATATAACCCTTTGAAAAATTGAAAAACATTGAGCAATGGATTTTTGCCACTATTGTCCGAAAATCTGGAAATTAAAAGACGTTGGGTTTTTTTTGAGGAAATTGGATGTTAATTTTGGTATTTATTAACAATGTGAAATATATATTTTTTTCAAATCAGATTTCGCTTAACCTCGGTATTTTTATTTTTATGTCAAAATGTAGCTTGTAGACTATAAATTATACGTGTAAATTTTTATGTTTATATAAAATGGGATCTGTATTCGTTTTGTTGATAGCTGAACTAAAGTGGGAAGGTTTACACTGATCTATTTCTTAAGTTCCTCATTTTAGAGGCCAAAGATGCAGCGTCAATATAAAGGAGTTTTATTTTATAACTATTCTTATATAGTTGGTCAATACAAAAATATATTAAAGAGACTTGTTTAAAGTTGTAATGGTGAAAATGAAACTTTATGTAGGCGAGAAGGAAAGGTTTTATTTTGAAATATTTTAACCGACTTCTAAAAATGAGGAGGTTATCAACTCGTCCGAACATTTTTTTACTTATGCTCAATTGAGGGACTACACTTCAGTGAATTTCAAACAATCTACACTGTTTTCTTTAAAACGTCTCAATCAAATTGAATATTTTAAATTCTATTTTATAATTTCTATAACTTGAAATATACCGTTTTTCCAAAAAATCGGAATAACGTGCAAAAACTGTACTAATCAATGTAAATAATATCTAAAAATATATATGGTTTAAATGTCAAGATATGCCATGAAACTATATTGTACAGGGTGTTTGTAACGGTTTTCATTTTACGAGGTGAAATGTATCGAAAAGAAAGATTGTAATGTGAGCGATCTTTCCTTTACGGTATACGGTGGTAGGTGTGTGTATGCGTGCCTGGAAATTTAAGCAGTTGAAATATGGGGCGAAGTAAAATTACATTTATACATGTACATGAAAACAACTGCCTAACTGCACCTTCCTATCTATGATTCCGTTTTAAGTGTCGAGGAAAGTGTTCTCGGAAACAATATGGACATGATGACTTTTTAGTCCAAGGTCTAAAGTTTGTAAATTGTTCTATTTTGCCAGACAAAGACAAATTCACCAAAAGGAGCTACTTTATTTTCTGGTTGTAAAGTTTAATTTTTTACAAAATACAATAAATAATGATTAGTCTGATTTTTTTTTGTTTTTTCTTAAGCATAGAAACTGAAAAGTTGATTCTTATGTATATTGAGGTCTTATAAACGATGCAGACAATATCCACATTTTTTCTGATACGTATTTTCTTCCCAAACCCTGAAAAACTGAAACACGTTTATTTTTTTAACCTTAAAACTGACTATAATTCAGCGACAGCTTTAACTGACAGAATCGTACTCAGGGCCTCGAAATACGTAGGGATAAGCTAAAATTTTACAATACGAAAAAAAAATCGTGATCAGACAGGTTTACTGGACTACATCTCAAAAATAAAAATATACCTGTCGATATTGAACTTAATGCAGAACTTATAAGTTACTTTATTTTACAAAACTCGTTTGCTTTATTTCTGTAATAGCTGTCGAATTTGACGGAGCAGTTGAAATACGACCAATACATCGAACAATTTTTTTTTTATTTTTTTTATTTCTATATCTTCAAGTTGTTCAGTTTCCTCAGACTTATAGTCACCTGAGTCAGGGACATAATCACTCCATGAACAAGAAATTGATTCCTCGGAATCACTATATTCGAAAGGTATATATGATTCTTTACTTTGTGTGGTCTTTGTATATTTCCTAAATGTTTGGATATTTTCATTGTAGTTGGGTTGAGTGTGTCTTTCTGATATATCAACAACCTTGGTAACATTTTGTTCTTCATTTAAAATGTTTATCCGTTCTACATTCCTCTGCCCATTATGTATTGATTTAATTATATATAAATCTATGCTACTTTATTTTGTTAAATTTGCTACATAATGAAATATACCAAATGCAGAAACTGCAGAACCGGATAATGAGAATAATCTTAGGATATATTAGGTTTACTTACACCTATATCTCTTATGTTGGAATATGTAAGGTTTATTAGTGTGTACCGTTAATTACTAACTGCGCTTTGGATTTTGTGTACAAGATAAAATTTGAAAGGGTTTTTTGTCTACCAAAAGGTGTAAAATATCCTAGAAAGGTACATAATTATTCAATCCAACGTAGAACAAATAATCATTTTATATTGAAAAAAAATATAGCTTTGAAATTTAATAATGTTAGTATGTTAATTGTGTAATAATAAATATATTATATACGTACACACTCGTCTTATATTCGATTTCTTATATGATGTCTTTGGAAATAGGTCATTTATTTTTCAGGATGATTTATATTAATTCGGGTTCTCAACTAATTCTTGATGCTATAGTATTATGTTTTTTGATAGAGTTCAGTGTTCAGTTGAGGTTTATTTTTAAGAGGCGTTAACATAAATTTTTTAGTGAAGATCGGATGCGTGTTAGAGAGCAGACATATCTTCATTTTTATGAGATTTAAGGTAAATCAATTGAAAATTTTAGCGTATTCTCTCTCTTTCTCCCTCTTTCATTCTCCTTTTTTCTTTCACCTTCTTTAAATTGTATTCTATTTCTAGATTTTCCAAAAATGTTTTAACGTTTTTATTTGTTTTATTGTTTGGACCACTTTCGATAAGTGTAACTCTAATTCATTCTATATTGCATTCACAATGTATATGCTTCTGTGTATTGGTCACAAGGCAAATATCCCCTCTGTATATCTATTATATTTCAACCATCCTATGTATACAATTGCTTATGTACCACCTAGTATATGCACGCACATACCTACAACCCTATACCATATAGGTAAAAGAGATATCCGGCATAACAAATTGTCGTTTCGATAAACTACCGGAATATTTTCTGCCGTTTCACGCCATTATAAGCGCCGTAACTTAACTTAGTCTCTAAAAGAAACTTACTTCAAATGAATCAAAATGAAAACCATTACAAACACCTGTATGATATACTTTCATGGCATACCTTGACATTTAAACTAGATATTTATAATGAAAAATTGACATTTAAATTGATGTTTACAGTTTTTTGCACATATTTTTCCGAATTTTCAGAAAAGTGGTATGATTTACGTTATAGAAAAATGTACGGAATCAAACTGAAACATATCTTTGTAGAATACAATTTATAATATTCAAATTGCTTGCTTGAGCCGTTTTAGTGAAAACGGTGAAGAGTCATTGAACATCACTGAAATCTAGTGCCTCATTTACTTTTTTCTCTGATTATCTGGAAAACCGTAAATCTCATCTCAAAATTATATGACACCTTTCTGTAATGTTCCTTAACATAATACATTTTAAACCATGAAAATTGCCCAAGATGTTTTTGAATTATCGCTGGTCATACATAAATAAAAGTTGCGGATGAATTGATAACCTCTTCCCTCGTTTTTTGGAAGTCTTTGCGGCAGCCCTTTGAGTAACCGGCATATGTATAACGTTAGAATACAATGCAAAGTTGTTAAATGTTTTTTGATTACGAAATGCTTTGGCAACTCTGCAACTAAGCAAGAACCGTAGAATATTTTTAGGCTTCCGTATATACAATATACGGATACCCTTATAACATCACTCAGGATTTCTGCCTCTGTCACATCACAGCAATTTTCTCCTAAACTATTGGACGGAAGAGGTTGAAATTTGGTACCAATGTATAGTTTGGTGACCCGATCAGGAGTACATATCGTAAATGAAGAAGGGGTATTTCTGGGGGAAAAACTAAAAAAATCGATCGTTCCCCCCCCTGAACCGAAACTACTGAGCCTAAAATTATGAAAAAAATAGAAAACATAGAACGTTGTCCGAACTTTACAGGAAAAATAAGGAGAAACCATTAGTATTAATTTTGGGGGGCAAATTATAGAATTAAATAAAAATTTAACAATAAAAAATTTTTCAAACGCATCATGTAATATATCAAATGAAAGGTCTCATTCTGAAGAAAACAAATATATTTTTTTCATATTAAAAAAAATTATTTAAAAAGATATTAACGAGAATATACCAAAATTTACCCATCCCCCCCTTATCTCCGAAACTATAAAACGTAAAGTTGTGAAAAAAATAGAGGTATAGGTTCTGACCTGAAGTTTACTGGAAAAATAAGGAGAAACCTCTACTTTTAATTGTGGGAGGCAAATTACAGAATTAAATGGAAAATATAATATTAAAATTGTTTCTAACCCATCATGTTATATATCAAATAAAAGGGGCTCATTACGAAGGAAACAAATATTTTTTTTTCATATTTTTAAAATAAATTAATTAAAAGATATTAACAAAAATATAAAAAAAATTACCCATCCCCCCCCCCTATCTCCGAAACCATAAGCTGCAAAATTTTAAAAAAACAATGGAGATATAGCCCCTCACCTGAACTTTACTGGAAAAATAAGGAGAAACCCCTCATATTTATTTTGGGGGGCAAATTATAGAATTAAATGGAAAATATAAAATTAAAATTGTTTCTAACCCATCATGTTATATATCTAATGAAAGGGCTCATAATGAAGAAAACAAATATATTTTTTTCATATTTTTAAAATAAATTAATTAAAAGATATTAACAAAAAATAAAAAAAAATACCCATTCCCCCCTTATCAACGAAACCATAAGCTGAAAACTTTTGAAAAAAATGGAAGTATAGCCCCTCACCTGAACTTTACTGGAAAAATAAGGAGAAACCCCAGTTTGGGGGGCAAATTATAGAATTAAATGGAAAATAAAAAATTAAAATTGTTTCTAACTCATTCATGTAATATATCAAATCATTATGACGAATACAAATATATTTTTTAATTTTTTTAAAATGAATATTTTAAAATATATTAAAAAATATTTTAAAAAAATTACCCATTCTCCCCGTTATTCCCCAAACTATAAGACCTCAATTTTTTTGTTTATAGGAAAAATATGAAAAAAATCCCTAATTCTATTATTTGGCCCCCAAATAATAGAATTATACGGAAAATAAATTATTAGAAAACCCCCATAGTAATTTTAGGGACAGATTATACAATTAAATTGAAAATAAAGATTTTCAAAAGCATCATGTAATATATCAGATAAAAGGTTTATTATGTGAATTACAAATATTTTTAAATCATTTGTTTAAAAGATATTAACAAAAATATTAAACATCGACATAATTCCCACTTTAGAAACTACACTATTTAAATTTTGAAAAATATATTTTATTTGTATTTTTTAATAATTTGAATAACAGATTTAATAATTTATAGTTTAAAACTTGACCTATTTTGCCCTTTATCTTCCAATCTACAGAGCCTCAAAACTCAGACAGTAGGTTATAAGACTTCTCTAAAAGTATATTAATAAAATAAAACTCTAATGTTAATTTTTTGTAGCCAAATTAGAAAATTAAATATGTATGTATTCTGATAAATTTCAAGCGAATCCTGAAGCAGATAAAATGAAAAGTCTATTTGTGGAATATCAAAGTGTATATTGTTTATAAATTTAAAACGCTTCCTTTAAAAGATATAAGGGTAAATATAAGAAAATGCACTCATTCCTTGCTTGTCTGAAACTGGAATATTAGAATCTTGAAGATGGTACGGAACCCTAAGTATGCGAGTCCAACTCGCACTTGACCAAATTATTTTATATACAGGCGGGCTAAATAAGGTCTCCTTCATATTTTATGGGCTGTACAGCGTATAATCAATATAAACAACCTTAAAACATGGAATTTATTTACCCCTCTTAGAGTGCTCAAAATCAAACTAATTAATTATTAAGCAAACATATATACTTCTATGATATCAATCTATCTGGTGGGTGGAATAACGCCCCGATAATATATTGGGCTTAATAACGTATATATATATATATATATATATATATATATATATATATATATATATATGAGGAAATATATATTTAACTAGTGTAGCGTCATAGAAAAATTAAATTATTCCGCTTTAAGGAACTAAGGTTGTAAAGGATGTAGCACTTTTGTAATAATAATAAGATCATAATAGTAATCAACCATATTTATGGACGATGATACTAATTAGTACTCGCAGTTAAGTGGTTGAGAATACTATTCAATTACTCATGTAATAAACATTTTTCAACCCACTTCTGTGGAAGTGAAAGTAGGTATTTGCGTTTATAAAATAATGACGCCATATTCATTCTCATGCACATATAAGTTAAGTTTATAAATAGCTATTCAATGAATTGTCTAAATGTTAACTGGGGTTCTTCACTATTTCGTCTTTTAACAAATATTATTTTGCTTTTGTCAAAAATATATAAATTTTATAAAGCAAAACAAAATTCTCTTTTTATGCAATATGAGGATGAAATAAGTACTAAGTACTACACATAATAAATATTCTAAAATTCAATATTAAATCGCTAAAAAAATAATTTTTAGAGATGTTCTGGCTATCTACAAGCAATATACCAAACAATTTATTTCATTAAGCTTGTATGTCAGACCTTCGTGAATTACATCTGGCTATCCACAATTTAGTTTTAGAGTATTCACAATACAAATTACTAGTAGTTTAAATAGTTTTAAGGAAAAAGTTAAGTATAATATTACTTTAGTTTATGTTTCTGTATCGACATTTAATCTCAGCTGCTGGCATAAGTCAACCATATTCCTGATTAGAACTTTGTCTATTTCTAAGGCAATATTATACCAAAGAATGTTAACTTTTTATGGTTTTGTGGGTAAATTTATTTTAACAATTCAGTTTTTTATGCCACTGGCATCTAAGTTAGATTAAGACATTATAACATTTGGATTTTTTGGGATATACAGCTTTTTATTCTGAAGTGGTGGTGTTATTTACCCAAGAAACCATAAAAAGCAACTACAATTATAATATAAGTATATATTCTGTTTCTTCTCTTAAAATGATAACCCACTTTGTTTAGAAAGGTTTCCCATTTTTCTTCAATAAATACTTAGACTACATGTTCTCTCTGAAGGCAATACTGCTGCTGGGGTAGCTAAGCAGTAGTGGGTGTAGGGTTAGCAGGTTGTATTTTTTGTTATATAATATATTAAAATAATCTGAACATATATCACAAATAAACATTGTATCTACATAACAAAAAAAATAATCATATTGCTTATTAAGCAATATATAATTTAAATTTGCATTAGGTATACGAATATCTAAATCGGTTTAGTAAAATCCGTAGTAAATTTTGAATTTTCAAATATCTGAATCTAAAAAGAGATGTCGGCAGTATTGGAAATAGTCTAAGTGTTTTAGCACATTTTTTCAGTTAAAGCTATGCAGCCTATTAGTCTACAAGAGCATTTCAATAAAATACATACTTATTACATTACAAAGACTGAAACATGAAAATTTACAACAGGCAATTTTATCAAACCGTTTTGTTTCTAACTATAAGGACGGTGGACTATAAAACCCATTTCATAGTTAATCGGAAATGTGTCAAACCACATACACTCGGTGCGGAATTGATTTTGCCGACACTCAAAAATGTCAAAGATAAAATAATGACAGTTCATCATCTGAATATCGGTATTGTCAGAAATATTCCTCTGAGTAATGATACCGTGTGAAGATGAAATGACTAAATACTATCAAATACCATTTTCCTGTAACCTATAACCTTCCACTTTTTCTACTGAACTCGTCGAAATTCTATGTCAAATGAAATAAAAGACGAATATTAAGTAGAAAACCGATACAAGCGCGACGGGTAATACATCAATGAACGTGAATAAATGCGAAAGTGAATTTCTGGAAATCGTAAATTTTGAAGAAAATCCTATTTATTCAAAAGTTCCTGGAGGCGTTTCTTCTAGAGTAACAGAGGACAACGCATCAGATGTATCGCTTGTAGGAATCCGAAATACGCCCATTCAGATGTAAGAAAAGGGTTCAGAAATGCATTCCGTAAGGAAGTTGATTTGGAAAAAGGAAATAAACGACGAAAACATCAGCTGGAGCAGGAAACAGAGGAAACAAGCAAACTTACAACTCCCGAGTTGCAACGCCTTGCACTATTAGAACAGTTAGCGGCATCGAGGTTGCAACAGAAAGAAGATAAGTTAATTATTGAACTATTAAATCGGCGTTTGTTCGAAATGAAAATGTTGAAGCCCCAGTTCCCGAAGACAACATTTTAACAGAGCTCTGGCAATACTTACTGTTTGGCAAATAATAATATTTTATTTTTATGTATTCATTACTTAATAAGTATGCTTAATTCAGAAAACTACATATGTGCATATATTATAAATTTAAAACTGCAATAATATCCTCGCGTTTTCGTTCTCCTATACGCCGCAAACGTTTCCCCTCATCATCTTCCTCGTTTTTATACCTTACTTAAGTCAAAATCATCATTTAAGTATTTTGCAACATTATGCAGTATTGCACAACAAAATATTATTTTCCGTATCTTTTCAGTTGATACTCTGACAGTATTACTGAGAATAGCTAAGCGCATTTTGAAAATAGTCTTTATATTATCACCCTTTCCCGAGAATGTAACATGTTAAACCTTTCTTGTTGTCTATTTCTTGCAGGTTTAATTGGGTTCAAGAGTCATGGAGAGATTTCATATCCGAAATTCCCAAGGAGACAAACTAATCCATTAAACTGTGATAATATTAGATTTACTGTTACTTCCCGGCCATCTATACTTGTAAAATTTTCACTGGCATCACAAGTAGCTTGTACATTTATACTTATATAGCCTTTCCGATTTACATACTCGTCAGCAAATCGTCCTGGCCTTTATTTTTACATGAGTGCAATCCAACGCACCGATCACAGTAGGAATTGTGAAACGTGATTGCCATCTTACTTTCCCATCATTTGGTTCAATGGCAGTTGTTGGAAATCTGATCCAGCAGTCTGTCTGCGGGCATACTTGATTAAGAACCCAATCTATTGTTTTGCAGGAATGACGGACTAACAATCCTTCTTTTTCGATAATTTTTCCTCGCACGTATATGCACGAAAGCTGCCATTTATCAAACGTTAAGTACACTGTTCACCTATCGAGTGTTTACTAACAACAGAAAGTATTAACTTCACATTATTCACTCAATTTTAAGTGAATACTGAGGTTTGACTATATATGCTAAGTAATAACTACAATGAGAAGTAAACGCTTAATCTTAAGTATTTATTTCATATTTTATTCACTCAATCCTAAGTATTTACCTACAAATGCCCTAGTACAAGTATTTACTACATTTTATTCACTTGGCTCAATATTTTGGCAGTAGTTTTTGAAGGATGCGAAAATGAGGTACCAAATATAATTAATAGCATTTGACTGAGAAAAATCTGAATTAACGCATTCATACGTCGCACCGTTAGGTTCTTATAGAGCAGGCAATAATATTAGAGGGATTTTTTTTAATGTTAGATTATTTGGAAGAAATCAAAATCGTGAGCATTGCAGTCTATTTCTGCAATACATAAACGTTCACTGCCTTTTAAATGTATATGAATTTTTTTTTAATATTAACATATACTCGTGCTGGACTTCCATAAAATAGAAAACAATTCGACAACCTGTTTAAGATCTAACAGCGTGCTTATAAACTTCATATATTTTAATTCAATGCTAATAGATGATTAAAAATAAATCTAACGTATTTTTAACCGATTTCCAAAAACCGAGGAGGTTGTCAATTCGGCGTGTATTTTTTTTGTATGTATGTTCTATGATTTCTTCTCCAGTTGTGAACCGATTTGAATAATTATTATTTTATCTAATAGATTGTACATTCGGATTGGTGAAATTTCAAATGAATGAATAATATCTCTGTTGACTCCATACCTCCCTCCAAATTTCAAATTTTAGAAAAACAATTGTATTCGTAAAGGAATGAAATTTGGGACTGAACATGCATGGAAATGGACCAATATACCTAGCATATTGGTCGATTTCTCCAAAACCCCTTACCAATTTCTATAGCTTTTTAAATTGTATTGTTTTAAGGAAGATCCAGAAGTGATCTCATATGATTTTCTATTATTTGTAACATGCACTTTTTTAGAAAATCGTCAAAAAATCAATATTCCTATAAAAAATACCATCGAAGAGACGTAATTGACATTCCTCATAAATATTTTAATTCCAACGTAATAGTGCCGGAACACTAGTAAATGAAAGTTTTCATCACGAATTTGAATATTTTCTGGGCACATTGCAAGCATACAGGTAGTATAATATTGTATAATTTATTTTATGAACATATTTGTGGCTCCCTAAATCAACGAGCACCAAGCTCATTGTGGTTGTACACCTGTTAAATATATAACATTTTCTCATTTTGCGATAACGGTGGTTTTGCTGTCACCAACTCCTGGCCTAATAGAAAATCAGCGACAACACATGTCAAACTTTAAACTGTTTCTCGGTTCGATTATACCCAGGGTGTTTAGTATGGCATAAAAAAACATAAACTAAACATTGGCTTTCGAAAACGACCGAACTTGTACGAAAGAACGCGAGTTGAGTGCCGAGGACGGTGGTAGTGACGTCACAATATTACATAACTTATGTAAATTGCATACATGAGATAGCCAGTGGACCTGGAAACACTTCTGAACTGTTAAAGAATGAATCGGAAATTTTCTTAGAGCTAATAGACGAATTAATTAATATCAAGTTCCCGCAGAGTAGAGTTTAAGATACTTTAATTCAATACTTAAAGGTGACAAAAATATGCCAGAAGTCCTGAGGTATAACAGTTATTAGGGCAATCAGTAAGTTGTACGATCGCATACATAAAATCCAGCATTGCTTACTTGGCACCTACTTCAAAAATATATTATACTAAATTGTACAGAAGTAGTACCTTTTGTTGTTTTATTTTTTACTTTGTGTGTAGTAGTGATGTGCAATTTGGATACTTTGAACTATCGGATACTAACGGATACTTATGTTACATGTATCAGATTCTTTGTATCGATTACTTTGGATACATCTTACAGTTCTGATACTGTGTACGTGACATGGGGAAGAAGGGAAATGGGAATTAATAAAAAACGAAAATAATTAAAATTATGCATATAAACATTTTTAGCTTGTTTAACATTTGGTGTAGGCTTAATAAGATAAAAGACGAATACGGATAGTAATATTTCAGAATCAAACGTGACAAATCTATGTTAATCTAACGTAAATTAAGGAAGGAAAAGACTGCAACATAAACATAATATTCAGAATCTCTAAACTCTATATGTCTCTTGGATATTAAAAATTTTAATTACATAAGCATTTTTAGATTGTATAACCGGGTTAGGCTCAATAAAATAAAAGATGAATACCGACAGTAACATTTAAGAATCAAACGTGACAAATCTGTATTAATCTCACGTAAATTAAGCAAGGAAAAATACTACAATATAAACGGAATATATATCTAAACAACTTTTATTGAAACGGATTAAATTACTGTATCAGTATTTTAGTACCGATTTTTTTAACGATTTTTTACTGTATAGATACATTTTGGTACGATCCGTATCAATCCATAATATCGATACACTTCGACGGATCGTGCATCCCTACTAAACACACGGTAAATCAAGTAAATCGGTTATTTACAAATAACGCAGGCATCATCCAACCTTTGATTATTGTATTTAAATCATTTACGCACCAATTGCCCAGAGTACCTACAGGTTCCTACTAATTTAATTAGAAAAGTAATTACATTTGACAGTTTCCATATAGTTTTGAAATTAATTCTTTATCGCTAGATGGCACATGACTAGTGTGTAGGTACCTACCTATCTAACAACAGTGAATGTGTTATTTATTGTCTACAGTTATGTTTTATTTTATTTTTTCGGTTAATATATTTGTTAAATGTTTTGTCATGATTCAATTACGAAACTTATAAAAGGGGTTTTCGAGAAAAAAAATATTTGTAAGTTCACTAGGTTGGTTTGACGATCTCTAAATATATAGTGGTGCATAGCATATGGGCGAACCGTCAGGCTAATTTTCTCTTCCTCATATGGTAATTTTATCTTCGCCAATTCTTATTTGCAGCAACTTTTGTAAATATGAATGAAACAACCTGTATTTGTATATTTTAATACAAGTATGTCGGTACATTTAATTGCATTGCGAACTACCATTTCTATCGGTTGGCAAATATTAATTGTCAAAATATATTTAGGAACGAAAATAAACCCACATTTACAAATCAAAATATCATTTTATGTCAGTAAAATGAATAGTCTCTGCTCATTCAATACCGCTCATATAATCGTTGAGCCCATATTTGTCCAACATCTTTCTAACACTTTGATTGGTGAAAGTCTTTTAAGTAATCGCATATTAACCCGTACCACTGAAAATTGTTCAAATAATTGGTGATTTACAGTTGTACAAATCTTTTGCGGTATGAGTGCTATACTGCCTTCATGGTGTTTGTTAAGATTATCTAACAAACCTAACCATTGTTGTGATTCAAGTGTAGAAAGTAGATTTAAGTGTAACATAATATCTGTTTAGCGAAAATATATTGGACAAATAAGTAAATTCAACAAATATATATATATATATATATATATATATATATATATATATATATATATATATTTTAAGTTTTCGCGGGCACTAAATGTTTTAAGTGGTTTCCGGGAATTCATCCGCGTAGTTGATAACTGATCCCTGCCGGGATCGATGGTAAAATGACGACGTTTCGACAGAGTCACATGTGCCCTCTTCAGGTCGGTTCTCATAATTCTCGTAGCCTTCTGCTTCCGCTTCTAGTTACTCGAATACTCGAAGTGACTCTGCCGAAACGTCGTCATTTTACCATCGATCCCGGCAGGGTTCAGTTATCAACTACGCGGATGAATTCCCGGAAACCACCTAAAACACACACATACATATATATATATATATATATATACAATCTCTCCTTAAAAAGTGGATCCATTTAGCTTTCCTTATTCTGATAGTTTGCATGATTGTTACTTCTTCTTTTGTCTTAATATCATGTCTCTGATCCATATAAAACACACTCTGATGTAGCATTTTGAAATCTTCATGGTAATCTTTCTTGCTGTTAATAGGTCGTTTACTTTGACTGATGTTTTGCCCATGAATATTCTGCTTCTGACTTCTTCACCCGGATGAATGCCCTTCCAACATAATCCTCACTTCTTCTACTATTTTTTCTACTCGGGACCAACAATTCACACAAAGACACATCACTAATATTTTTCACTTACAGACATACAGCAAAGGAAAGTAAGATATAAGACAAGATACAAAAATATATATATAACAAAGGGAACAAATATATATATAAAATATAAAATATGTAAATACATAAAAAGAAGATTAAATTAGCTGTATCGGAGCACTCTGGCACCTGATATGAAATAAATTAAAAAGTAGCGAACATATATTCACCGATTCATTTAGCTTTCCTTATAGGCGGGCTACCCCGCAGTGCCACATAAACAATACAATTGCTTGTCTCTGTGCATAGATTCGATTTTAGAGAAGACACTAGGAAAAATAAGATTTTGATGCTACATATTGACTTCTGACACAGATGCAAAGTGCCAGAATAAAAACCCATAAATGACTTAAAAACAAATACTACAGGTTCCCAGCAAAAACATAAATGTCCAACTCCCAAAAACGAAGGGTAAGTTACCGAAGTTATCATCTTCATGCATTGGGCTCTACAAAATTAAATTATGTGGAGAATCGCATACAAAGCAAACCCAGGATAAGGGTGAAGGTTGTACCCCTTGGATCGTTTAATACCCTATAAGGTAAATATTCCACTATATTCGGTTGATCTTATATCTAGTATTCAACATTTTGTGTGATGTTATTTACATTTCAGTGTATACAATTAAACTTAGAGAAATAATTATTTACATTTTACAAGGTAACATCTCAGTAACTATTTGCTTATAATACTGAAATTGTAACCTTCAAATATCCTAAGAAATTTGTGTAATCATATTTAACATTAATTTAGCTAAATTTACTGACTAATGTCAATACCAATTCTCAAAAACAAATTATCATCAATTGGTTAGGATATATTTGCGTGACTTGGTGACTGAAAAAAAGTTTTGATAGGAGTGTGGATAATGTATATACGATTCTAGAATCCTCCTAGGCCTATTATATAGGAACATATATCTCGTGAAAATATTTACAATAATGGTAATTGTAAATAGAATTTCATTAATACACGGAATTGTTTATGCAATGCTAACTTTAGTCTTACTCTTACAGTAAGGTCTTAAAGTAACGGAGAAATTCATTTTCTAGGTAATTATGAATTTATATGAAAACTCCTGAAGCAGGGTAATTTTTATATATGAAACTATTTTTGAATAAAATTATTCATCTGGCCCTTCAACTCCCTAGGAGTAATAACTACCCCTATCAAAAAGTTTGATGAAAAGGGGTAGCATGTAATTTTTAAAATGGTCTTGAATTTCCTACTCGGCAAAATAGGACTCTTTGAGTTTTGGATGTGTGTGACAAGAGACATCAATTTTCAATTGTTTGTAAAATAATTAATGAAGCTTGTACTGCTGCTGCATAATGTGCTGTAGTTCCATCTTGCTTCTATTAATGTGGTCATCCCTCAGCCAGAGAGGATTTTGCGTACTCCTATATGGACAATTCTGCTTATTTACCGTTCCATGTAGGGTAAACTTTGTATGATCAAGAATATTTTTGGGAAACATCGGATACCCTTGACATCTATTGGTCACCATTTCAAAAAATTCTGACCTACGATCGGGATCATCGTCATTAGTTCCTAAATCAGTAATCACATCATTATCACCTGTTACTTCTCTTGTGGGTTTCTGTGGGTTTTACACAATTTTTAACAATATATCCTATTTCTTTTCGTTATTCAGTTTTGATCTCCCCGGTTCGAGAGGATCTTTGACAAATTGAAGGAGTTTTTGTTCTATTCTACTCACCGCAGTCAGAGAAATGTGACGATGAGGATACTTCTCATTAAATATTTTGTGTCCACAAGATGAATTTCTATTCCACACTTTTAGAGGATGGCCCATAAGCAGCAACATATATGGATGGATTATGGGCTGCAAGAGACTTATATAATACAGGGTGGTTCAAAAATGTTGTATTGGGAGTCCATAAGCAGCTGCATATAGAGGGTGGTTTACATATATGTTGGAGTACATTTATACTAATACAGCGTGATTGAAAAAGTGTTCGAACAAAAATGTTATATTTGATAGCCCATAATCAGTTACATATATAGGGTGGTTGAATATAGTGTCAAGTCGAATTATAGTTTTTTGTTTTATTGAGTAACTCACAAACATTTGCATATATACGATATTTGAAATATAGGGTGGAGTAAAATTATAGCTATAGAGGGAGTAATGGCATTTACCGGGGGTTGAAATATATTATTAAGTGAATTATTACAAAGAGAGTTTCAATAAATCTTAAAGAACTGAAAGTAATCTATTTTATTTCGCTTGCATTGCAAATCTCTAATAATTTGGATATATGTACCCACATTTGTATGGCACATTGAATTTACGAGCGAATCGAGCTTCGCAGATACTGGAACATTTTATTAGAGTCAGTTATGACATATGGGTCGGTGGTGTGGATCATAGATAAGACAATGTACAAGAAAGTACTTTCAGCTGAGATGGCATTTTGAGCATTGAGAAGCTTCTGTAGTTGAGCTCTATTTGACCACATTAGAAATGAGAGCATTAGACGAATAACGTTGGTTGCAGATACTATTATAGATTCAATAAATGAAAAACAGCTGAAATGGTACGGCCATCTGCGCCACACGTCTGAAGAAGAATACCGGGAAAATTATGGAACTGGACAAAATATCCACAAGGAGATGGAAAGGCATGGGGAAGGAGAGTGGAATAATAAGGACCGAAATAGCATAGGATGCGAGAAGCGGCAATGAAGCAGCAAAACCTTGCAATGACAATTACAGAAAGCATAGTTTGACATGCTATAACTGCACTGCGAACTTTTTAAATTCTTCAGTTCCATTTTGTTTTATGTTGACAGAGAAAACGGGGTCTGATTTAGATCCTTAAGCATTTGGAATATTTGAAAATGGCACACTGTTCTCCGTAATTGTGGTGTTATTCACAAGAAAGTCTAGAAATACAAACTACAGATGCCACAACTATCATTCAGAAAACATATATATAATCAATAGACAAATTCTTGACAGTAAACATTTTTGGCATAAATCTAGATTTTTTAGACGAACCTATTATTTGTTTGATTTACTTTTTATGATTTGTATTGTATATCGTTGTGAGAAATAACTTAAGCAACAAATATAATAGTTGTATTTTTTAAGAAATCATACACATCAATGTTTAATTTGAAGTTGTAGAAATAGTTTACACTATTTACAATTTAATTTTTTTATAATTTATTCTAAAATAATAAAGTATAAAATTAAGCAATAGTAATAATAATATTGTATTGCAGGAATAATTTTACTATTACAGTAAAATAGCAGTGACTGCAATTAAGTATTTTAATCTGGCTGACGAATATCCAAATACATTGTAATTATAAACTGGGCTAGGTTCCGGGTGAGAACCATGTTTAAATTTGTGGTTTCTCGACATTTAGGCTCCCTCCTTAGAGCTATTCTCTAGAGACAAAGAAAGAAGCAAAATAAAAATTAAATAGTTAGTGTAGATCGAATTCGGGGTCTCAATCTGCCTACTCTCCAAGCCGCATACGGCTCGTATCTTTATTTTAAGAATTTCACGAATCGTAGAGGTCTTAAAAGAAATGAGGAATATACTAGATAGTCTTGCTCTCATAGATAAGAGCGTCCTGTTTGCATATGACGACATCCGTGAGCTGAAGTTGGCAAACTGATAGGGTGTCCTAATATATTCGATTATTGATGCGCCTGTTAGTACGATCGATGTTGTTTTGTTGACAATCGTGACATATTTCGTAAACTCCTCGATACTTGTTCTTTGTGGTCCTCTTCAAGACTGCTTTCGTCTGCTTGATGCTGAAATCTGATTTAGTTAGATTTTGGTTTAGAATCAGCGCTATTTTGTCCCGGAATCCTCGAAAGTATGACAAGAATACTTTCCTCTGTTCATCTGTTTCAGAGGGAGTTGTTGTATTTGCAGGTTGCAGAGATTGTCGAAATGTACGCCTGATCTGGGCCGCATGAAAAGAATTTAGTTTGCCTGGTTTATTGTCAATATTTTTGAGTCTAATAGATCTAGGACTAATGATTTTATAACATTAAGGTATGGATTTGTGTGGGTTGGTTTCACGTATACGCTTTGTGAGAATATATTATCATTAGTTCTGGTTGTGGTGAAATGGAAGAGAAGAATTGGAATCATTTTGCATAGTGAATTGTATAGTTGGATATACTACTGAGGATTCTTGCCATGAGGGTAGGTAACAAATGTGTGATCAATATATCTAAGCCAATATGAATGCTTTAATGTTGACCAGGTTAGTGGTTGGATGAACTTAGGTAAAAGTATTTTGAAATGCAAAATAAGTGTTCTAAGAGTAGTGTTACACCAGCTTGCTAATGTCAGAATAGATACTGTTTTGTATTAATCGAATACTTTACGTTTCTGGAATAGCAACAATATTTAAGAGAGACTCAGCATTGAAGCTAACAAGAATATCATTTTCTAAAATTCTATAAGAAACTAACGTCTCTAACGGGGAAGACGAGTTCTTGTGTGGCAATGGGTTGATAAGTTAAGGCCAAATACAGGGCTAATTTCTGGTAGGAAATTGTACAAACAAAGTGTACTAAAGAGGAATGACAGGTTTGAATTGAATGTTGGGCGTTTTTGTAATTTTAGAAGATTTTTCCTAATGAATGATAATCTTTAAACATATTAGTAGGTATTTATTTCAGTAATGTTATCTGTATAGTATTGCATAAATTAACCCGAAATCATATTAAGCTGTAATTTTTTTGCGAAGTGACAGCTGTGAGTGATACTTAATTTTGTTGACAACTATAGAGACAGCTTGTAAAAATCACACTTAAAAAGATAATAATAAAACAGTGATAAATTTCTGGGGAAAAACTTATTATAAAAAACAAGTTTGTGACCAGAAACCCCCAATCAGTTTTTATTTCCTCCCAATAATCTTATATCATTTTGATTTATTTTTAAAAATCGTTAATAGTTATTTTTTAGAAAGTCGAGAGTTTATATTGTTAACTTCTAGACGTAATGAATTATTTTAAATAAAAGCAAATTTCGTAGACACGAGAAAAGTATTGATTTAAGACTATCCAAATGTAAGGCAAGGAAAAATAAAATTAAATACAAAAAATAATTGAAATAATTCTTTTCATACGCTAAATAGGGTATTCGAATATGTGCCAATTATATGTTTATATTTATTAAAAAAAAACAAATCCATTAATTTTAACCGGATAGTTATCACTATAGGTACGTCATCGGAAGCCAGGATAAAAACGTTGCCTCTATAACATTGCTACACTAAATGATAAATAAAGTGGGATCCGCTGTAAAAAGTTCAAGTCGTACTTGCTGGAATGTCTTTCAAGAACAGAACCGGTCATTTCTAGGCGATACGTGTGTAAACAACTTGACGAAATTAAATGTATATACATGGCGTTGTGCAGTAATTAAACTACTCCTCGAGTTAATAATTGTTGATGTTCTACGAAATACTTCAAGAACAAAACTATTAATATTTTGAGGCTGTAAAAAGCCTTATATTTTTCTGGTACAGTAAGATTCTACAATGTATATATATATATGTATAAGCTTATTCAACCATTTCTTATTACATATGGTGTAGCCTTGCTGAAATATTCATAATTTATTTGTTTCATTTTCATAATTGGCAATTATTGCCCTTTAGTAATAACCAGCCAGAATATATGTATTAGTTGATGACACACCGTGTGTATCTTTAGCCCTTGAAAACCTACTGCAAGGAATGAATGTTAGGAAAAGATGTTGTCTTACAGAACTTGAAATGTGTTAAAATAATTTGGTCAAGTGCGAGTTGGACTCGCATACTTAGGGTTCCGTACCACCTTCAAGATTCGAATATTCCAGTTTCAGACAAGCAGGGAATGAGTGCATTTTCTTATATTTACCCTTATATCTTTTAAAAAAAGCGTTTTAAATTTAAAAAAAATATATACACTTTGATTTTCAACACATAGACTTTTTATTTTATCTGCTTTAGGATTCGCTTGATTTTTATCAGAATACATATGTATTAAATTTTCTAATTTGACCCCCAAAAAGTAACATTAGAGTTTTATTTTACTAATAAACTTTCAGAGATGACTTTTATAATATACTGTCTTTGTTTTGAGGCTTTGTAGATTGGAAGAAAAAGGGCAAAATAGGTCAAAGTTTAAATTATAAATTATTAAATTTGTTATTCAAATTATTTAAAAATATAAATAAAATATATTTTTCAAAATATAAATAGTTTAGTTTCTAAAGTGAGAATTACGTCGATGTTTAATATTTTTGTTAATATCTTTTATACAAATGATTTAAAAATGTGATATATTTGTAATTCACATAATGAGCCTTTTATTTGATATATTACATGATGCGTTTGAAAATTGAATCTTTATTTTCCATTTAATTGTATAATTTGTCCCTAAAATTACTAAGGGGGTTTTCTAATAATTTATTTGGCCCCCAAATAATAGAATTAGGGATTTTTTTCATATTTTTCCTATAAACAAAAAAAATGAGGACTTAGAGTTTGGGGAATAACGGGGAGAATGGGTATTTTTTTTTAAATATTGTTACGAAATTTACCCAAAGCCGACCCTGTGTCACTTCAGCACGACAACAAACGCTTTAAGATAAAAAAATACGATTCTCGAAAAGACTCGACAGCGGAAGGAGCGATGATGATTTCTACTGGAGAATTCTACGCTGGTGATATAAAAGAAGAACGCCACGATCGCCAGGCAGTGATACCGCGGCGACTAGCTTATATGGGATTGTTATTGTATTTTTGAATCAGCTGTTTGAATATAAATAAAGTTCTAGAAAAGTGACAGTGAATATTAGTTTTATAATTTTTAAATTGAACCCACGGACTATATTACATTTGGTGATCAGAAGTAGAGGATTATAAGTGCAGTTAAAATCCTAATTTGATTTATGGAAACCCGTAGTATGGACGAAACTACCAAAAAAATAATCAAGCAGGTTACAGAGGGACTGGACGAAAAAATTGCATAGATTCTAGAAAAACGTGACAAGAAGGAAAAACAACATCAAGAAGAAATTCAACAAAGGTTAGTAAAATCGTTTGATGAAAAACGTAAAATAGAATTAGAAAATCTTCTCACTACGATGAAAAGCGAACAACAAAATCTAGTTTCCACGATGAAAAGTGAACAACATAATTTAATTGAAGGACTGTTCTCGAAATTTGAAGAGGAAACGAGAAAATGATTTTAAAATATTTGAACAAAAACAAGATCAACTTGAATTAAAACGACAAAATGAATTTAAATTATTAGATGAACACAGACAAAATGAATTTAAATTATTTGAAGAAAAACAAGAACAAGTTGAATTAAAAAGACAAAATGAATTTAAAATAACTGAAGAAAAAAGACAAATGCAATTTGAACAACTAATGTAAATAGTAAGACAAGTTAATGAAACAGTTAATGAAAGAATGCAAATAGTTGAGTCAGATATAAAAGAGATAAATGATGACATTAAGACCATAAAAAAATACCGTGGCACTCTTGAAACCAAAGTAGATGACCTCGATTCCATCCAAAGCCAGGTAAAAGTTGAAATCAGTTCAATTCAAAACACAGTTCAAGACCAAATCAGTGCCATCCAAGACAAGCTAGAAACAGAAATTAAAAAATGCAACAGGACTTACAGCGAGGAAAATACCAGAACACCGTGAGTACCAGAGGTTCCGTTAGTAAACCACCCACATTTGATGGCAGTTCATCTTGGCCCATGTATAAACGGCAATTTGAGGCCGTGGCTACAGCTAATGGATGGGATAACCAAGAAAAATCTACTTCTCTGGTAATTTCGTTAAGAGGTCCGGCCCTAGAACTCCTACAAAGCATTCCAGTTGATGAACAAGGCAATTTCGACAAGATCATCGCCATCCTAGACAAACGTTACGACAATCAATCCTTGAGCCAGGTCCAACTGAGTGGAAAAACGCAAAAATCCGGTGAAAGCCTCCAAGAATTCGAAGCTGAAATTAGACGGTTAGTTCACTTGTCCTACCCAGACCTGCCAGAGGAAACGAAAGACCAGTTGGCCACACAGAGTTTCATAAACGGCATCAGAGATGTGGAAGTTCAAAGAAATTTAAGACTGAGTGGCGTCAAGAAGAGTAATGAAGCTCTACTTCGGGCTTTGGAAGTAGAAGCCGCCATGAACATGTCCAAGCCGAGGGTCCGAGCAGTTTCCTTCAACCAGGAAGAGTCAGAGTCACCATTTCAAGCGCTGCTGGCTGGTCTGAACCAAATATTAGAACGGTCACAAAGAACTGGCACCAGAGGGGCATGTTACCGCTGCGGACGGACAGGACACTTCAAACGTGACTGCCGAGTAAGGCTACCGGAACGATCACCAACCAGGGGTAGCCAACAAACCGACCTTACCAACCAGGGAAACTCCAACCTGTCAGCATAAGGGGGCGAATGCTGACTCACCCTCCACCAGCCCCCAGGACAGTATCCATCCGGGGATTTTGCCGAGATAGCGGCAGCCTAGTCATCAGAGGCACCATCAATGGGCGAGCAGTTACCATCACCATCAATACCGGCGCCGCTGTGTCCATTGCCAAGTCCAGGGTTTTGTGAGCATCAGAAATTCTGCCAGTTCCCAATAACATCCAGCTCAGAACAGTCACACGCGAGTCCATGTCAATACAGGGTGAGGCAGATGTCGTGCTACAGATAGGCGACAACATGATCCGGCATAGGGTCCTGGTAGCGAATATTGAGGACGATTTTATACTGGGAATGGACCTAATTAGCCAGCATGGATTTATGTTCGACCCGAGATATGATGTTCTTCGGTTCCTAAATGAGGAATTTGTATTGACACGGCCCGTCAACAGTTCAGTCACCCCCATAAAAATTGTGGCAAAGTCTTCAGCTAGAATTCCCGGTCGAACGGAACAGATTATTCATGGGCAGTTAGACAGCAATCCTGGGAGCTGCGTTGGAATGGTGGAGCCCGTACACTCAGCTCATGACTACTTAGTTGGACGGACTATAGTTAAAACCGGACGAGATATAGCAATCAGAGTCCTGAATTTGTCCAACAACGACATTAGAATTGCCAATGGTCAAGAGATAGCTTGTTTCGAGCCAGTAGAGACCATCATCAATTGCGAAGAAGAGTACCAGACGTCGGTGAATGAGACAGGGCCCGATAAAGAGTTCCTACAACAGTTTGCTGACCACTTGACACACTTGACACCAGAGAACCAGAAGAAAGCCAAGCAATTTATCACAAAAACACTGGCAAATTTTTAAGAGTAAAAGTGGAACTACCGGTCGCACCAACATCATCCAGCATCGAATAAATACCGGAAAGGCTCAACCCATCAGTATACCACCTAGACGACTACCATTGGGGCAACAACAGGCAGTCGAGGAAAACATCGAGTCCATGTTACAAAATGGAGTTATTGAGCCATCCATCAGTCCATGGTCTGCTCCCGTCGTGCTAGTTAAAAAGAAAGATGGAACCACCCGATTTTGCGTGGATTACAGAAAGCTGAATGATGTCACGAAGAAAGACAGCTATCCACTACCCCGAATCGATGACACTTTGACCACACTAGCAGGCTCCCGTTGGTTTTCCACACTACACCTAAAAAGTGGATATTGGCAGGTTGGTCTGCACGCAAACGACAGAGAGAAGACAGCGTTCTCCACCAGTAAAGGGCTGTTTCAGTTCACGGTCATGCCCTTTGGGTTATGTAATGCACCCGCTACATTTGAGAGGCTAATGGAGTATGTACTGAGCGGGTTAACATGGAGGACGTGCTTAGTATACCTCAACGACATTCTAGTCATGGGTCAGACATTCGACGACCATCTGAAGAACCTGGGCGAAGTATTCTCCAGAATTAATAATGCCAACCTGAGGCTCAACCCGAAGAAGTGCTCTTGTTCCAAAAAGAAGTAGAATTTTTGGGCCATTTCGTGTCCGAGTCAGGAATCCACACCAACGAAGACAAGATAGCAGCCATCCTTGATTGGCCAGTCCCAAGAGACAAGCATGAACTCCGAAGCTTCTTGGGCCTCTGTTCATACTACCGGCGTTTTGTTGAGGGATTTGCCACCATCGCCGCCCCTCTACATCGGCAGACCACTGATAAAGAGACCTTCCATTGGAATCAGGATTGCGAAACATCATTCAGGCGACTGAAGGCAGCACTATGTTCCAGCCCAATCCTAGCCTTTCCTACACAGTCCGGCAAGTTCATCTTAGACACCGACGCCACCGGTTTGGGGGCCGTCCTATCCCAGGTGCAAGATGGTGAAGAGAGGGTGATCGAGTACTACAGCCGTGGATACTCGAAACCGGAAAGAAATTATTGCGTCACCAGAAATGAACTTCTTGCAATGATAAGGGCTGTGGACCATTTCAACAAATACCTCTATGGTCGCCATTTCTTAATCCGAACAGATCATGCCGCACTCAAATGGCTGCTGGACATGAAGACACCGGAAGGACAACTGGCCAGATGGATGGAGAAATTACAGCAATACGACTTCAAGGTGGAACACCGTGCCGACCGGTTGCATAATAATGCCGATGCCCTATCCAGAAGACCCTGTAGAGCGGAATGCAAGCATTGTCTGAAGACGGAACAGCGAGAGGGTATCTCCATCAGGCAGATCCGAGTGCAGGCCAATGAAGACTGGACAACGGAACAGTGCATCCAGGACCAAATGGCTGATCCAGACATCGAACCAATCTTGTCACTCAAAATGAGAGGGGCACCCAGGCCACGATGGGACGAGGTAGCTAGATACTCCGGCGTGCTGAAATCGTTATGGGCTCAGTGGGACTCTCTAAGAGTAGACAATGGAATGCTCAAGCGAGTTTGGGAAAGCGCTGATGGACGAGAAACCAAGTCCCAATGGTAGTTTCGAAGAAAAAGGTATCAGCCATCCTGACCGAAGTACATGACGGAATTACCGGAGGCCACCTGGACATGAATAAAATCCTAGACAAAGTTCGCCAGCGGTACTACTGGGTGAATTACTTCGAAGACGTCAGAGCTTGGTGCCGCAAATGTGTCACATGTGCCGCCAGTAAGGGCCCGAAGACCCGAACCAAGGGTAGAATGCAGCAGTACAATGTGGGCGTCCCATTTGAGAGAATTGCCATCGATGTCGCCGGTCCGTTTCCCGAGTCTGAGAGGGGGAACAAATACATTCTGGTCGCAATGGATTACTTCAGCAAATGGCCTGAGGCATATGCGATACCCAACCAAGAGGCAACCACGGTAGCGACGGTGCTAGTAGAACAACTATTCAGCAGGTTTGGCGTCCCGATGGAATTACATTCAGACCAGGGGCGTAACTTCGAATCGAATGTATTCCAGAAGGTCTGCACGATGTTGGGGATGAGGAAAACGAGAACAACACCATTACACCCACAGTCAGACGGAATGGTGGAAAGATTCAACAGGACCTTGGAACAACACCTATCCAAGGTCGTCAGCAATAACCAGCGTGATTGGGATGAGCATATTCCCCTATTCCTGTTGTCATATCGCTCTGCTGTACATAATAGTACAGGCCTGACCCCAGCCAGGGTCTTATTCGGAAAGGAGCTGCGACTACCATGCGACTTGGCATTTGGCTCCCCAGAAGAACCTCCCCAAGACATCGACGATTATGCCGACCAGCTCCGACATAACATGCTGGCAATACACGAATTAGCCCGAACGCAGATGTTGGCCACCAGTGACCGGATGAAGACGCGATACGACCTCAAGGTCAATTCAGTCGGGCTCCAGGAGAGGGACAAAGTCTGGTTGTACAACCCCCAACGGAGCAAGGGTAAATCCCCAAAGCTTACACCCGTCTGGGATGGTCCATACGAGGTGGTCAAGAGGCTTAATGACGTCGTTTACCGAATCCGTCGAAACCCCAAGGCTAAAGTGAAGGTGGTTCATTTAGATCGACTCGCTCCCTACCATGGAGGGGATGTTTCTGATCGGGACGATCAGAATTAAAGGGGGGGCAGTGTTACGAAATTTACCCAAAGCCGACCCTGTGTCATTTCAGCACGACAACAAACGCTTTAAGATAAAAAAATACGATTCTCGAAAAGACTCGACAGCGGAAGGAGCGATGATGATTTCTACTGGAGAATTCTACGCTGGTGATATAAAAGAAGAACGCCACGATCGCCAGGCAGTGATACCGCGACGACTAGCTTATACGGGATTCTTATTGTATTTTTGAATCAGCTGTTTGAATGTAAATAAAGTTATAGAAAAGTGACAGTGAATATTAGTTTTATAATTTTTGAATTGAACCCACGGACAGAAATATTACAATATTTTTTTAATATATTTTAAAATATTAATTTTAAAAAAATTAAAAAAATATATTTGTATTCGTCATAACGAGCCCTGTGATTTGATATATTACATGAGCCGTTAGAAACAATTATAATTTTTTATTTTCCATTGAATTCTACAATTTGCCCCCCAAAATGAATATTAGGGGTTTCTCCTTATTTTTCCAGTAAAGTTCAGGTGAGGGGCTATACCTCCATTGTTTTTTCAAAATTTTCCAGCTTATGGTTTCGGAGATAGGGGGGGATGGATAAATTTTTTTATATATTTGTTAATATCTTTTAATTAATTTATTTTAAAAATATGAAAAAAATATATTTGTTTTCGTTATAATGAGCCCTTTCATTTGATATATAACATGATGGGTTAGAAACAATTTTAATTTTAATTTTCCATTTAATTCTATAATTTGCCCCCCAAAATAAATATTAGGGGTTTCTCCTTATTTTTCGAGTAAAGTTTAGGTGAGGGGCTATACCTCCATTTTTTTTCAAAATTTTGCAGCTTATGGTTTCGGTGATAAGGGGGGGATGGGTAATTTTTTTTATATTTTTGTTAATATCTTTTAATTAATTTATTTTAAAAATATGAAAAAATATATTTGTTTTCGTCGTAATGAGCCCTTTCATTTGATATATAACATGATGGGTTAGAAACAATTTTAATTTTATATTTTCCATTTAAATCTGTAATTTGCCCCCCAAAATTAAAAGTAGAGGTTTTTCCTTATTTTTCCAGTAAACTTCAGGTCAGAACCTATAAATCTATTTTTTTTCAAAACTTTACGTTTTATAGTTTCGGAGATAAGGGGGGGGGAATGGGTAAATTATGGTATATTTTCGTTAATATATTTTTAAATATTTTTTTTTAATATTAAAAAAATATATTTATGTTCCTCAGAATGAGACCTTTCATTTGATATATTACATGATGCGTTTGAAATTTTTTTATTTTTAAATTTTTATTTAGTTCTATAATTTGCCCCCCAAACTTAATATTAATGGTTTCTCCTTATTTTTCATGTATATTCCGGGCAACGTTCTATATTTCTTATTTTTTTAAAAATTTTGGGCTCAGTAGTTTCGGAGATCAGAGGGGGGGTCGATTTTTTTAGTTTTTCCCCCCAGAAGTACCCCTAAAATCAATTTTTTTTCTTTTACGATATGTACTCCTGATCGGGTCACCAAACTATACATTGATGATTTCAATGTCACTTTGTTTTTAAAATTAGGTCATGTTAACAAGATATTAACTACGTAAATGTCACCAATACATTTGCCAAAAACGGCAAAAAATAAATCGACTTTACTAGACGACAGGCCCGTGTCAAGAATTGATGGGTCATTTGAACAACCATAAGACTTATATTGAATGATTTAAGGACATAAAATTGAGTGCAGGTGAGAATTCAAAAGTACAGGTAGATTCAGTACATTTTGGTCATGTATTTTTTGTACGGCATTCTTACCATCAATAAGATCCATGAAAAATAATGAGAAAACGCCAATGCCGTACAAAAGTAGTGCGCCACAAAGTCGGAAAAAAATTAGTTTTTCCGGCCTTTTTTAGGGTTCCGTATATACAATATACGGATACCCTTATAATATCACTCAGGATTTGTATAGTTTGGTGACCCGATCAGGAGTACATATCGTAAATGAAGAAATTTTGAATTTAGGGGTACTTCTGGGGGGAAAACTAAAAAAATCGATCGTTCCCCCCCTGATCTCCGAAACTACTGAGCCTAAAATTATGAAAAAAATAGAAAACATAGAACGTTGTCCGAACTTTACAGGAAAAATAAGGAGAAACCATTAGTATTAATTTTGGGGGGCAAATTATAGAATTAAATAAAAATTTAACAATAAAAAAATTTTCAAACGCATCATGTAATATATCAAATGAAAGGTCTCATTGTGAAGAAAACAAATCTATTTTTTTCATATTAAAAAAAATATTTAAAAAGATATTAACGAAAATATACCAAAATTTACCCATTCCCCCCCCCTTATCTCCGAATCTATAAAACGTAAAGTTGAGAAAAAAATAGAGGTATAGGTTCTGACCTGAAGTTTACTGGAAAAATAAGGAGAAACCTCTACTTTTAATTTTGGGAGGCAAATTACAGAATTAAATGGAAAATATAAAATTAAAATTGTTTCTAACCCATCATGTTATATATCAAATGAAAGGGTTCATTACGAAGGAAACAAATATTTTTTTTCATATTAGGAGAGGAGAAACCCCTAATATTTCTTTGGGGGGGGGGGGGGCAAATTAATTAATTAAATGAAAAATTAAAATTAAAATTGTTTCTAACCCATCATATATATTAAATGAAAGGGCTCATTATGACGAAAACAAATATATTTTTTTCATATTTTTAAAATAAATTAAATAAAAGATATTAACAAAAATATAAAAAAAAATTACCCATTCCCCCCCTTATCTCCGAAACCATAAGCTGAAAAATTTTGAAAAAAATGGAGGTATAGCCGCTCACCTACTTCAGTCAGGATGGCTGGTACCTTTTTCTTAAGTTGAGACTTGGTTTCTCGGCCATCGGTGCTTTCCCAAACTCGCTTGAGCATTCCATTCTCTTAGAGAGTCCCATTGGGCCCATAACGATTTCAGCACGCCCGAGTATCTAGCAACCTCGTCCCTTAGTCGCCTGGGTGCCCTTCTCGTTTTAAGTGACAAGATTGGTTCGATGTCTGGATCAGCCATTTGGTCCTGGATGCACTTTCGTTGTCCAGTCTTCATTGGCCTGCACTTGGATCTGTCTGATGGGGATACTCTCTCGCTGTTCCGTCTTCAGACAATGTCAGCATTCTGCTCCACAGGGTCTTCTGGATAGGGCACCGGCATTATTGTGCAAACGGCCGGCACGGTGTTACACCTTAAAATCGTATTGCCGTAGTTTCTCCATCCACCTGGTCAGTTGTCCTTACGGTGTCTTCATGTCCAGCAGCCATTTGAGGGCAGCATGATCGGCAATGGTGGCAAATCCCTCAACAAATCGCCTGTAGTAGGAACAGAGGCCCAAGAAGCCTCGCAGTTCATGCTTGTCTCTTGGGACTGGCCAATCACGAATGACTTCTATCTTGTCCTCGTTGGTGCGGATTCCTGACTCGGAAATGACGTGGCCTAAAAACTCTACTTCTTTTTGAAACATGAAACATTTCTTCGGGTTGAGTCTCAGGTTGGCATTATTAATTCTGGAGAATACTTCGTCCAGGTTCTTCAGATGGTCGTCGGATGTCTGACCCATGACTAGAATGTCGTCGAGGTTACTGAGCACGTCCTCCATGTTAACCCGCTCAGTACCTACTCCATTAGCCTCTCAAATGTAGCGGGTGCATTACATAACCCAAAGGGCATGACAGCCCTTTACTGGTGGAGAACGCTGTCTTTTCCCTGTATTTTCGTGTAGACCAACCTGCCAATATCCACTTTTTAGGTCTAGTGTGGAGAACCAATGGGAGCCTGCTAGTGTGGTCAGAGTGTCATCGATTCGGGGTAGTGGATAGCTGTCGTTCTTCGTGACGTCATTCAGCTTTCTGTAATCCACGCAAAATCGGGTGGTTCCATCCTTCTTTTTAACTAGCACGACGGGAGCGGACCATGGGCTGATGGATGGCTCAATAACTCCATTTTGTAAAATGGACTCGAGGTTTTCCTCGACTGCCTGTTGTTGCCCCAACGGTAGTCGCCTAGGTGGTATTCTGATGGGTTGAGCCTTCCCGTTATCTATTCGGTACTGGATGATGTTGGTGCGAACGGTGGTTCCATCTTGTTAAAAATTTGCCAATGCTTTGTGATAAATTGCTTGGCTTTCTTCTATTCCTCTGGTGTCAGGTGTGTCAAATGGTCAGCAAACTGTTGTAGGAACTCTTTACTGGTCCCTCTCTCCTTCACCGACGTCTGGTACTCTTCTTCGCAATTGATGATGGTTTCTACTGGCTCGAAACAAGCTATCTCTTGACGATTGGCAATTCTGATGTCGTTGTAGGACAAATTCATGATTCTAATCGGTATTTCTCGTCCGGTTTTAACTAAAGCTCGCCCAACTAAGTAATCATGAGCTGAGTGTACGGGCTCCACCATTCCAACGCAGCTCCCAGGATTACTGTCTAGCTGCCCATGAATAATCTGTTCAGTTCGACCGGGAATTCTAGCTGAAGAAGAATTTTTATGGGGGTGACTGATGTGGTGACGGGCCGTGTCAATACAAATTCCTCATTTAGGAACAGAAGAACATCAAATCTCGGGTCGAACATAAATCCATGCTGGCTAATTAGGTCCATTCCCAGTATAAAATCGTCCTCAATATTCGCTACCAGGACCCTATGCCGGATCATGTTGTGCCCTATCTGTAGCACGACACGTGCCTCACCCTGTATTGACATGGACTCGCCGGTGACTGTTCAGAGCTGGATGTTGTTGGTAACTGTCCGAATCTCTGATGCTCTCAAAACCCTGGACTTGGCAATGGACACAGCGGCGCCGGTGTCGTTGGTGATGGTAATTGCTCGGCCATTGATGGTGCCCCTGATGACTAGGCTGCTGCTATCTCGGCAAAATCCCCGGATGGATAGTGTTTTTGGGGCTCGTGGGGGGTCAGTCAGCATTCGCCCCCTTATGTTGACTGGCTGACGGTCCCTGGACATGTGGCTGTTCTGTTGGTTAGCCCTGGTCGGTGATCGTTCAGGTAGCCTTACTTTGCAGTGGCGTTGGAAGTGTCCTGTCCGTCCACAACCGTAACATGCTCTTCTGGTATCAGTTCTCTGTGACTCTGCTCATAGTTTGTTCATACCAGCCAACAGTGCTTGAAATGGTGACTCTGGCTCTTCCTGGTTGAAGGAAACTGTTCGGATACTCGGCTTGGACATGTTCATGACGGCCTCTACTTCCAAAGCCCGAAGTAGAGCTTCATTACTCTTCTTGACGCCACTCAGTCTTAAATTTCTTAGCACTTCCACATCTCTGATGCCGTTTATGAAACTATGTGTGGCCAACTGTTCTTTCGTTTCCTCTGGCAGGTCTGGGTAGGACAAGTGAACTAACTGTCTAATCTCTGCTTCGAATTCTTGGAGGCTTTCACCGGATTTTTGCGTTTTTCCACTCAGTTGGACTTGGTATACCTGGCTCAGTGATTGATTGTCGTAACGTTTGTCCAGGATGGCGATGATTTTGTCGAAATTGCCTTGTTCATCGACTGGAATGCTTTGGAGGAGTTCTAGGGCCGGACCTCTTAACGAAATTACCAGAGAAGTAGATTTTTCTTGATTGTTCCATCCATTACATGTAGCCACTGTTTCAAATTGCCGTTTATACATTGGCCAAGATGAACTGCCATCAAATGTGGGTGGTTTACTAAAGGAACCTTTGGTACTCACGGTGTGCTGGTATTTCCCTCTCTGCAAATTTTTTAATTGCTGTTTCCGTTTTATCTTGTACTTCACTGTGTACTGCGTCTTTAATTGAACTGTTTTTGACTTTTACCTGGTTTTGGATAGCACTTATTTCAAATTTAACCTGGTTCTGGATGGAATCGATGTCATCTACTTTGGTTTCAAGAGTATCCACGGTATTTTTTAGGACCTTTATGTCGTCGTTTATTTCTTTTATGTTTCATTCCACTATTTGCATTCTTTCATTAACTGTTTCATTAACTTGCAATACTATTTGCATTAGTTGTTCAAATTGCAGTTGTCTTTTTTCTTCAATTATTTTAAGTTCATTTCGTCTCGTCAATTCAGTTTGATCTTGTTTTTCTACAAATTTCGAGAATAATCCTTTCATGGCAGTGACAAGATTTTGTTGTTCGCTTTTCATCGTAGTGACAAGATTTTCTAATTCTACTTTACGTTTTTCATCAAAAGATTTTACTAACCTTTGTTGAATTTATTGCTGATGTTGTTTCTCTTTTTTGTCACGTTTTTCCAGAATTTGGGCTATTTTTTCGTCTAGTCCCTTCGTAACCTGCTTGACTATTTTTTTGGTAGTTTCGTTTTCCATGCTACCGGTTTCCATAAATCAAATTACGATTCTAACTGCACTTCTGATCACCAAATTGTTATATAGTCCGTGGGTTCAATTAAAATTTAAAAACTATTATTCACTACCACGTTCTAGAACTTTTATTTATATCAAATATATCACAACAACAATTCTACGTTTGCTCTTCGCTGCACTAGCTGACTGCCGCTATTATGAGTCGCTCCTTTTAAAACCAGCATTGAAAACTCTCGTACAATTCATTATCAATTCTACAGCTGCCGAGCCATTTCGAGACCTTTTTTTTTCGTCCTAAAAGCGATCGATGTCGTACTGGAATGAAACAGGGCCGGCTTAGGTAAATTTCGCAACAATACCAATACCGAAAGTTAGTTAGTTTCGTTACTTCGGTAGATACGTTATGATTTCGTATTTTTCGTATATACGAATATTTCCTATGTTTCACACGTACGAATACTTCAAACCTGCCGTATTTCAGTATTTCTACCGACACTATTCATTAGTCTTTCTTTAAATATTTCATAAACCATTGAGATCTATAAAAGTATATTATAGTATAAGACATAATTTCGAAAACAGCTCTATAAAAAAAAAATTTACTCAGTATATACTATTTGGGATTGAATGAATTTATTGAATGCAGATTCCGTATGGAGTTTGATGTAGGTAATAACAAAATCGAGTGCTACAACGTCTCCAATAACTGGTAGTTTATTATGCAAAGACAATATATGGAAGAAAAGTTTCTTTATATAAAAGATAATGCACTTAAATTTTGGCAGGCACGAACTTTGTTATATCCATGATGAAGTAGAAATAAAAAAATACTTATGCATGTTTGTAAAGTCCGTCCCAGTAGAACGAATTTTGTCAAAATCAGGTAAATATTGTCGGAAAAACGTGCCTCATGAAAACCCAAATGAATGAAAAAAAAATTATAAATGTGGGCATAAAATAAAATGGGGTAATTTTCTAATTTTTATTGTGATGAGTAGTTTAGGAGAACCGTCAAATTAGTATAAGAATATAATTATTTATCTATTTCTTTATTGAAAATAGTATCTATGCTTATATTACCTTCTACTTACTAAGGAGACTGATATATAAAAAAATAAAAATATGTGTTTAGTTGTATTACTTGAATTTATATTTATTTTTTTCTTTATTTTTTAAAATTTATAATTGAATAAAAATGTTAATTAATAAAATTCGTACATATTTAAATGTAACGTATTATATAATATGTATGCACTCATTAGTACTCTATATTTATGTGCCACTACTCAAATTATGACAAACGAAAGTAAGGATTAACGAATACTTTGTAACGGGTAGTCAGACTAAAAGTAACGAAACATACGAGTATTCAAGATGTCGTTACTTTTACAGCACTAATTATGAACACTGAACACATATTCATGTTTCAGAAAATGATCGAGAAGACAATTCTGACGTCGAGGAGTACGTTGATTCCGATGAAGACTCAGTGACTGATTCAGATAATGAATAATATTTATTTATTTAATTCTGTAAAGTCAGTAAACATACATCAAATTGTTCTATAAAATTGTACTACTTTTTATTTAAACGATTAAACAAATTATATCAATGTTTGAACTATATATTAAAAAGTATACAAAGCACCGTTTCAGTCCAGTTAATGATTAATGCATATTATTAATTGTTCTCTTCAAAAAATGTGAATGCCTTATACTATCAGATGACCACAAACTACCCCTGAAATGGTAGTCTCATTTTCAACAGCCTGAAAATATGGTTTGCATTAAAATGTACGCCATCATTTTTTTCAGAATTATTTAACTGAATCCTATTTAAAACCACGATAATTTATAGTAAATTGCAAAATTTCATTGATCTATAATTATTGAAACTTTTGAAATAATTGGAAACAATTAATTTTTTGTATTTTTCTAAATTTTTTTAGACCAGTTTTTTTTGAACGCCAATATTATATAACAATTGTATTTAACAATATTATGTTGAAAAAAAAGTTGCCGTACGATATCAAATGACCTTTCAGCTTTATAAATCAAGCATACGATGAAATTGAGAAAAAATATTTATATACATTCAAATGAACAATAATTTTTTGACGGCATTAATTTTAATAGTATTTTTAAGTGCTAGATAATGTTTTGGAACCGATGCCGTACTTTTTCAAATCACCCCCCATACTACTGAAAGGGAAGGGGTTGCAACCCTCGATTTCTTTCCCTTGTCGCATGATTTCTTATACAGCGTTGATGAATTATGGATTAGAAGAGGTATTGAAACTGTATGGAACCGATGCCGTACAAAATCAGATGACCAAATTTACCCTAAAAAACGTCGGAAAACAAAAATTTAGGAGGCACTTAATGGGATTATTTTATGATTGTGAGAAATACTGTAAACGTTCCTGGAATTTTATTAGTGGGTAAGTGATTTATTTTGTGAAAAAGTTGGTGCAGGGTTGCCAGATGCACGAAAGTACAAAACCTATGTCTCGGTTGAAATTCTTGGGATTTTTGACGATTTCAACGACCTCACGGAATTTTCTGGGGAAATAATATGGAGATTTGACCACGACAGAGGAGCTATCGAAGAGAATTTCGTGGCCCGTTCCATTTCTCGTCACCAAAATCCCCTTCCTAAGAAAGAATTGTCACCTAATAAATCAGTAGCATATTTGCCATATATCAGCAAGGTCACGGAAAGGATTGGCAAGCTTCTCCATAAGCACGAGGTGAAAACAGTCTACAAACTGCTATCCAAAATCTCATAAATGTTACCCTCTCCAAAGGATAAACAAAATCCTCTTTTATCTAAAGGTGTTTATCCCATTCCATGCCGTGTGGGGCAGTATACATCGGTGAAACAGGGCGATCTATAAACAGTCGTCTGGGTGAGCACAAACTTTGTTTGAAAACGGGCCTGCTTCCAAACTCTGCTGTAGCTGAACATCATCACGAAACGGGCCACCAAATCCTCTTCGACAGCTCCTCTGTCGTGGTCAAATCTCCATATTATTTCACCAGAAAATTCCGTGAGGCCGATGAAATCGCCAAAAATCCCAAGAATTTCAACCGAGACAAAGATTTTGAACTTTCGCCCATCTGGCAACCCTGCATCAACATTTCCACAAAATAAATCACTTACCCACTAATAAAATTCCAGGAACGTATACAAAATTTCTCACAATCATAAAATAATCCCATTAAGTGCCTCCTATCCTTCTTTTACCTGAAAATTTCGGGGGGTCAATTATTATTTCTTTGTACCTATTACTCATTTAGAAGTTTTGAAGTGTGTTCGTTAAAAAAAGATCAAATGAATGGAGTCGCCGCAAGGTAAGTAACATTTGTTTTGTTTTTTGTCTCATCCTTGAAAAAGCCCTTATAAGTGTGGGCGAAACGTCGGAAAACTTTGTTTATATGCCGGTTTAGGTATATAAATAAATGAATTCGAAAAAATGACGCGGTCCAAATCCGGAAAAAGCAGAATCAGCTACCAAAATGTATTCACTCTACCTGTACTTTTGAATTTGCACCTGTACTCAGCTTACAAGTGACGGCATAGTGCTGAATCTTATTATTTTATGGCCGTATATCATTCTATATAGGTCTTCTAGTGGTTCAAATGACCCATATAGGAGGTGAAACTGTTTAAACCCTTATGTGCCTCCACAAAAATAATTCAAATAGAGTGAACGATTAGGACACTCAATTATACAATTTTATCCTATCAAACGCCGTTCAATGTTTTATTTCAATAATCACGCATATTTCGCAAGTAATGCTCCGTCCTATTGGAATACAATTTATATTCAATATACATATTATGTATGGCTGATATTAATTAAACCTAGATCAATGGCATTTTACGTCAGAACTATATACATGAAAAAATCTGTTAAAATTATATGAGGGATAAAAAGACGAACAAGACAATCTCCAAGATTTTTAGCCCATATATTTAAAGTTTGAAGATGTTGCAGAGGGAATTTTATGCGAATGAAACTTGTACATTTTAAATATTTCCCGTGCAATGGTGCGGTTGACCTCGTTGCACCGACTAATTGTATTGTATTCATTATATTTTCCATTGCAATTTGCCCCAATATAGTTACCATATGTTTATTTCACCGTGTCCCTTTCTATTGTGAACAAAGCCAGTTGCCCGAAATTTCGTCCCAAATTCACGTAAAATTTTATCAGAACCTATCTTTAAGCTTCAATATCTCTATGACTCTGTTTTCACCTAAATTATTTTTAAGATAAAGTTCAAACATTTACATACATAAGGAATTGTGATTTATGATTTTCAAAAGTATGCTGTCCACCATCTCCCATTTCCTGTGAAGGGTCAATCAATGTTTTCACTCTAGCTGCCCCCTCATGGGCTGGAAATAGACCCTTTAGTGTGTGTAGGCATGACTATAGATATAGATCTAAAAATCCTAAAGTCTGAAGTAGGAAATAATGGTATGTAGTAGCAATATTTTCTCTTAATTCTCGTAATAATCAAGCAAATAAATATCTGAAAATTTATGTTATGCCAAACTTCATTTTGGGTTACAAATAAGGAGAACAGATACTTTCTTTGTTATTTGCTCAATCATTATATGTATTATGACTGTTAATGTATTATGTTAATTTAATAATATAGAAAGTATGCTGTGGAATCTCAAGTTTTTCAATTTAGGTGAAGGCAAGATGATTGTGGAATTTTACAAGAACTATTTTAAAGAAACCGAGTAATTTTACATCGGAGACTCCATAGTCCATATCTTCTAACATATTTACCAACTTTAACAACATCAAAAGAAAATAGACCAGGCAATTCTTCGGAAACGAGCATTTGTTATTGGTAAATACTCACCGAACGAGGAAGAGACAAAACACGTGAATGACAAATTCTACGAAAAATCGAAGTAGGGGATGCAAGATGAATGATGCTACTGTAAGACGATTGCGAGGAACACAATGATGAAAATGGAACGACTAAATGACTTGTGCTACAATAATGCACTGAAGATTACAAACCAATTAGTTAGACACAAAAACATTCACAAATATATCAGGCCTCAGCTTACGAGACAATTAAAATCATTAATAAATTACTTTATAGTGCAACACTAAACCCAACTTCAAATGTAAGATATTAGAGCGGTAAGAGGAATTGGCAGTGGTATTAAGAGCAAAGATAACATTATAACACTTGGATCCAAACAACAGAAATAAAAAACAGAGTGGATAGGTCTGGAATTGAAGCATTTTGAACAAGCTATATCAAACTGCAATTGAAGCACTGGAAGTCAAAGGAACAGCAAGGTGGGAAGTAAATAGTGTTGGAAAACAAACCTAGAACAGAAAGTAAATCAGAGAAAGAAGCTGATTTGAAATGGATTAGCGCCATAGACAATGAAGACCGAAAAACATTTTATGTAAAAGAGAGAAATAAAGTGAGGAGACTAATGACAGAAACAGAACGCTGAGATCGAAAATGCATAGAAATCGACCTAAATATAGGTGGTAGGAAATGTGCCCAAGCCTGAACTATTCGTATAATAGAATAGTTCTATTGGAGATGCATAACTGGAGAACCAAACCCAAAAGAATGGAAAATAGCGTTTATGTCATCAATTCGTAAAAAAATCAGAAATAATCGGGGCGTAACAGGTACACCCACATTTGGCTGATTATATGGAAGAATGTTAATGGTTTCGGTTAAAATTATTATTTTACAGTACCACAAAAGAAACGCGAAATTTTCTAGATTTTAGTAATTGATAAAAAAACTACAGCAGAACAGAGACCGACTGCTACCCGAATATTCGAGAAACAGTAACAAAATATAAAAGCTGCAGGTAAAGAGAGTTAGTGGAAAAGGGAGGACGTGAATCATTGAAGTACATGTAGTCCAAGACCAGTAGTAGTGATTTAGTTGTGTATTTTTGTGAGATATATTGGCTTTAATAAATTGTATTGAACCCAAGAAAATCTCAGCAGAGGTATCAAAAGTGGATTTTAAAATATAAATTAACTTATGACGAGTGCCGCATTCACTATGGTCGAGACCGGTAAACAAATTTTCAAATGGGTTATCAATAAGCTGGACGAAAAACTAAATAAAATTTTGGAAAAAGGAGATAAACAAACACGCACACTCATTAGGAAATGCAAGAGAGGTTAGTGTAATATTTTGATGAGGCATAAGTGATTTTGTCACTACTATGAAAAGAAAAGTTAGAAGAAAACGGCAGGCTGAAGAAATACACAGACAAGGTGAATTTAAAACATTTCAATTAAAATTTGAACAAGAACAATTTGATTAGAGGGGCAAGATGAAAATTGAAAAGCAAACAATTTGAACATTTAATACAATTAGTAACATAAAGTCATAAATTGTTAACCAGAAAACATAGATTGCGGAATCAGATATAAAGGATATAAAGTTGAAATGAAGGTACTAACAATTTCAGTGGATAATCTTGAAAACGAAGTCGGTAATATTGTTTCCATTGAAAGCACAGTGTAAAGTGATATTCAAAGAGGAAATTAAGTACCGAAGGTTCTTTAATAAAATCATAACGTTCTGATATTTTATTTTGGCCTATGTATAAGTAACAATTTGCAACAGTCTGCGCCCACTGTTGCAAATTGTTGGATAGCGAAGAAATTTACTCTAATAACTATAGGGGTAAGCCGAAGGATACGGGAATTATGCGAACCGACCTGCTGAGGGTAAATGTGACTGTGCGGAAACGTCGTCATTTTACCAGCGATTCCGACAGGGATGAGTTTTCAACTACGCGGATGAAATCCCGAAAATCATCATACACATACATTTCGTACCCGCGAAAACAAACGTTATTTTTGATATTAGCTGGCATATATAAAATCAAGATTATTTGAATAAAATTTATTTTGTGACCTAAAAACCTAATCGACCCAATCGAAATCACACTACTACTATGAGTATTAGTTCTAGATGGATTCTTCGTTAGATGTTTATCGATGCGGAAATATTTCATTGAAAAGGTGGTTTGTCCTTTCTAATGCTCAATGGATCAAATGCAAAATATAATTAATAAACCTTAAAATTTAAATAAAATTCAAGAATATTTTTTTTATACACAAGGTTGTGCTAATAAACCAAATGCATTCTCAGTTTTGAATGTAAAGAGTTCTTTGACCTCCAATACGTTAAATTTAGTGTGATTGTTCAATAGTAAAAACAAACCAAAAACATGTAGATTTTCTAGAGCAATTATGACAACTGTCATTTGTTTGCTCTTTAGTCAAAAGAATCAACAGATTTCTGAAAAATGATTTTTTGAATTTGCAATATAACAAATTTCCGAAAAATATTTCAAGGAAAATCAGGGAATCATACATTATGTTTCTTAACCTTATTATCCTAAAGTATTATATTTATATGTTATACCGGTTAATATGGGGGTATATATATATATATATATATATATATATATATATATATATATATATATACATGCAGTGTGTCCCAAATCCGCTTCTCTATATAGGGCTCTCGGCTTCTATTATACCTATAGCAAAGCCTAATTATGAAACTTAGTGCATTTGATATCTGGCTTCGGAATTACGATCGGTCAATTGGTTTGTGATGTCTCACAAGTGCATGAAAAAATTGATTTTCATCTAATGAGGCCATGACTTGATTGTCGCTAAATAATATTAATGCGCTGTAGTCAAACAAAATTTTCGTATAAGTTGATTTATTAAAACAAATTATAATTTTGTAATAAGTACCCAATTAAAAAAAGTATGTTAGTTTAAATTACCAGTGCCCCCACCAAACGTTACTGCCAACTTTGGCCTGTAAACGACCCTCTGCCACTTAGTGAGGGCCGTCAACAGCTCAATGATGAGTAGTTTGCTTATTATATAATTGGTAAACCTACCCACATCGTAATATAATACATGATTTACACAATCGGAATTTTCTATCACTTCCTGGGATACTACTCCAAGAAGGGCATTCGGCTTGAGAAATTAGTTTCCTTAAGTTCTTGAAGTATTAAGGGTTTGTATAGATGGTACTTATTCTTTCTTAACACTCTCTGTATTCATTTTGACACTCGAGTTTCCCTTTCAACAGTTCTTACCAACGCACTAGGGTTTTCAGTGACAGCTGGTACAATGTTTCTCTCTCCATTTTCGTTTTCATTATTGTATCGGTTTCTATAACATATTTTTTCATCTGACTGACCTTAAAAAAACAGTGTCAATTTTTCTTTAGTCTGTAGTAATTTTTTCTCTGATTAAAATCATAAATGTGAAACACAAATTACCGAAACCTGTTGAAACTGGCCGGTATTTCCTATTCAAATGGAGAAAAGTTTGAAATGTTACCTAGCGTTGTACTTAGAATCACACAGAAACGCAGAAACGCCAACATTACTGCACCAAGGTATTTAGAGATGTATCCTGAACGACAAGAGCCTCAATTTAGCTGAGTTAAAATAAAAGCCGTTCAGAAACCGTATGTAATCAATCACCATTTTCAGACACTCTTCTCTCTCTCTCTCTCTCTCTCTCTCTCTCTCACCCCTACCTAACTCATTTTTCTAACATATTCTGAATTACCCTGTACACTTATAATTTAACTCCACATAATATTGCAACGGCCCTAATATCTTAAAAGCAACCTGTATAAGTATAAATCCTCTCCACACTATTGACTTTTTCTATTTTTCTATTGTTTGAATTATTCCTGCATAACTATGATTTTACTTTCTAGTATTCCGTTTCTACAAATGCTCATGGTCTACCCTATATCCACATTTTTGAACCACATTTTTTAACTATAATTTTACCCTACCATTTATTTCAACCACTCGGTATATGCAACTACTTCTAAATTTTTTTGAACCCATGTCTATAATTATATTATACCCCGTCCTCTAATTTAATTATCCTAACTGCTTATGCTTATATATTAAATTTTTACTTCAAACACCTTGTATAAGCAACTACTTATGTTTCACAATATATAACTTTTTTAATCGCCCTATATAACTCTAATTCTATTCCACCTTATATTTCAATCATCCTCTATATTCAACTGCTTCTAACATTTTTTGAAGCCTTCTGTATAACTGGAATTATACTCGGGCTACTGTGTAAATAGTTTTGCTCCACTCTTATTTCAACCACCTTGTATATATTTTTTGAACCACCCCGTATAACTAATTCAGTTCCAACTTGTATTTCAACCATCCTTCTATGCAACTGCTTATGTACCACCTATTATCACATGCAAGCACGCACACACCTACAACCACAAAGCAGTCACTTATAGAGGAGAAACTCGCATGTATAGAAGCGGATTGTTTTTAGTTTGCGACCACAACACGAAGGCGCCACAGGACGCTGCTTCCAAATTTAAAATCTGGCGGGAAATTTAAAATAATCGTACATGAGTTTACTATCTATGCTTTAAATAAAATTTGGTTATTTAAAAGTCAAAACACCTGCATTTTCAGATATTTATTAATTTATTCAGTTCAATATTACATGTCAACCATAGAAAGTACAAACATGAATTAACAAATTTATAAAGAATAATTACAGATATGTAGTATGAAAATATAAATTCTAGAAAATTCTATAAATCTAAATAGAATATTGTGGCAAGTTTATAAAGGTTAAAAAGTGAACATAAAATACTAGAAACACTTGAAATATCATATTATTACTAAAGAAAGATATAAAATAAAGAAAAAATGCTATCTTAAAAAATTATATAAGTAATGTATTTAAATTAATACACATGTGCAAAAAATGAACTTAATTATTAATTTTAACAAATGTGTGTTAATTATCTCACCTTTTTAAAGGAATACCTTTTCCTTCTTTGCTGAAGTTTTTTACAGCATGTAATTTTACAGGATCTGCATGTCAATCAGGCTGATTAAACCTAACATATTTTTCAAATTTGGTATCCTGGTCACATAAAATATTGTTTACTGACCGGCACCAAAAGTATAGTGCACAACGGGTTAGCAATTTAATAACCTTTTTATGAATATCAGGATGTTCACTACAATTAATTGATTTAAAAGATATATTCTGTTCTAATAAATTGCTTAAGGCTACTGAAATTCTCTTATAATGACTTGTTCTAGGTATAACATATAATAAATTGCTTAAACTGTGTGATACTAAATAATAAAAATGAACTGAAGGATAATTTAATATGGATTGCCTGTACATATGTGACTGTATGAATTCATTATATTCTGCATTACTGCTCCCAATAATGTTGCTTAAACAAAACTTGCACTGGCACAACTGTTTGAGTTTTTTTACTAGATATCCACTAATATATTTTAATGTATTCCTCTCTGTTGGAATATTAGTTGGTATCATCATCTGATGGTAAAACACCAATTGCAGGAAAAGTTTCCCCAGTAATGAAGCATCTTAAATTATCCAGTGCACCCTCATGTTCATGTTCCTCACAATTAGACAGAGGAGAACAACTGGACATAAAATTATTAACTGTTAAGGCTGTAAATGACTTCAAAAAGTTGGTGGCAGATGGATTAATATTCCTTACACCATGACTCATACCAAAAAAGTTTTCTAATGGATCTTGGTTTAATTCCCTCATACTAAAAACAGTTTTTTATTTCTTGATAAAATCTGTCTTTTAATCTGAATAAAACCTTCTAAAGTTGATATAAGATTCTTTATGGGTGGGACACTGACAAACTTATTCTTGTCATTATTAAAGAAAAATCTTCGTTTATCGAACGGAACCGAAAGCTGACTGGGACTTTGAATTTAAGTCGTGTGGCACCGTCGTGTTGTGGTCTCAAACTAAAACAATATTTGACCTTGGCAATCTTAGAGAATCCTCTATAAGTGACTGCTTTGTGCCTACAACGGTATATATATATATATATATATATATATATATATATATATATTTATTTGTTTTTAAGTTTTCGGGGCACTAAATGTTTTAGGTGGTTTCCGGTCTTACAACCAGAGTGTCCTCTTGTAAGTTTTGACGTAGTGTCCCTTTTCACCAACATCCCTATCGACGAAGCCTTGGATATCATAATAGAAAAATACAAACCACCTCAACACCTTTTGCGGAACAAGCCACCACGATGTCACACCGAATAGACTTTGAGAACACCAGAGTATTGGCAAATATAGAACACCCGAAATCAAGAGAGGCAATTGAAATAGCGAGGAGGCCTCACAGTCTAAAAGCACGCAATGAAATTCAGAACTTATGGAATTGTTGGAAAATTCTATTAAACACCGTACCGGCCCGGACCCGTCCAATAACAACTCAACCGGAAATAACAAATCAGCAGGCGGGAGGCATGCCCACTGAGCGCCCAGGGCCAATCACACGCAGCCGTTCACGGTGCCAACCAATAGGCGCCGAGCCGCGACTATATAACAGCGCGAGCGTTTCTGAAAATCTTAGTATTCGAGTAACTAGAAGCGAAAGCAGAAGGCTACGAGAATTATGCGAACCGACCCGAAACGTCGTCATTTTACCATCGATCCCGGCAGGGATCAGTTATCAACTACGCGGATGAATTCCCGGAAACCACCTAAAAGATATATATATATATATATATATATATATATATATATATATACAGAAGAGATAGCCGGCATAACAAATTTTCGTTTTAATAAACTAATCGAATATTTTCTGTCATTTCACGATAGTTTAAGCTCCTTAACCTAACTTTGTCTCTAAAAGAAACTGACTTCAAATGAATCAAAATGAAAACCATTACAAACACCCTGTACGATTTACCATCTTAGTGCGTTTTCTTGTTTTCTTTTATACTTTTGAAAAGTGTTGCAAGATACTGTGACCCATTTAGATTTCTTCTTTCCCAGTGTACTGTCAATGTCCATGCTTGCTTCGAATTTTTACAATTCTTAATAAGGTCTTTATAGGATTTTTTGAATCCTATTAATTTATTTGTTATATCTGTTTTCAGAGTCCAAATTATAAAAAACCTTAAATTAGTGTTGGTAGCACATGTTGACAAAGTGCTTTACTATCATGTAGAGATTTAATGACATTTTAGTATTGTTAGATTAGATTAGATGTTAGTTGTTAGATTTCTGAGAGTTGGAACTTTCCTTCGGAAAATTTTTTGCTCTTTAATGACTTTTTTACATGTGAAACCGAAATCTTTTTTTTATTCTTATTAAAATGTTTACAACCTTTGCAATTTTGAATTGTTACAGAATGATTCTATCATTCCAAATATAATAATATCAACAATTGCAAGACTTCCTTGAAATTACATATGGTTTGCTGGACTAGAACACATATTATAAGAAGTTTGTTATCATTAGATGACTAGAACAAATATTATAAGAAGTTTGTTATCATTAGATCAAAATACCAAATTTAAATGTTCATCTAAAATAAAAGTAATTTTAAGACACTTTTCTTATTGTTAATGACTAATGAACTGAATAATCCAGTTCCAATAACCTCAATGTTGGCCTGGTTTAGATATAATCATCGTTTATTCTAATTGTTCTTGAATTTTGCACACTACACGGATTATGTCTGTAAATTATACTATGTATGAACTCTTTTGTGAATATACAAAAAATGGGAGTAAAAATGTTTTATATAAATACCAAATAATAAATAAGAATATTATTATTATAATAAATAGAAACTGATAGGAAAATAATGTCTTTTATGTTTTCATATGTACCAACATTTAAAATGTGTAACAGAAATTTAAACAAATTGGCGTTTCCTATATATATATATATATATATATATATATATATATATATATATATATATATATATATATATTTTGATTGGTCCCAAAAACCCAAGACTTCTCAATCAAAAATATATAAACCGAAGACCGAGAACCATTTGGAAGGATAAAACAATTGTTCCCTTTCCACATATATATATATATATATATATATATATATATATATATATATATATATATATATATATATATATATATATATATATATGTTTTTAAGTTTTCGCGGGCACTAAATGTTTCAGGTGGTTTCCGGGAACTCATCCGCGTAGTTGACAACTGATCCCTGCCGGGCAAATATAGAACACCCGAAATCAAGAGAGGCAATTGAAATAGCGAAGAGGCCTCACAGTCTAAACGCACGCAATGAAATCCAGAACTTATCGAATTGTTGGAAAATTCTATTAAACACCGTACCGGCCCGGACATAACTAATCACCGAGCGGGAGGCGTGGCCACTGAGCGCCAAGGGCCAATCACACGCAGTTGTTCACGGTGCCAACCGATAGGCGCCGAGCTGCGACTATATAACACCGTGCGCGCTCCTGAAAATCTCAGTATTCGAGTAACTAGAAGGCTATTTCACTCGATTGGTAGTTGCAATCCCCAATAGAGTGAAATACCCTCTCGCCCTCACTATTACCCTCTCTTTTTATCCTTTACACGATATTTCAGCATTACAGGCTACCACCAGAAAGTGTATGCTCTAACTAAATAATACTCAGGTGTTGTAAAGGATGGTCCTCTATCCTGTGATAATTTTTTTCAGTCAATAACCTCGTTTGTCTGTAAGTTTTGAAACTTTACTAGTACTTGTGACCCAGTATATTTATTTTGTGTATTTTTTCCTTTGTAATTGTAGCGAACTGAGAAACGAATAAAGAGTATTCCGAAAGCTTTTCGAATGACATAAAGAGTTTCCTTCTACCAGTTACAATAAGCTGTCACACGTTACAAAAATTCAACTCATAATATATATATATATATATATATATATATATATATATATATATGTTGCAGGTGGTTTCCGGGAATTTATCCGCGAAGTTGATAACTGATCCCTGTCGGGATCGATGGTAAAACGACGTCGTTTCGGCAGAGTCACATCTGCCCTCTTCAGGTCGGTTCGAATAATTCTCGTAGCCTTCTGATTTCGCTTCTAGTTACTCGAATACTCGATATTCCTCAATATATATATATATATATATATATATATATATATATATATGGACGTATTACTACAAACTCGTAAACAATATTTTTCTATAGGTAGATATCTATTATTTCATAATGTATAGGGTGCCTCTAATATAAGAAACGCATCAAAGACCCTATATAATATTTGATTTTCGGATTGTAGGTTCTAGACAAAGATGACTTTTATTAAGAGATTAAATTTTCCCGTTTTCTAAATAAATCACATTGTCCCCGGTGGGAACTAAGTTTTTAGAATCGACTTTTTATTTCGAATTTCCTCCCCCTCTATCTCAAAAACCGCCAAATAGGTACACAAAAGCTTATTTATCACAAGGCAGAAAGTTAGGGTTCCTGGATTTCTTGACGATGTGTATCTTAGACTAAGTAGGATATTGTGAAAACATAGTTACAATTTTAATGATTAATTTTATGTTTACCTTTCTCTGTATTTTTTCTGATGAGAATTTATGTTGGAAACTATCAAATGAACAAGTTTTGTGTTCCCTTTATTGAATCTTTACTTGCTTATACAGTAGGTTGAACAAATTTTATTGAAATATCTAAATTTAAACAATAAAAATTTATTTTCTTCAAATGGCACAAACTCTATTTTTTGTCATCAGAAGAGAAATGATTTAATTTTCTATCACTTTTTCCTATATTATTATTTGCTACCTTCCTGTTGTCATGAAAAAGTGTATTTTGTAATTAACAGGTTTATTATTAAGCAAGAAACGTATTATAAATTCTGTTCAAAAGAGTTCAAAACAAGTATTCATAATAAATAAAATCTTAACAAACAATTAGAAAGTAAGTTGAACAGCAGCTTGCAATAAGTGTTCGAATGTTGATTGTTCTTCTCTAAAAACTCCCTCTTTAAATCATTCGTAAATTTGAAAAATGTTTGTGATGGGCTCTTTCATAATATTTGATATCATTTTAGTTTGAAAAACAATTTATTTTACAAATCCTCATAAAAAATCTAGTTGGGTCATATCAGGTGGTTGTCGTGGCCCAATTTGAAATGCATCTGAAAATTGAAGAACTTCATCATGAAAATCTGAGGGGCACGGTCTTATTGCATCCACGTTCTTTTTCTTATATTTAAGGGAAAATCTTCTAGCAGAACAAGCTAGTTTCATAAAAAATCGCCCAATATTTAAATCATATCAGTTAAATTTTAAATTAAAAGGATTCGTAATTGTGATTTACTAAATTTGTCTTTACGAATCCTTTAAATTTTTAATTTTTCTTGTTCATTTGTGTTAAGTTATAGCATTGAAACAGGGGTCCGATTTAGATCATGAAAGGTTTGGATTATTTGAAATGTACAGACATTCAAGTATATTTGGTGTTATTCCCAAAGAACGCAGAAAATATAAATAAGGAGAAATTTTGACCAGGTTTAAATCTGCTGTGGTAGAGGCGAATATGACAGCTGGGATAGAAAATTTCCGAGGATCCGGAAAATCATGCAGATTTGTAAAAAAACATTAGATCGCGAAGCAAGGAAGAAATAGCAAAAAAACATACCACCAGAAAATTGGCAAGATTATTACAAATCTTGCTGGTAAACATAAGAAAATTCCGATTTACGCAGAACAGATAACTATTATTCTCGAAATAATAAAAAAGAATAGCGTGTCTGTCAGTGAGTATTTCCGCAGAGTTGATAAGACTGTAATAGACAAATTATTTAATATTCGTACAGAAATCTTCAATAGATACGTAAACGGTATATTCGTACAGAAATCTTCAATAGATACGTAAACGGTGACCCAGTACCAAAGACATAAAATAGAAGGATAAATTAAGATCATACACAATAAGATAACAAAGAGGTTTGTAACATTTACGGATGTAAATGGTAACTAGTACAACTTTTAGGTGTACGGTAGAATATCCCTCATTTGAGTCTGAGGAACAAAACAGCTTTAGGGCAGGCCAATAAAAATTGATAGTATATTCTGTTTGTACCAAATAATATAGAAGAAAACCGTAACCTCAAAAGAAGTGCACCTACTGCTTGTAGATATGAAGAAAGTATATGATATACCTGTTTCAAGACATGAGAACTTCTAGAAATAAATAACATAAATTTAACATTAATAGATGATATTAAAGAATTAGATAAAGACACAAAAATTGAAACAGAAAGTATACTAATGAACAAGTAATAATTGCATAGGATCAAGAAGATAGACATATGTCTAGAAAACGCACAGAGGAAGACCGATAGTGGGGTTTAAAAGTCAACACTGAAAAGACGTAGAATATATGCATAGGAAGAGAAAACCCACCTGAGGACTTAGATCTAGAAGGGGGAAAAGTATAACCTGTAGGAAATGTGTATATCTAGGTATAAAATGAACACCAATGGAACGAATTGAGGGGACAATTACAGAGAAAATAATTAAAAGAAAAATATAATAAGAGCACTGAACTCAGTGTTATGTCAGAAAAACATCACCAGAAGAATTGTTGGAGAAGTGTGGCAAGAAGGTCAAGACTCAAACATATAAGAGACGAAGAAATAAGAAGACACATTAAAGTAGAAAGAACGTTAATAGAAGACATAGAAAAGCAACAACTGATATGGTATGAACATGTAACACGAATGGGCGAAGAAAGGTTCAATAAAATTATCTTAAGTGGACCACCGGAAAAAGGAAAACGAGGTAGACCACCTAGAAAGTAGCAACAAGGGATTACCAAAACAATGTTAGAAAGAAATCTAACCGACAATGACTGGCAGAACTGACAGACTTGGCGATTAGGAAACCAAAGGCGTATTACGCAATAAAAGGGATTAGAATAAAATAAAAATATATTTATTTTATTTCAGATGGCTATTAATAACATGGAACTACATGTGGTAATTAAAATCTTAGAATATCACATTTTGCACCAGATAAACAACTGAGAACTTTATACGTATAATGCTGCGAGTTATGCTATTTGCTCTCCAAGGGATAGTGTTGACTTTTGGGATATATATATATATATATATATATATATATATATATATATATATATATATGAGTTCGTGTATGTGTACATCTAAATAAAAATTTTATATTAATGTATTCCAAATACACTGCAATCATCCCGAACCAAATATGTCTATTATCAGTTGTTCCCTAAATACAACGAATTTACATTAAATATTTGAATGTAAACACTTGTAAGTACATATTACATTCGTCTCTTAAAAACAGTGAGTACAAGGTAAAAAGTCTAATTACTAATTTCTCGTTCAAAACATGTCATTAAAATTGAGTAAATGACATTGGATGTATCGTTTATCAATTCAATTTTGTTAAATTATATTTTATAGAATAATTAAAACCAAGATGCCCATGAAAATCAACGTGTGCAGCAAATATATAAACCATGACAACACTTTGATGTTATATAAGGCTAATTTAAATGTAGACGTAAGGGGGAATATATGTGTATTTATACACATAAATTTAATACACTATAATATAATTGGGCATTTTACTAGTCAGTTTAATACTGTAGCAATTTTAATAGTAATTTATGCTTGCACAAAATGCACATTTTTTTAGTTGAAATATATCATTGAAAAAATATATTTTTAAATGGTTTTATTTATGTAGCTTGCCCTGTTCATTTATTTGTTTGGGTCAAATCTAGTAATTAAAATCCCTCCCCCCTTGCTGACAGATTGATCTGATATTTGGCGCACACATTTAGTCCTGATGACAATACAATATAATACATTTTGTATCATGTAAATCCGAGATGGCCGCCACTACAAAATGGCGGATTACATATTCTTTAACAAGTACCTCGATATGGGTATCAAATAAAAGGGCTAGAATAAAATAATAAAGTTCACTACGAAAAAAAAAGATAATACAATATGGCCGCCTACAAATGGCGGATTAAGTATATATTTTTTCACACACCTTCAATATGGTTATCAATGAAAGAGCTTTGATACAAGCATGATCGCCCACACAAGTCAAGATTTTGTATCGTGTCGAGAACTGTGTGGCGAAATTTAGCGGTACACCATTAAAGTTAAAGTAAAGGCTTAAAACATGCCGAGGACTGTGTGGCATTAGGGTGGATAAAAATGATATGTCGTTAGCGTTTTCCCCTCAAGACTTGGGTGCATATTGTATATAGCCTTGCCCCTCTATTGAACCTCTGGGGGCGTCGACAATATTGATATTAATAATGTACTAACAGCTAAAAAATAATTCGGTAGGTCTTAGGTACCACTCATCACACCACTCTCCTCATCAATCTAGGGCATTAATCAGACAAAACAATATAATTGTTGGGCCTCAAATTTCTATCATGTCAACCGCCATATCATTATAAATGCAATTTACCTACACTTTTACTCAGGTTTCGTTACGCCCAACGATTTTTTTTGTCTGATTAATGCCCTAGATTGATCAGGAGAGTGGTGTGATGAGTGGTACCTAGGACCTACCGAATTATTTTTTTGGTTTTAGTACATTATTAACATCAACTTAAAAATCTTTGTTTACTTAATTTATTAAATCTAAAAAAATCTTGTATATATTACCAAGTTAATAAACAAATTGATTAAAAACAGTACATTCATACAGTTTTATAAATATTCTAAAATTATAAAAATGACCTTAAATTAAATAGTTGATTGTTACGAATTTACGCTACATTGTTATTAAGCAACATTCTTAAACGTAAAATATAAATACTATTATATAATTATTGTTAAGTAGAACAATTAGTCACACAAATATGTCTTGCAAATCTGACATCTATATATTTAATTATTATTGTGATTATACTTACACCACTTTCTAAGAAAAGTACTTGACAGTTTTCCACATAATTTTTCTCTCCCTTTCATGTTTAAGTAATTACACTAACACTTGTATAAAACTTTAACAACTATCACTACCCAGTATAGTATTCTTAAGTTTCCGACAACTGACAGGAGAGCAACGGTCCTGAAAAAATAAAGATACAAATGAGTATCTACATTTAATTACAAAAATCGGTAAAGTTTGTCAAATAAAATTTTACAGGTATTATATTGAGTAAAAATATTTCATAAAAAACACATGTTGATTTAGAAAATGAAAAACCGTTTGGAGTCCGCATTTCGACCAGGATTTGATATTATTTTAAATTACTTTAATTACTAAAATCAAATATAAATTGGAATAATAAATTCGTTGATTATTTTTACATATTTTGTACCTCCGTTATTTGAAAGTCACTGTTTTTATCTCGACAAAAATATTTCTAACTCCATACTATCTTTTCCATATCAAAATATTTCTTTTTACTGCAGGCTGTATTTAAATAATTGATTTCATCTGTAAACATAATAGAAATATATAGTTTCTTTCAACTCTGTTATCAATGTTCATAAAAGTCATACCATTTGAATGATAATTCCAAATAACGAATTGTAACATTTTTATTATATATTCACGCCCGTGGAGAAGCAGGCATTACTCTAATGTGTAGACGATGTTCCCGGTCTGCTAGCGGATTTGCTTTACCGACCGTGTTAAACACGGTTTTAGGTTGCAGGTGTTGACTATGGTAGGATTTGCCTCGGATCTTAGACTGGTCATTCCCTCCAGGAAGGGACCCCCAGTCCGACACCTCAAACGGCCGTCATCTACACCCCACGCTACAAGGGTGAATGCGTTCTTACGACCGACCAACGAGGTCCGACCATCCACCCAGAGGTACAATCCAGCTGCCCATGCGAGGCCAACCCAGTATGGAGAGCCACCGGTAACCTCACCCAGTGGGGGCTCGTCTCTCCACCCGCACTCCCCACTTTGGAATCTTACGAACACCCCAGTTCGTTTAAGACTTCCACGCCGATGGGTGACACGTTCGACTCCCTTGACGGGAATCTCCCCCTTTTACTTTTCTGGACGAGCGGACATCCGGTTTCGAGGTGTAGGTGCCTCTACTTGCGGGACGCTATGGCCCAGTTTTAGGAGTAACAGGCAAGCGGGTGGCAAAGGGCTCTTGTTTTGAATACTAGGTCGCGTCCCATACAGGGCGATGACCCTACATCTCAAGCGACGGTCCCACTGTTACCCGCAAGGTCATCTCATCGCCACAATCCCGCAGGAAAGCAGGTCTGACAACTACTTGTATTAAGGCTTAACAAGTCGACCTCGTTCCCTTTCGCTCAATCCTGAAGGAAATTGTGTCCGGGGAACTACTTGTGTAAAGTTTTGACAAGTCACGCTCGAGGGTGGGGGCCTTCTCCTTCCCTAGTTACTAAAGGGCACCGATTTCTCGCCAGAAACAAAGCCTGGAATCGACTGCCGTGATTCCGAAAGTTTTATGGTAGTAGCCACCGGGAAGTATTTTTGACTACCCCGAGAAGCATAATTTTAGTATATATATATATATATATATATATATATATATATATATATATATATATAAATCAGCCTTGTAATGCAAATAGAAGATACATAAATCCATTAAACTGTCTTTATTTTCGAAAACTGTTTTTCATACGGTTATTTTCATTGTATTGAAAACCAAAAAAACTTTCGAAATTGTTTGTCTGTCTATCTGTTCTGAAATGACTGGATCAATTTTATCGTTATTTTAACCAGAAGGTAATGGATAATGTACGGTGTGCTTCCTTCCTAGGAAGTAGTTTTCAGGATAGTATAGAAATCTAGCTCAAAATTTGTCAATTCGTCAATATGAAAGAGTACCCCAATGACGAAAAACAAAAATATACTTTTATTTGACCATAATGATTCCAATTCAGATAATATATTTCAACAGCATAATAAAAATCTGTTAAGAAAGTAAGTAATCTATTATTGAGAAGTTTAAAGTAAGTGAAAAAGTGTAATTAGAAATGTTCATAAACTACACCTTATATAACTATAACTATAACTATAATTATAACTTAAATATTAAAATATACCTGTTCATTAAGACAATTTAAAAATTTTATCCTGAACCTTTGAAGTCAATGTAATAGACGTTTCCACATCCTACTTGATAAATTAATATAAATCACCTCATATTATTGAGTCGAGTTTATTACTTTAAATGTTGAATTTTATGTCTAATAATCCACAACATTCACAGGTGAATAAATAATTTGAAAAAGCAACAATTTTATTTGCAAGCGATTGTACAAAAACGTTACCGATTCTGACTAAAAGTAGGCAAGTAGATAAAATCATTTGTTACGTTCAGTCTTTGGAGATATACTTGTATTCAGAAGCTTTTAGATAAGAGAACAATCGGGGCGTTCGGATTTCTAGGCTTCTAGATGTTGAGAAGGGATATATTCTGACATTAATTGCAATAAACACACAAGGGAAAAACATATTTCTGTATTTTCACTTATGCATTTTGTATGGCGACATATGTTTCGGTACACAGTACTTTATTACGTTTACACAAACAAGTACAAGTCATTGTACAAAATAAGTAAGTGTGGATTTATTTTCATACATTTCATTTTAACAAGAAATAACACATTAATTCAATATTAACTTCAATTAATTAAATATAAATATATTTCTTGGCATTTACATCATTTAAATAATTTAAGCTGTTTTCGGGAAAACAAAATTATCAAAGATGTTCATCTAATTTAATTTGTACTGTAGCAGAAACGATCCAAAATTGTTCAATTTATTTTTGATTTTTTAAAACAATTTTAAAGTATACCTGATCAACTTGAAATATTAATCTATTCAGCAACATCCATATTAAAGTCATGTAGCTAAAATATAGGTATTCTATATTTTCCACATAGCTACTATTTATTGGATGTTTCTGATAAAAAAGATTCTCTACGTTACATGGCATTTATGTTTCGTATTTGACTATTTTCAGCCTCTTCAAATGATTACTGCAATATATAGTAAATAAAACAACTTAACCGAATTATAGGAAATATAATATTAATCACGGAAATGTTAAATACAACATGCTAAATAATTATTGTTGCCAATGTATTATAAATTCGCAGCGACCTACTTTATTTCGTCTACTTTCTTTTGTTTACTGCGCTTGCGCATTCTATTGAATTTCTTTGGCGCTATTTTCTGGATCTGTTTAGTCTTGCCCTACCATGAAGTTGGTCAACATATTTTAGTGTAGCAGCCCTAGGAGTTTTGGGCTTGCCCTGTGTGTGTGTGCGCTTTACCTGTGCCGCATATCTTAGTATTAAATATTTTGGTTTGTGTGAAACCTGATTTTTTAAAAGTGCTTTGAAATTATCTGGGACTTGTTTGATGTACCTATTTACTCAATCCCACTATTTTGTTATTGTATACATTTACCAATTCTATTGGGCCATAGCAATTATCGTATATACAAATGTCCTATATCTGTTTTAGATTGGTGGTAATCACGAAACTGAGGACATATCCATGAATAAAAGGGGTATACTCTATCGATTGGACGCACAAAAAACTTCCGATTTAAACCGGAAGTGTCTTAAACAAACCGGAAGTTATTTTTTCAAATTGAACATTGTTATTTGTATAGAATTTAAAAATATATACATTTTTAGTCCTTTGAGGTACCTAAGGAAAAAGAAGAGCCGAATAAAACAGCTTATTATGCAAAATAAACAAAATACGAGTTTAACGTTAGAGAATACTTGAAATATAGCAAAAATCAGTTCCAGTTCCTCCCCGAAATGGGAAATTTCAACTGGAAGTACGTTTTTCTTGATTGAAATATTTACATTCTCTTTGATTCGGACACAAAATATAAGTGAGTCGGAGATCAATTTCTCAGTTCCGGTTAGTACCCGATTTGTACCGGAAGTAAGTATGCTACCTTGCTATCCTTACTTCTTCTACATTGAGTCCGAATCGAAGTTTGGAATGTACATATCTTGCTCAAGAAAAACACACTTCCAGTTAAAATTTTCCACTTCCAGAAGGAACAGGGAGTGATTATTGCTTGTTCTCGGACGAAGAGTTCCTAGTCTTAGCTAAAGTCGTATTCTGTTTGTTTTGCATATAAAGCTGTTTTATTCGGATCTAATTTTCTAAAGTACTTCGGAGTACAAAAAAGCATTTTTTCAAAAAAATAATAACATATGTCTAATTTTCAGGGTAGAATCCGAATTGGTTATTTCCGGTTGAGCTGTTATAGGGTGGGGCCGGGCCGGTACGGTGTTTTATAGAAGAAGAGGATAAGTTCTGGATTTCATTGCGTGTGTTTAGTGACGCCTCTTCGCGATTTCAATTGTCTCTCTTACGAGTCTCCAATGGGATCACCTCTTTCGCCAGTAATATCAAACCTTTTTAGGAGAACAATGAGGAGTTGGCACTTAGAACAGGAATTAAACCTAGTTTATGGTTACAATATGTGGATGATACCTTTGTGATTTACAATGGAGGTTGAAGCCAATAATAAATTTCCATTCCTTGATGTTCGGATAAATGGAAGGTAGATGGAACCCCTGGTCATACTGTATATAGGCAAGCAACTCACACCACTCATACCGTCATACTGATTCTCATCACCACCCAGCTCAACTACAAACCGTCTTAAAATTTTAGTAACTAAATCCCAAAGACTAACTCACCAGGATAACATCAAACAGGAAATGGACAGTTTAAAAACATCTCTGAGACAAAACGGATTTACAGACGGAAATATAAAAAGAGGCCTAAAGTCAAAACCGAGACAAACAGATGAGAAGCATGAGACACCAATAAACAAGGCTTATTTACCGTATGTCAAAGGTACCACGGACAGTATTGCGAGAATTCTACGGAGACACACTATCGATACTATTTTCAATACCGAAAGAAAAATAAGCACGTTGTTGAGGACTCCGAAGACGAGGATCCCTTTAAAACAACAGGGAGTGTACGAGATTCCATGTGCAGACTGTCACCGCCACCACGACTTCACACCGAATAGACTTTGAGAATACGAGAGTACTGGCAATTTAGAACACCCGAAATCGAGACTCGCAAGAGAGGCAATTGAAATCGCGAAGAGACTTCACAGTCTAGACGCACGCAATGAAATCCAGAACTTATCAAATTCTTGGAAAATCCTATTAAACATCGTACCGGCCCTGTTTTGCCCTATAACCAACCGATAAGGGCCCGAACCGCCGAACACATTTGTGATATCTTTTATGAAAGTTTCAATACAGGTTGCATTTTATTATTTGTCTTTAAGTTGCTGTGAAGGATAACGCTCCGTAAGCGTTAAATATTCGTAAACTTCATTCTGATCAAGATCACGGATAGTTATGTCATCATTTAAATGCCATTATTTAAGTATAATTAGTTTGTCACTTCCCATTCTTAAATTAATAATTCCATATTTATATACCTACCAAACCTTTAAACTATTAGTAGGTCTTATTCTTATTCAACAGTAGAAGTAGCATACATTCAGTCAGTGGTTTAGGTAGTATTCATTTTCATAAGGTTTTCTAGTTCTTAATATTGATGATTGCTAACTCACAGAGCATTTGCATGTACACCAGTTAATAGAGCAACAGCAAACCGCTTACAGCATCAAGTAAATAATAGTTTTAACATAATTTAACATAAAGCAAATACGTAGACGGATTGATTGATAAGACTGAAGGTCGATATAGTCCGTTATTTTGCAGAATTGGAATTGAAATAATTTGTAGAAATATTTTGACAGAATGTATCGTATTAACTACGATAGTTCGATAGTGATATGCAAAATATATTTTGAATTTTTAAAAAGTATCCACTTTTTGCCAGTTTTTCCGTGTATACTCGGTAAAAAATGAGCGTATAAGGTTGAATAAACACTCATTAAGAAGGATTTCTAATTCTGTACAACTTTTCTATTAACGGGAGTACGATTCCTTCATTACCTTTCATTACATAAGCAAAAATTTATGCGGGTTTTTATTGTTTAAATAGTTTAATTCTAGGAGTTTGCTGTTAAAATCTTATCAATTCTATAAACTGTTACTGACATGATGATATAAGCGATTTCATATTGAATTTTATGTGCGAAAATGAATTCAATTGGCTTTATAGACTGATGTAATGATATTGTGTTCTATATATTTTGTGCTGTGTACCAATATCTAATAATTAAGTTTGATCTTTTATTACATTTGAAATGAATTAAGTCAACGTGAAATAGGACAGACATTACATGCATTATAATTTTATCCAGTTTTAAATTTGATTTGAAATAATTTAAATCGGATCAATGTGAATGTGATACTGCAATCCTAGGAAATTACTATGATTGCTCTTGCCAATAATATTCAATCACGTTGAAAAGTCATCCGAAAATCTAATGTTGGCACAGCCAATGGTCGAATTGGCTAATTCGCAGAGAATTTTTCAAACTCTATTAATTGGATTGAACTGAATTATTAATAATAGGTTTGTATTACTAATTCAACTTTTATAGAACACTTTGTAAATATTATTCTAAAAACTTTTAAATATTGGCTTAGTAATCTATTTACACTATACAGAGTATTTAACTTAAGATACGTTAACAACTCCAATTTTTATGTAATTTGGGACAATTACATTTTTGAAAATTAACAAACAATATTTTTCTTGATGAGATAAGTAGCCAATTATAACATAGACCGATTAGCTCGAGCAAAAACGATTTATACTAAATGCAGTTTATCAGGGACACGTCATTTCTACAAATTAAATTGCAAATATTTCGAAACTCCAATCACATTAATAAACATAAACAATGAAACAATTGCAATATGTGAGAAAGTATGATAACAATTACGATAATACTTACTTAATTCACCGTGAAATTATTTTATTATTTATTTTAGAGGGAGTCAAAGCAAGAATATAAAGCTACTGAAATATAAAAATACACTAGTTACTTTTTGGAAAAATTCGAATCAATATTAGCTGGTACATACAGGGTGAGTCATCGAAATGTACCTAATGGCATAACTGCCCGGAAAATGTTGAAGAGAAAATGAAATTCATGTTTATTTATTGAAGGGAACAACATTCACGTAAAAATTATTTGTACTATCAAAATTTTTGAAGTAGTAATGAGGAACAACTGAAACCTCATTCCAAGGAGGGGCGACCTATTCCAGGGGTCGGTCAAAGCACAATCTTGAGTGCATTTAACAACTACCTTCTATTCTATAAAAATATTTTTGTATAAAAAATTATGTATGTTGCTAGTAGGTATGTAAAGGTGTATTAAAAATGTTGAGGATAACTTAAATTTGAACTACTCTATTTTTATTTTGTCTATTCATGGGTTTTCTCTCCTCCAAATTTTTTCCTGTAACAAATAAGTATTTAAAAATTGTATATGTAACAAAGTGTAGTCAATTTCGTAAAATTGCCCGGATTACTGGCTGTCTGTACAGAGATTCTTCCTCACAGTTTTTCTGAGAGAAAGAGATGTCTATAAAATGATCAACCAGTATTCCTGTATATAAGTAATGTATTGTATATTGTGTAATACTTATCTGTGTATGGAGACGAAAAATTTGACACTGACAATTGTCATGTCAAATTTTTGACAAACAATAAATTCAAAATCAAAGCGAAAATTTTTTAGAAAAAAACCTCGTAAACGATTGACTCCAGACTCGGAGTTACGTCTCCATACACAGATAAGTATTACACAATATACAATACATTACTTATATACAGGAATACTGGTTGATCATTTTATAGACATCTCTTTCTCTCAGAAAAACTGTGAGGAAGAATCTCTGTACAGACAGCCAGTAATCCGGGCAATTTTACGAAATTGCCTTACTACACTTTGTTCTACATATACAATTTTTAAATACTTATTGTTACAGGAAAAAAATTGGAGGAGAGAAAACCCATGGAAACTTAAATCTTTTGAACTTACTCTATTTTTCATGCTCCCGCATCAAAATGCTGAAGATACGCCCCTGCTACTATGAAAATTACTTTTATTTACCTACCACGTTGTTTACTTTGACACCAAAACTGAATTTTCTATTTTTGTTAAATAAGTGGTTTAATATTTATAAAATGTAATGATAGTGAAAATTAAGTCTCGATCGTTTTTAATACCTTTGTGAAAAATCTATATTTGCAGAAAAATGAAGGGGTATAACCGAATCTCTGAAAACAATCTGAATGCATTACTTTAGATTTTCAGTGAACTACAAAGACAAAAACTGGACGCCACATGTTTTTTATGAAACTTGCTTTATAACACTAATATGTTGGACGCTGGGATTAAAAGTTTATCTGCAGGTTGCATAATGAATGTTGTGGATTTGTGGAATGTTGACGTCAAGAAACTGATGAATATCGGAGGTTCCCGATATCACAGGAGACTGAAATTATTCACATTCTATAATACCAAGAGCCATTATGCCAATGATTTATTGGGATGATATCGTTAGACCAATTTTGAATAGTTTCAAATAGAACGCCCATATTTTTTTCACCATTTCTAACAGATATATCTATCAGATAACATGAAAAAATATATAGGAGTTCTATTTGAAAAAATCAAGTTATTTATAGTTAAACTTTTTAAAACTGGATTGACGATATCTGCCATTCTGGCACTTACACATGTGCGTACCGAGGGGGGGGGCTTTAAAGCTTCCCATAAAATTGCTGACTTGTCCCCCCCTAGATCAAAAAATGTCTGATTTTTCCCTCACTCGAGGGAAATTTTTATTCAGTTTGGCCCTCATCTAAGACAATTTTTTTCCTCTTTTGCCCCATCCTAAACGAAAAGCTGGGTACGCCCTTGTACTTTCCACCAATTACAGTTTGCTAAAATATGTATCAATATAGCCACAATCTTCTTCATTAATCGCCCACCCTGTATCGCGAAAAGACAAGTCAAGTCAAATTTACAGTAGTTTAGTTAGAAGAAATAATTACTATTGCTTCTGTCATGATGGCTTTTTAATGCGATGAAGAAAAACTATGATCCATGTGAATGATTTGTATCCATTAATTCCTCATAATATATAGCTTAAAAACTTTATTACCTAACAACGGAAATATTCCACCATCTTTACCAATCGGCCATGCCGAGCTAAACAACGTCAAAAAATCAAAAATACATTATTAATGAATATAATTTATTTATATTATTATTACGTAAAAAATTGGGTTTAAAAAAATTTTTATCACAACCATGAATAAAAACAGTGCGGTAGTTACATACCCACGTCTTGCAGTCGAGACAAAGTGATAAGCGGACACCTGCAGCTAAGTCAGCATCTCCGCAAATCGACGTCGAGCTCATTCATTTTAATTAGACTTCTATTCGAACCTTCAAGTAGGATAGTCGCTTTTTGTATTTTCAAAATAAATTGTCTTTTAAAAAAATGTTTGTCTTGGAGAAAAGACATGGCGCAGTCAGTAGGATGTACGTGGTTTTCGGAATATTATTGACGGTTTATCAGTCAATTTCGACAAAAACTTTGATATTTCAATATCTTAAATGTACATCGCACAGTAACGTGAAGTAGCCAGTGCCGCGACCAAGTGGACATTTGACCCCAGGCGAGAGTGTAAACCAGTTGAACGCTTTCACTCTACGATCATTGAACTTTATAGATGTGTAAAAGAGATAATAAAAATTTAACCGCACAACAAATAATGAGTCAAGCTGTCTTAGGATATAACGATTCCATCCACTCTGTGACTAAATTCACCCCATTTGAAGTAATCAAAGGTCATATAAACAACACAAACGCTTTTGAACTTACTGACAATCTCATAATTTCCCATTATGTAGAAAATCACAAAGAAACGACAAAAAAACTTTATAACGATATTGAACGACGAAACGCGCAAGTTAAAGAACAAATTATCACAAAGCGCAATGCAAATAGAAACGAACTCCCCAACTTTGACAAAGAAAAATCGGTCTATATACGAACCAAATTTAGAGATAACAAATTACCTAAATTTAAGAAGGCAAAACTTGTTAAACAAACAGACAAGAAAGTGACTACAGATCGTGGAACTTATGATAAAAACATTTGCAAAAAACCTAAAGTTCAAAGAACATTTCTTTGCAGGTACAACAAGATGAAAATATCGCTATTCCTCACGATACTGGCCCTTCTTCATGTGCCACAAACAACGACTATAGAAGACATACATATGTCCAGAATTGAAAATCCCATCCTACCTATTATATTAGGAAACTTCAAACTTATCTATCATAAACATACATTCTTACACTATTTAGATTTAGAAAGCATTAATAATCAGCTTACTATTTTACAAAGTTCTTTTAATATAGTTAGAAAGACCAAAAATTAAATAAACGCTACTAACCCCATATCTTATCATGTTTTAGCAGAAGGAATTTTTATTAGAGCACAATTTCTTATTATTGAGATAGAAAACAAATTTCAAAATCTTTACCCTCACATTAGTAAAATTAGTAAATGACTATTAGGTACACTTGACGCCAACGATGAAAAACTATACAATCATGCTATTCAAACTTTAGAGAAAAATCAAGCAAATATTGCTGAACAATTGAATTTACAAATATATTTGTCTCAAAATCTAATTGATAATTATAATAAAACAATAGAGAAAGTTTTCGATAATCGGGAAAAGCTCAATTATCATTTAGAAAGATTTCAGGCAGCAGTATCTGAAAAGATCACTAATATCTCATAATTTGTCAGCTTTCAGAGCACAATGTCACAAATAATATTAGATTGTCAAAATTTGATAACATTCATTGACAATATCGAAAATGCTGTAACATTCTGGAAATTAAATGCTATGCATAGTTCAATAATTTCTACTCAAGAACTTTCAGAAATGCAATAATACTTCGAAGAAATTTATGATAAAAATAGTATTCCAAATTTCAAAAACATTTTAAGTTATTATGAATTCTTAGGAACGCAGGTAACAGTATCAAATTCAAAATTAATATTTGCTATCCATGTTCCAATATTGCAATTAGAAAACCTTTCACTTTATCACCTTTACCCAATAATTCATAAAAACCTTGTATTTGTTCCTAAATATTCCTTCCTGGCACGAGGAAGTAATTCAAAAGTACAGTTCAAGAAAGAAGAATGACCTTTACTGGAAAACACATATTATTGTCCTGAAACATTTCTATCCGAAGGCAATTGCACAATTGAACTTTTCAATGGTAAAATTACCAGCAGCTGCCAAGCCCTTGAAGTCCAGACTCAAGAACCCCTTACAATCCAAGTTACAACGAATATAGTTTTAATAATTTCAAAAATACGAGATTTTCAAAATCAGACCAGTATTTCTAAATTGAAAACCAACCCTTATCAAATTCCCTGAAAAATGTGAAGTATTCAACCTTCTAACGGAATCCAACAGATATTATAGATAAATTAATTAGGAAGAAACGGCTTCTGTTACGAATGAAAGAAGTGTCAGCTTTTCGAAATGAGTCACAAGAACAAAAGCTAGGGGCTTTAAGAAAGTTTTTAAAGAAGGCGGTGTGTAGAACAACTGCAAAACTACAGAAATTGTTGGGCAATCCTATTTAAAATTAGTTAAACAGTAAATAATTATAGGGAACTGGACTCTTACGAAAGCATAATGATATATAAAAATAGTAAACTAATGAATTCAGATAAGGGTCCTATTCCATACAGTTCATTGTACTTACTTACTTACTAAGAATCCATAAAACAAGTATTTAAAGTGTCAATACTTAATAATGTAGCGTAAAAGTAGGTAGGTAATTGAGGATTATCCTTATTTACATAATTGCATTATATAAAATCTTTGAAATCTGTTATTTAGAATTCAGTTACTTAGGATTTACCCTTTGTACTAATTACTTAAGTAATAGTTTAGTGGTAGGTATAAATTAGAGAAAATTGTAATTTCGATTTAATTTGGTTTAGTCCTTGAATATGACAACGTAGAGTTGTTGAAACGGCGTTGAGTGTTTAAAATAAAGGTTTGGTGTTAGGGTGCAAAACTGTGTGTTTACATTTATTCAACCTTAACAAGAAATTTATTCATGATAAACATACAATAAGTGGAAAAGTAATGATTCTACCCAAAATCGAAATTAATAATTTTGGAAAATTGAAAATTTCGAAAATTCCAACATTATGAAGATTGGACTTTGAAGGAATCCAAAAGATGAGCGAAATTGCAAAGCAGACACAACCAATCCATTTACAAGATCCACAGGGAAATGTGCCAACCCCAAATTTGGCACATTTATTACTTTGTTATTGTTTCAGCTGTTTGAGAAAATTTGAGCCCTTAGAAGAAGCAGCCGAACCAGAGAACAGCCACAAGAGATGGTGGACCAGCCAATCGAAAATAACTCCCTTATTTTCTCATCTTAAGGGTGGAGGAGTAACATACCCACATCTTGCAGTCGAGACAAAGCGATAAGCGTACACTGCAGCTAAGTCAGTATCTCCGTATATCGACGTTGAGCTTATTCATTTTATTTAGACTTCTGTTCGAACGTTCAAGTAGGATAGGCTTTTTGTATTTTCAAAACTAATTTGTTTTAAAAATTGTTTTTCTTGGAGAAAAGACATAAATCGGTGATTAAATACTAGTATTTTCCCAGGTCTTTTGGCCGTAAAATTAGAAGAGGACATGTGGATTCACAGATATGTAAATTTCTTTAAAATAATGATTTTAAAAAGCTTTTATCTAGTTTTGTTTTCGAAAACTTGTGTGGCAATGTGAGTGGTGATGAGTCCTACAAATTTTTGAAGATATACTAATCTTTCCAGCGACAATATTTTAAGAGATTACTGGTAATGTAAGTAAAATTAACAGTTTATTATTTTTAACATATTTATACGTTATTGAGGTATTAATTGCATTTTTTCACTACATGAATACTTTCTTCATAACAAGTGAGCAGTGGCTTTAGGTGGAGCAATCATATACTAAATTTACCTAAATGTTTCCGCTAATTCTAGACCTAGTAACATATTATTTGATATAGCGGATTTTTTCTTGCATTTGTTACCAAATAATGGACGCCAGATGATGTTCGTTCGGGACGTAAAATATAGAAATCTAGATTTATTACTGCAGCTTTGTTTCTGAAATTCTGTCCAGGCGTTCACAAGACATGACATATTTAAATGTCGCAAATACATTTCCCAAAAACGGCTAAGCTAACTCAATCATTGAAGAAACAAAACGTTATAAAATATTTCTTAGCACCAATCAATTTCCCTTCGTTTTGATCTAGCCTAATAGAGCTAAATATGCTAAGGAGTAGAAATTATTGGACTGAGTAATGCTGGAGCAAGTTGTAATTGATAGTAACATGATTTTGAGAAAATTAGCTCGTGCACCAAGCGTCAATAGTACAAGTATCCGCCGAATATTAAAAATCCACATAATCCGGTCGCATAAGAATCAATTGTGGCAGGAACTCAATGAAGATGATTTTGATCATCGAGTTATTTGTCATAATAGTCTAAGAGATAGAGCCGGTTTTTGCTCCTCATCGAGAAAATGGACAGAATGTATCGTATTAAGTTCAATTCCGGAACTACATCACGTTTCTAGCAGGCGCCGGTGGAAGTGAAAACCGAGGATAGTTACAGGGGGTGAAAGTGGTAATTTTTTTGGTCATGCTCATCATCGAGTAAACGTTCAAAATTGGCTGCATACAAGATTGTGATGCATTTAAGCAAATTCCCGAGAGGCGTCTGCCTAGAGCGTTACCATCAAGGTGGCGGATAGGGGTAAACTTGTCAAAAATAGGGGTGAACTTCGTCATTAAGTAAAAAGAACGCCATTTGCACCATTTTTTGTATACATAAAAGAAATCATAATCCAAAAGGACGTACAGCTAAATGACGTAAATATTTTTTCATGACGTCATGAATGTGATCTGTATGACGTCATACACAATTTTTTTAAATGAGAAGCCACATTTTTCATTACTGATTTGGAAAGAGCGGAAAATTTGAGGTCCGAATATGACTTTGACCATGACCTTGAACTTGACCTTCAAGGTTATTCCAAGATCAAAGTTTGTTTGAAAAATCGACCTATTACAGGTTTTCGACGTCGCTGATTTCGAATCTGAAATCAGTTTTTGTATGAAAAACTGGTCCGCCCTCTTGGATTGCGAAAATCTGATTTCAGATTTGTAATTAGATTTTGAAAATTGGCATTTTGAAAAAAAAACAACCAATCTACTTCCAATTTGGTATATGGGGTTTTCCACGTCGATGATTACGAATATGAAATCAGTTTTTAAAAATTTGCAAAACAAGTAGTGGCCAAGCTCAACGTCAAATTTGTTTTTAATTTGGCATACCCTCTTTGAATCAGTCATCTTTCGGATCAGGATTAAAAACATCGATTAGCCTTAATTGGTATATCAATTGGTTGAGTTTTTTTAAAAAAATTGGTCCGCCATCTTGGATTGTGAATTTTGAAAAACTGATTTCAGATTCGAAATCAGCGATGTCGAAAACCCCCGTACACCTAATTTAGCTATAATTGGTTGATTTTTCAAAAAAACTTTGATCTTGGGATCATCCGGAAGATCAAGTTCAAGGTCATGGTAAAAGTCATATTCGGACATGAAATTTTCCCCTCTTTCCGAATCCTTAATCAAAAATGTTGGTCCGCATTTAAAAAAAATTGTGTATGACGTCATACAGACCACATTTATGACGTCATGAAAAATCTATTTATGTCTTTTAGCGTTACATCCTTTTGGATTATGATTTCTTTTGTGTACGCAAAAAATGGTGCAAAGGGAGTTCTTTTTACTTAATGACGAAGTTCGCTCATATTTTTGACAAGTTTACCCCTGTCCGCCACCTTGATGATAACGCTCTAGGCAGACGTCTCTCGGGAATTTGCTTAAATACATTACAATCTTGTATGCAGCCAATTTTGGAACGTTTACTCGATGATGAGCATGACCAAAAAAAATTACCATTTTCACACCCCGTAACTATCCTCAGTTATCACTTCCACTGGCGCCTTTCTACAAACGTGATGTAGTTGAGGAATTGAACTTAATACCATACATTCTGTTCATTTTCAGGATGACGAGCAAAATCCCGCTCTATCTCTCCTACTACAACTGTTACTGCGTCGATACAAAACCTATAGGGGATTTTAGGATTAACATGTGCAAAATCTCCAAATATGGATATATATATGCTGGGATTTTTGGTGAGTGTCTTGTTGATAATTTGTACATTCCTAGAACTGTGACAGGCAACATGTGTTTACATTTGCTCAAAAATACTACTGATTCATTTTTAGTTAAAATCATAAACAATGGCCATACATATATTGAAGAGGAATTTGTACCCCAACAAGGTTCAGTATATTCGCATTACTCGTGAATTGTGGACAGAATTATCAACATTTATTTGAATAATATGATAACTTTTAAGTAAAGTGGATTTAAATTGGGCATACTTCCGAAAATGTTTTTGTGATAATTCAATAGTTAATATGTACCTTGTGAACCCATTCTGTATAATCAATTAAAGTAAAATAGAAAAGCATACCACTAATAAGAAATACATAAAAGAACTAACAGTAAATATTATGTTATACTACCAACCAACAATAATTTCGACAAATATCCTAATATAAAGAAATACTTATACATGTTTTAATATTATTCCATCTTCGTCGATTGTGTTTTGTTAGAATTTCCATTCGTTGCTCACCTCGCTTTTTTTTTGTTTAAACTTGTATCTGACGCAAATTCAACCTGTTAGCACTTTTATCAAGGCAGTAAAAATGAACTTGAAAGATGTAATTTGTGAATTCACAGTAATTATTTTTTATAGGATCATAGATCATCTTATGATAAGTGAAATTTAAAAAAGTGAATTCGTAATTTGAACATTGCCAGCTATAAACTTGAACAGTTTGGTTTTGAATACATATCGGTTGTGGTATTTTCCAACGAACTTTGATGACAAAGAGAGAGAATTCTTTATGAGAACAACTAACATTAACATTTAGTACTTGAGTACTTCTTCCCAATAACAACAACAATCCACTCAACAACGAGATTATTAATAATGGCAAACTTATTACTGGTAATGTACAGCCTAATTTACAATGATATTTGTTCATAAATTCTCTACTATTCTGTCGCCTCAACACGTATTAGATATTCCTGTAAATACATTAAACAGTAAACATTCAATTTTCGTTTGCTGCAAAATATGTAGTAAAGCAAGGAGAAATATGCTTCTAACACAGTGTAGGATTGCATTTTCTACCAGATAGTCATAATTTTACAAAGAAAAAAGCTCCCCCCTATTATGAGTGAACTTGCTTATTCATAGCAATGTACAAAGAATTATTTTGCCTGTCCATTGGGTTTTCTCTCCTCAACATTTTTTCCTGCAAGAGATAAGTATTTGAAAATTGTATATGAAGAACAAAGATTTGTGTGGCAATATAATTTCAAATAAAAATAGAGTTAAGGTTTCAAGCAAAACAATTTTGTCTTTAAAATAAATTTCCTGAATGATACATATTCTATAACGAAATATGAACTTAAAAGAGCTAAGCATTTAATAAAATCAAGCATAAACGGAAATATTAAATGTACACAAAATAGAAAGAAAGTTAAGTGTGTAAACTTTCTTTTGTGATATGAAGCTATAAACGCTAAATTAATAATAGTATATTATTTTTTTAGTTCATCGAAACCACCTTAAAAACTATTTAATCCCGAAATGAATTCCGATATCCAGGAGCTTTAAGAAAATCTAGCTCATAGAGACTCCAAATCGGGAATGTTACTGTGTGTAACGCTGTTTCCCTGTGATTCCTAGGATAGAAATCAGACAGAAAAATTCGTAGGTTTAGTAAAACCTCTCAAAGAAATTACGATACGAACTTTTCGAGACTTTTTCAATCCATTGAACGCAAGACAATATGTTGTTTCTAGTCGAGAACCTTCATCAGTTGTGCTTCCCTCAACTGATTGAATTCTCGAATAATTATTTATGTATATAATACATATAACTTAATTTAATATTTTATCGCGAAATGAATTCCGACATCCAGGGGCTTCTGGATCTCGAAAAGTTAGTATCACCTTAAAAACATTAGGTTTATGCTTTTGAGTTGGCGAAAGACGTTGGGTTATGACGATCTTAAACATATATATTACCAATTTCTTATTTTAGTTCCGTTAAATATTGCATGGAGCACTTGAACTAAGACATTTTTCAATGTCTAAGTGCTTCTTGGGAAATAACAACACAGTTTAAAGAAAATTGCTGTATATTCCAAACGTTTCGGGGTCTAGATCAGACCCCGTTGTCAATCGTTAAGAAAAATATTTGACAATGTGTATTATTTAATTTTTGACGTAACTAAGAGAATTTTATTTGTAATATACAGGTTAGCACAGAAATTTCTAAAGATCATATAATCATAAAGTTCCTTTCAAATTGGAATAATTTGAAAGGGAGATCTTCAGAATTTTATGTGGCGCTCCTAGGTGCATTCGCCAAAAATGCGACCAAAGAACTTTGATGATTCAGTGATCCCATTAAAATCATAAGTGAAAACCTAGGAAAAACCTTATGAACTAACCGGATATTGGGTTGTTCACAAGGACATGACCATTAGCAATTTCTTTCTTAATAATCGGCAACAATCCCGTGTGAATGTAAGAAATTCTATATTGGAGAAACCTCTAGACCTCTGAATGTTCGAATAAACGAACACAAAAATTACATAAAAAAACGACAATTTGAAAAATCCAAAATTTGTGAACATGCTTGGGACCTTGGTCATAAAATACAGTTTCAAAATTCAATTATATTACACAAAGAAGAACACAACACCAAAAGAAAACTAAAAAAGTCTGCTTTAATTTTGTTAAATGAAAACGATTGTATCGCTACTACCTCCGTAGAATTCAGTCGTTCCTGGTTGCCGATGATTAAGGAAGAAATTGCTAATGGTCATGTCCTTGTGAACAACCCAATATCGGGATAGTTCATAAGATTTTTACTAGGTTTTCCCTTATGATTTTAATGGGATCACTGAATCATCAAAGTTCTTTGGTCGCATTTTTGGCGAATGCACTAACTTATAACAAAGTCGCAGGTAGGAGCGCCACATAACATTCTGAAGATCTCCCTTTCAAATTCTTCCAATTTGAAAGGAACTTTATGATTATATGATCTTTAGAAATTTCTATGCTACCCTGTATATTACAAATAAAATTCTCTTAAGTTACGTCAAAAATCAAATAATACACATTGTCAAATATTTTAATTTACATCTTAGAATTGTGACTTTTTAATCCGTAGTTTCTTAACCATTGACAAGGGGGTCTGATCTAGACCCCGAAACGTTTGGAATATACAGCAATTTTTTTTAAACCGCGGTGTTATTTCCCAAGAAGCACTTAGACATTGAAAAATATGCCACAAGTATCATTCAGAAAACAAGAAATTTTACCGGACAGTAGTAGCTACGCCTTTTGTGATAATACCATTGAAAACGGGGTCTGATTTAGACCTCGAAACGTTTGGACTTTTGAAATATACAGACTTTCAAGTTTATGTGGTGTTATTCCCAAAGAACTCAGAAAAAATAAAAACCAGAGATGCCACAATTATCATTCAGAAAATTGGATTGTGAAAAATGGAAAATTGATAAAATTCAAGTTTTTGGCCGTAATTTTTTCTATTTTTTTGGTGATTCAAGCCATAGTAAAATTGGATCACCCAATGCATTTTTAGAGATTAGTCAAAACTCTTCTTTTGTTTTTTGCTATCTTTTATTTTACTACATATTTACCTAATTGTATTATGTTACCACATCAATCACTAAAATATAATTTTATGTATTTTTGGGCAATAACACCACAATCGAAATAAAACGACGTATATTTAAGGAAAACCAAACGTTTCAAAGTCTATTCTGACTTCGTTCTCAATGGCTTTATATTTATTGATGTAAATTGCAAAATGAAAATTTGATTTATTTTTAAATTTACATCAATAAATATAAAGCCATTGACAATGAAGTCAGAATAGACTTTGAAACGTTTGGTTTTCCTTCAGTATACGTCGTTTTATTTCGATTGTGGTGTTATTGCCCAAAAAACATAAAAGTAATCAAGAATATGCCACAAACAACGTTTAGAAAAGAATAAAATATATACAAAAAATCCTTTTTAACTTTCTCGAAGATTTTTATTAATTTCGAGATTTATTTTTGATTTGAAGTGCTTATTTCGGTAGGTGTCAGTTTAAAGAAGAATTTGACTAGTCAAAATTGTAGAAAATTTGGCGTTTTACAAAACTCAACAGCATTGTTAAGTAATAGACAGCAAGGGCCACACTACAGGACAAAAGCTGAAAAATGTACCAAAAATTCTCACTTTTTTTTTCTGAAGCAACCTAAATTTTAATAAACAACTTTGTAAAATGATATCTCACTCCTCAATTTTGGTTCATTTTCTATTTTTCAAAATTTCCGTTCTCCGCCTGACAAAAAGAGTGTTTTTCGTAATTTTGGGATTTTCAGATATTTAATCTTACAGCCCAAAACGAAGTGTCATGACAATTTATTAAGTAAACGAATTTTGTCGTTTTTAAATGTATTAATGCCTTCGTTAACTGTACTATTTTTTGCAGCAAGAAGCTGAAGCAGTGTATTTGTTTTATTGTTGAAATGCTAAAATCTCCGTTTAGAGAATATTCCAATACATGGAACTCATTTGCTCCTGGCAACAGAGTAAAGACCATGCCCACACTGACGTTCTTTCGACACATAGCTCCTGAAGTTTTTTTCGTTGCACATCCGTTCCTAGACAATAATCACTAAATAATTTAATATTATTTGAAGTAACTTGTTGCGAACCAAAATGTATGTGTTATCCAGAGAAAAGTTGGGAGCTTTCAAGTAATTTTGGAGCGAGGGATTCGGTGCATAGACATACATCTTTTCGATTGTTGTTATACAGATAGTGTGTTAAAAATTCGATGAAGACTAGATACGTTTAAATTTAACTCCCGACGGATCATTTTCAATGTCAAAAGTCAAAAACTCGTTGAAAATAAAATATAAAATACATATTAATGTCTGTGTATGTGTAAATACTAACCTGGAACCCAATATAAAACGGAATAATGACAATAGACAAGCAAGAGAAATGAAAATAATCGGAGTTTACACACTTCATAATACAGATAGCGAAGGAAAATTCTTTGGTTACTATCTGATGAACTGAAGGTTACAAAAAATAGACAAGGTATAATTATTACTTTGAGATTTTTGAAGAACAATAGGTAGTGCTGCAAACAGTAACGCCATCAGAAAATAGGGGGATGTAGTTAACATTAACGGACTGACCGGCAACCTAAACCAATTAATAAATATACCTCGGTCCAAAGAACAAAAAAAATTAACTTCAATTATAGACTAGATCATGATTAGACACAAATCAGAAATAAATGTCTACATTTTATAAATAATTTATACGATTACGTATTACGAAATTTTTCATGGAAGATAGCGTCTCGATATGACCTATTTCCTATACCATAACATTGTATGAAATAAATACCCGCTTCTATTATTCGTCAACAATTTTGAAATTTTTTTCGAAATCAAAATTCTGACACAGTAAGTTGTTTGCTTGATGTTTATGGATATGTGATAACTTTCTGAGTGGTAAATTATTAGGTTAGCGGGAAAGTGTGTGGATGTGGCAGCTAGAATTTTCATTTCAAAATTTGTTCTTAGACTTTATGTTAGTTTATAGTTTAAAGTTTTTAGTAAAAGTAATAAATAATAGTACTTCTCTCTAAAGGCAAATTCACTTTTTCCTAATTTATTAACACCCTGTACATCTGATTGAAAATTTTGATATTGTAAGAATGACTTTTTGTCGTAAAATGAGAAAAACAAAGACTTTTTCCTCTTGTGCACTCCATATATTGTTTCCATTACAAATTTCAAATATTTATCTGTTATCGGAAGGAAGTGAGAAAAGAAAACTCCAATGAACCAGCAGACTAATCAAAGACCTCAACAGTCATTTCGAAATTACTAAACCTTATATTTAACATGTACATAGAATGAAAATTCTACTTATTGAAATGCAAAAGATGTTCTGTCAAATGAGGTATGGAGTAACATCATAATATGTTATTCAAACTATTGCGTTTGTTTGTGTATACCAGCACTGAATAAAGGATAACTGATTTATTAAAATACGTGCTCACACAATGCTACACAATTAAACTTTTCATTGACCCGATTAGATAAATAAATAAAACTTGAGTTATAGGTAGAAAATCTTCCTCAATTCTTATACCCCCATAACATTAAGTCCTCAATATTTTTTAATTATGACTTGTTGGTTAAAATGAGTATATTAATTGACTAATTCCACAATACAACTTTTTACTAATATTATTACTTGACTTTTATTCGAAAATTATGATGCAGTGTGAAACATTTCGATTGGTGCCACATTTGAAAAGGCCAAATGAAATTTCGGCCTTTGAATAACTAATATCGTGAAGAAATGTCTTAATAAAACGAAAGCCGAAGAAGTGATCGGAGACACTTAAGGTCTTGAGGGAACAGATGAAGAGCCTAAAGTCATTTCGTGGAAAGAAATGTCTCGAAGGATTGAAACACCCTGGAATTTTGTCACAATGTTTTTATTAATGAAAAAAACCAAAAAACTTTCACTTGTCTGGGATTCGATCCCAAATCCTCTATATCAAGCCCCAATTTTTAAACAAATGTGTGAGCTGAAGGACTTTTCCACTAGGCCACCAAAGGGCTATACAATCTATATATATATATATATATATATATATATATATCAACAGGTCTATTTCCAACCTTTTTATGTCATTGATAAATAAACGACATTCATATCCTTGGTATACACATTTTTGTTATACCTCAACTTTAGGCTACCAAAAAAGAAAATGAAGATGTTTGACGAATAACAAAAATCCCTACCTTACACATATACATATCGATAAAATATTACTAAATAGTTTTTTAGAATACTTGTTAATTATTTCGTTCTACCAAAGGTTGAAACAAACAAGTTCAGGAAGTTGTTTTGATAAGATGTTTACTTAATTTTTCGTTTACCTTCTAAGGAACAGGTTTCTTCGAATTCAAAGCAGATATTCGAATTACGTATCAGAGCAAAAATTGTACGTTAACCAAGGCTAACAAGGTAGCTTTTTCTGTCATGGCCTGTACTTATCAGCTACATATAAAAGTGATAATGAATCCTGGTAACTCTCTTGAAAAATATAATAATTATTTATTAACAAAATGATGGAGAAGCAACTTTCATAGTTCAGTGGTGAAATTTATTATAATAAGTTTTATGTTAAAGAGCGATGTCGTTGAAAAGATCTCCCTGTAATATACTAATGTTAAAAAAGTTATGAAGTATTACTTAAGGTATCAATATTTATCACTGTAAATTGAGAAAAACTCACTAATATACTATATATTATGTGATGTTTTGGAATAGGTTAAATAGGTAAAACCGATAAAGTTTTATAAAAATCTATAAAAATCTAGTGTTCTCTGCCATTTTTCAAAAGTTATGAGATTATTAGCATCTATTTTGATGTCACAATAATGTAAAATCTCTTTGATGTGTACAATCTTAACAAAAAGTGTTGTATTCATAATTTTTGCAGATGGGCTTCATCTAAAATATAACTTAATTCAAACAAGAAAATAGGTTAAGCCACAATCTAAACCTATGAAAAATGATAACTGACAAAAACGTTAAGATAAAAAAATGCCAAAAATATTGAACTTAAAATTGAAAACATCAAAAAATGCCAAAATTTTCATAAATGCCGAAATTATCAAAAACCTTATTGTGTAGAAAATCTCAAAATCCCAGAAATAGCAGTATTAATAATCCGGGTTTAGTAAATTTTCCCCTAAATGCGCGCTAACCGTGCCTTAACGGGAGTGTGCTTGCCATACATTTTCTGGTGAAGTCGTTGTATAATAATTATTATAATAAGGACAGCCTATGTACACAGAATCCAGCAAAGTACAACTCAATCACTTGCCTCCCAACCTTACACAAACTTTTAATAAGTTCATGCAATAACCATCGCCTTTACAGACACTCCATGCTGAACAACATAATTTCTGGACATCAAAAGGGATGCGTAAAGAATTGGGATGCAAAGAATAGTTTATAATAGACTTTGTTGCCCGTGCGAAGCGACAAAATCCCTTCATGGCATGTGTGGACTACAAAAGAACTTCGATTCAGTTTCACATGGTTCATACAGTTCCTGTTTATTTTTTTCTAATTTGCGTATTCATTTCCAGAAACTCTCAAATTTTTCCGATCTACCCAGAGTCATATCCCAGGTTCATGACTTAACACTACTCTGAACGACAGAACACATGTCTGATTACACTACCAGATAATTGATCAGAAACTACACAAATGGAAAGAGAAATCCCCTCGTGGAAAACATCTAATCGACCTGAAGCAAGAATATGTCGACAGTTTAGCGTCGAAGTACTGGTTGATCTGTTTCAAGAAACAGAAGACATTTTACTGCGGTGGCAAAAAACTATATAACCTAACCCCAAATTGTTTTAGAAAATAAAAACTACAAGCTTTATTGCCAATTATTGCTCACTATAGGCAAGACATAGTCTTGGCTGATAAAGTATTTAAAAGAACAATCGCAAGTGTTATAGCAACCCCTAACAAAAATAATATATATTAATATTATATAGTAAACCAACCGATAAAATAGCTAAATACCTAGATTTGGAGTTTCAAATAAAGAGACATTGGGACATAAACAACACACGAAGTGTACCAATTGTTAAGTCAAGAGAAGAGGAGTAGTGATAAAGATATCGAGTATGTCTGGCTTTAGTGAATTTTCCCCTACAGGCAAGATATTCTTAGCCATTGACAACGGGGTCTGATCTAGACCCCGAAACGTGTGGAATATACAGCAATTTCCTTTAAAGTGTGGTGTTATTTCCCTATAAACACTTAGACATTAAAAAAATGCCACAAGTATCCTTCAGAAAACATCAAGATATTCTTGCCTTAAAGGGAATGTAATTGTATGGTCACGTCGTTGGAATAATAATTATAACTTTTCCATTTTGTGACATTCGTTGAAAAAAGTGCACATTTTTGTTTTTTTCGGGTACCTATTATTTTGAGAACGATAAGAATTTCTTTCAACTACTCTAATGGGTTCTTAAACTGATCTTGTATCATAAGAGTATCAGTGCTATCACTACATATATGATAAATTTTAGTTTACAGGGGGCAGATTTTAGGTCTAGAGGAGGCAGATCAGCACTGTTCTGTTAATATGGGTTAATTAGGTAAAAACTATAATAAATAATTAAAAGTATTACTTTCAGACATCAAGCGCCAATGGTCAGCTAAACAAGTCTGTCTTTTGCTCGTTGTCAACCCTTTTCCACTTGAATACCTTTTTACAATTGTTTTTCAATTAACCTTTATATTTGTGCAATTTAATAATTTTAATAATTTATAACCTACACTCCTATGCTCCTGACGCCCGATTTAAACATTAATAGCACGTGTTTTACTGGAACTGAAAGAGAACTTAAAACCCGTGACATTGATTTCGGGTGTTCTATATTTGCCAGTACTTTGGTTTTCTCAAAGTCTATTCTATTCTGTTCTATTCCAGAACTTATCGAATTGTTGGAAAATTCTATTAAACACCGTACCGGCCCAGACCCGTCCTATAACAACTCAACCGGACATAACTAATCAGCAAGCCGGAGGCGTGGCCACTGAGCGCCAAGGGCCAATCACGCGCAGCCGTTCACGGTGCCAACCGATAGGCGCCGAGCCACGACTATATAACGCGCTCCTGAAAATCTTAGTATTCGAGTAACTAGAAGCGAAAGCAGAAGGCTACGAGAATTATGCGAACCGACCTGAAGAGGGCAGATGTGACTCTGCCGAAACGTCGTCATTTTACCATCGATCCCGGCAGGGATCAGTTATCAACTTCCCGGAAACCACCTACCTAACACACACACACAAAAAACGATTACTTGGACGACTATTTATCAATTACCAATGTGAGCAACAGATTATATCAAAATCAAATTTATCGGATATTCAAAATTAAGATGTTATAGATCACGGAGAAATAATTTTCTACTGTAAAAATCAATTTTTGGCATACGTAATTTTTTTATTAAAATTTACATTTATAAAATTTAAAACGTATATGTAACGTAGGTATATATTAACACCTAGTAAGTAAAACTTTTTCCCATGGTGGGGGTATACACGTGAATAATCAATTCTTATTAGATATTTAATATCTCTTTGGGTTATACAACTATTTTGCAGTGAAAAAATCTATTAGGGATAAAAATTATGACGCCATTTGAAGCCATAAAATGAAATTAATCCTCATATGACGCTATAGTTTAATGACTGCTAGATTGTTTCATGGAAATCTTTGAATGGCAATAGCAATATATATTTTTTCATTTTCTGTAAAAAATGTTTCACGTAATAGAAAATCCCTCGGGATCTTCCTTAATATGATACAATTTAAACTATCCCAATTAACTACGTCGTTCTAGAATAATCGTGGAACATCCGTAAATTTTACAATTATCCTTTTTTTGAAGTCGGGTAAAAAGAAACTAATTCGCAATTATATCTAGTTAAGAATTTATTGATTTAAAAAAAATAGTTGCAGTATCAAAAATTGCAATGTCCTACTTCACCTAGCTAATGTCTTATTTAAATTACAGACAGTCCGTTACTTTTGATTAAATTAATTCTACCGGAAAGCGTCTGTAAATCACTTATAAGTTTCAAAGATACTACCTATTTCTTTAAATAAATATAAACGCAAATTCACAAAAATAGTTCACAATAATGTTGAAGGACCAAAACATGCATTTGAATATCGTCAAAAATGTTGAAATCTGGTATTTTCAGATATATATTTTTTTCATACAACTCAGTGATTTGTTTTTTAATAGATTTTATTACAATCTTTTATTTTTATAGCATTAGTCTTCATTTTATAGTATATCTCGTCTTTGGTGTGGGCTGTAAAAGTTCTTTGCTGAATATAGTTGTCTGTTATCATTTTTTTAAAGAAAATAAGTCTCTCTAATTTCTATGATAAAATTAAAAATAGTATTGTATAAAGAGAAAACATAACAGATCACCTATTTTTTGTGGCAAATGTTTCCTTAATACATCTGAAACTGCTTAGTACTTAGTGTTTATTTTTTCTTGAATTTTACTAATCAAGTGTGAACAGATATAGTCCCAAGCATAAATAATCAGACTTAATGTCAATTAGAATCACCTGCTGATTAACCGTAATAATTTAATTTAATGACATTAAAAATTATATTCTTCAGTTTAGCGAAAACATTTGTTCCTTAATGTTTATAGGCAAACCAGCAAATCATTTGTTTATTTGTAGTTGAAACGTGTTTCATAAATTGCCTTACTTCTTCAAAATGACGAATAGAGGAAACACGTAATAACCTAAACACACAATAAAGTATCAGCATTTTCACATTATTACTATTAATTGTTTCATATTGCCTTCAACCATCATCTTAAATAGGAACACTGATTTCCCAATTTTCCAGATTGTAATTTAAATTTGTTAAAATCATTATGGTTCGTTTCAGTTTTAAAAATCTATTGGAAATATATTACTTTGTAACAAAAAAATAAAAATTAAATATATGAGTAAACGATTTTTTTAAGTGTCCTGGAAAGCATGTAGGTTTTTAAACAAACTGAGTGGACCTCCAATCAATTTTAAAATATCTTTCTGTGTTATTGTAGAGAACAGCAATTATATTGTTATATAGCGTTATCAATATTCAAAATTAGGTTTTTAATAATAGTTTTTTTCGAAATTTCAGCTTTAACATTATGATCAAAAAGTGATTTTATGTCTTCAAGTTAAAAAAATTAAAATAGGTCAGACAAATAGCTTTTCTGGCTAACATTTCAAAGAACGGCCAGCTACCGTTTTGTTGAGCTTTCCCAAAATTAAGAGAAATCTAAGGAATGCTTATCCTAAATGCTAAGTGTATTTGGTTCTATTTTGTATAGTGTGTTATAATTAAAGTTACATCTGAATAGGAAAACTGCATATTTTAAATACTAACCGTTTCAAATTTCTTTGAAATCTTTTTATACATTGAATTCCATTGATAACCCTAGAAATCTTTAATATTTGATTTATATGGACTTCTTATTTCATATTAGCTGTTACATCCTGAAAATTATTATGAATATATTAACGTAAATTACGTGTTATATATCTACTTAAACATGAGACATCTGCAATAGCAAGTTTAGAAATAAATAATTCGGATTGAGTGTAAGGCAAATATGATATTAAGGGTTTCCATCAAAAATAAAAAGGAAAAAAATAGCCTGTAAAAAATATCAAATATACAACAGGATTGACCTTGGCAGCTCTTGGTAAATTAAAATAAGTTCTTCAATTCAATCTTTCAATGTGCGAAGCAGAAAGGTATTTAACTAGTGCGTCCTTCATGTAATAAAATACGGCGCAGAGCCACCTACAATGACTAAAACATCTAGAAAATTTAAGCAATGTGACATAAGATGGAAAGATCAGTGTTGGAAATCACTATTCGAGACAAATTATCTAAAGCAGAAACATCAGACGCAACGAGATTTAAACGAAGGTAAAGTTTATGATGGAAGTGGGCTGGTCACTTGAGCAATAATACATACTCGATGAACAATGAGTTACACAATGGAGACCAAGAGTAGATGCTAATAGAAGCAGGAGACGGCCGCCAACAACATGGAGTTACAGTGTAAACAAACTGTTGCTACTAGTTGACCAAGATTGGAAAATATGGTAAAATATCATACTGCCCTTGGTCCAGAAAAGCACGGGATAAGGTAGTGATTATGATGACGATGTGGTATTGATATTATTTTTACTTGACTATTTGTCTAATCGTCAAATATTACTTCAAAATCTGAGTGTTTTTGGTTTTTCGGGCTATTGAGCCGTGGTCAGTTGAAATATACTCACTGACAAAGAAATAATAAATGTAATATAAAAAACCAAGGAGATTAATTTTTTTATTAAAGTTTGTTAATAATTTGTTTGTCCACCGCGGTTATCTGTACACTCAATAAGGTTGTCTATTTCTTCTTGAGGAATACTATCCCAGGCTACCTGCATTTCATGTCTGAGAACCTTCAAAGTCCGTGTGGGCTAGGGTAAATTTCCGAGGTTTCTACCCTTCATATCCCAAACATGTTTTATAGGCGAGAGATCGGGGGATCTGAGCGGCCATGGCTACAGACTCACATGGGTCTCTTCACAAAAGTTTAAACTAACGTGAGCAATATGAGGCCGAGCATTGTCTTGTTGAAATATGGGATCCATGAGCCGATTAAGGTTAAGGGGTACATACGGCTCCACTACTTCCTGAAGATAACGTTGCCCTGTAATGTTACCTCGAACAAAGACTAAAGGTGACCTACTTCCATGTGCTATAGCACCGCATTCCATATCTACTGTTCGGTGTACATGTCGCTCAAAATTAAATTAAGATTGATGTCTTTCTCCTCGACGTCTTCTAACCCTTCTTCGGTTATCACGTACACCCAATCGAGATTCATCAGAGAAGACAATCTGATGCCATTCCACATTCCAATGTTCTCTGCACCTCTGTAGTCGTTGCCCTCGATGCTCCGGGTCAGAGGTAGCACAAGATGGGGTCGATAATGCTGCAGTCGAACAGACCTTATACTGCTGTAAACCATTCGGACACTTACAAGATGATCTTTCTCCTAACCACTCATCAGCCAAATTTCGTGTTGTCGAAAATCGGTTCCTAGAGGCCATAAGTCTTAGACGCCGATTTTGAACTTCATTTGTGCTCCTTCCACGTCTGGTGCCTACTCTTCTCCGATTTTGGGTATTATCAAAGCAGGCTTGACAACATCTTATGGCAGTAGTTGGAGTACTGTTCGTGCGGTTAGCGATTTCTCAAAATGAAAAACCCCCACCCGTAAACCAATAATTCGACCTCTTTCAAATTCACTTAGCGATACATTTGGCGTACACGTACTCTAGGCATTTTAAGATTACTAAACATGAATTCTGGATCTCATCCAAAAACAACTACAATGTTAATTGATAAAAAAAGTTTAGCTGACAAAACATTCACCAAGCTTTACCAAATTTTAATCATTTACTCCTTACTATAGCATCTGTTTTACCAAAACAATATTTAATTTAAACATCTCCTTCTGGGTGTTGCGATGTCTTTGTCAGTGAGTATATCTTCTACTTAGTGTTTCGTTTACAACTACGGTAGATATTTTTAAAGGCGACGGTGTGGCAGCGGTTACTCCAAAATGTTAAAAAACAACTGTAGTCTCTAGTTATTAAACTCATATGTATACATTTTTGAGCATTTATTTTGAAAAGATATGAAATTGGGCTTATTATTTCAATGTACACTAATTTGATCTAAAATAAAAATTTTTCTAACTCATTGACTCATTTGCATTATAAACTATTCATTTCGTGTATGAGTAATCTATCAAAATTTTACTTCTTTAAGTACAATACAATTCTAGCTGACTGAAACAAACACTTGTCAGACAAGATGAATATGAATCATTATGATAAGAATTGCCATAACCTATACAGAAGATGATCATGATTTGAACAAAAGTAATGCATAAGGTACCAATTTTAGTTGATATTCATTTATTACTCATACAAATTTAAGAAATGGTGAAAATGAAGTAACCCTTGACCCCGTTCCCAAAAGATTGTGGTACTTTTCTGTGAAAGTGGTTTTTAGTTGTAAAATTGAGAGTAATGTATCACAAAACTACGTTGGTACAATATATATTTTTCTTTTTTTAAGATGTTGCAGAAAATAGTACATACAATCAAAAAAGTGTATTTTATAAAGATTGATGACTTTTGCAACTTCGAAGTCTATTCATTGGGGTTTTCTATCTAAACTTATTTTCTGTAACAGATAAGTATTTCAAATTTGTCATGGGAACAAAGTACCCAACCTAGATAACTGGTTGTCTGTTACAGAATGTCCTCCACGCAAATGTTCTGAGAGAAAAAATCTCTACAAAATTTTCAACCCGTCTTCTTGTGTGCAAATAGATCTATTGCTGTATATTGCGTATACTTATCTGTTATGGAGACGTTTCAACTTCAAGTCTGGAGTCGTTGTTAATCATTGTATACAATATCTATTATTCATGCTCTGGACTCAATATAAAACGTATCCACACTTAATAAGTATACAGAACACAAGAGACACCTAATCTAATTGTACACAGGAACACTAGTTTCTACAATATGATCGTAGATATTTCTTTCTGTCCGGACATCTCAGCAGAAGACCTTCGTAAGAGTCAAACGAGTAATCCGAATTTCAAATATTTATCTGATATAAAGTGAGGAGAGAAAACACCAATAACCAGACCAAATAATCAAACATCTCCTCAACAATTTCTTCGAAATTGTTTGTTATTTAAATTTAAAACTTTTAATTTAACTTAACTTTGTTAAATGTACAAAGTACACTATTAATTTCAATATTCTTTATGACACACCAACAAGTTGAATTAATGGTTAAATATAATATTGATTACGATAATGAACCGTTACTTATAAAACATTCTAAATAGAAATTTAACCAACATTACTTCAATTACGTAGTCAGTCGCAAGTTTCTTTTTCCGAGTAACCTCAAATTCAAAGATAATTCCTTATGTTGGTTGTGAAATCAAGCACTTCTTGAACAACAAAACACAATCGGAAGACGAACTCCTTCACCATTAATTTCACTTCGCACGATGACTTACTTTTATCGATCTCCTTTTTTTCTTCTCGCAACACTAGCGCGCGCGATTTTTCCTTTGATTCGATTTAAAACGTTATTTTACCGTCGCCCGTTGCTTGTCTCTACTACAACCCAACTGCAAACTAGTACGAAGACCAAGGAAACGTCACACCTGAGCGAAAAGTCAGTCGGGTTAGGTAGGTATGTGGTAGCGCTTTGTCGAACAGTACCCCTACCACTCTCAGTTGCGACTCTTGTTATTCGCGTTTTTACAAAAGTATTTGATGGTTGCTGCAGCACTAAACGTTGATGTCAATGATTTTAAAGGAGTAGATGAAGTATAAGACGCAAGAGTTGGCACAAAACCCTGGGTTCTTGAATTCCAAGTACCTATATACATATATAATTGTAATTACACTGCCAGTTCCTACTCGTAAAGACATTTTTTAAAATAATTTATTATAGTTATTTCATTTAAATAAGTTGTGGAAATAATAATACAATAAATATATCACTGTTATTTCTCAGCCCATTGAAACCTAGCGTTTAAACAGTGCCCATGTTTTACCTGCTAGTAGCGGTTAGATATTCTAAGACAATACATTGTTTTGGACCCTACCCACAAAAAATCTAAATATGTATTTGAAACATATAGTTGACTGTAGTTTAAACGTAAGTAACATGTTGCATATAAATTTAGAGTTTAAATGAGCTTGTTCCTGCGTAAAAGTAATCTAGATTGTCAGGCACCATTCCAAATAGAAAATATAAGATTTTCTGAAATATACATACAGTAACTGCCATACTGCCTCATTATATATATAAAAAAATTAAATCACTAGGATATGCTTTTCCCGATGTTACCTTCAATAAACCCCAGATATACTACATATCAAAAGGGTTTAGCTCTGTGGGAGCCCTTGCCAGGTTATCAGGCCCGTGGTTGACGTTGTGGCTGCAGTTTCCCATGAATTTTCGGACCGTCCGGCCTGTTCCTAACAGGACGGCTTTTTGCATCAGTTGGTAAAGATTTTCGTCCAGACCGAGGTATTTCAAATTGTTTAATAGATGTTTTGGGACTACTCCAGTTATTGACATAACAATTGGTACCGTTCGAGTGTTGTTCATGTCCCATTGTCTCGGTATTTGAAATTCTAAATCCCGCTAATTTTTCAGCATGCTTAATATTTAAATTATTGTTGTTAAGGATTGCTATGTCAATTAAGATTGTTCTTCTAGAGACTTTATCTACCAAAACTATATCTGGTCTATTGTGAGCAACAGTCCGATCGGTCAGTATCGTCCGGTCCCAGTACTGTGATAGCTCAAGTTTCAGCGCTAGTTCCTGGTGCAGTATTTTTGCCACAGCATCGTGTTGTTCTTTGTATTCAGTTGCAGCGAACGCTTGGCAACCTCCTGTGATATGCTGGATAGAATCAGATGTTTGGCAACCATATCTGCATCTGTCGTTGTTGATGGAAGGGTCTTTGACGATGTACTTTAGATATTTCTTAGTTGGAATTACTTGATCTTGGATTGCCAATATAAAGCCTTCCGTTTCAGGAAACATATGACAAGAGATCAACCAGTAGTTCGACGCTGAACTGTCGACATAATCTTGGTTGACGTCATTTATATGTCTTCCATGAAGGGGCTTCTCTTTCCATTTGAGCAGCTTCAGATCAGTTGTCTGGTGGTATACTTTAACTTTTTGTTCTGTCAGTCGCAGAGGTGTTGATTCATCAACCTGACATATGACTCTGTGTAGATAGCAAATTTGAAATTTGTTGATCACGTAACTTGCCTATATCTGCCAATCCTCTTCCTCTGGGGCAATGTTGTACGTTCAACACAGCTGTTTGGATGGTGATTTTGAGCTTTTGTTAGTAGTACTCTAACTTTCCGTTGTAATTGTTCAATGTCTGTCTTGCACCAGTTAACTATACCGAAAGAGTAACTAAACACTGAACACGCGTAGGTGTTAATAGCCTAAAACAATTTTTTACTGTTAAGTTTGGTCTTCAGCAGTCGTCTTACCCTTCTATAAAACTCTGTTGTTAGGTCCTTTTTCATGGTGGTGTGATCAATTCGTTGAGCCTGCTTTATTCCAAGGTATTTGTAAGTATGGCCTTCCTCCATGGATTCAATTGAGGTGCCATCTCCCATTTCGTAGGGCACCTGCTGTATTTTGCCTTTAACTGTATTAATAACTCGGGATTTGTCTAGGCCAAACTGCATATGGATGTCACTAGAGAACCCTTCTACTATTTTAAGCATATCATGCAGCTGTTGTTTCGTCGCTGCCATCAACTTTAAGTCGTCCATGTATAACAAATGGTTTATCCTTAATGCTTGTACGTTGTTGTGCTTGAGACTGACCCCAAAGAGAGTCTCCCTGGAATATATCCCTTCTTATAGGGATAGAGTCGGTTTGTATCGAACATTCGGCTTCATTCAGAAAGATGTTGGTTTGCCATTATTATTATTATTATTATTAGTCTCTATGTAACAAAACCACGTAATTGAATACTAATCGCCTATTTTAATATATAAAATTAGAATAGATTAAAATTTCGGTTAAAATTCAATGGGAGTACAATTGGCAACATAGCCCCATGAATTTTCATAATCGTAACGCTGAATGCAAAGTCAAATTCTGTTAAATATAAATTTATATAAAAATCACTGTTTTGTTGAGATTAACATAAGTTTTTCAGAAGTAATCTATACTATTATAAAATTATAAGTTTGTCTGTTTGTTTGTTTGTTTGTTCTGGCATCACATAAAAACTACTGAACTGATTTTTCTGAATCTTTTTTGTTGCAAAGCCTATAGTTTGACTTAAAAACTGGTAGACATTTTATCTCCCTAAATTGACAGAAACGGTAGATATAGCGAAAGAACTTCTACCATGTTGGGTAATACAATTACTCAATTGGTTCCACCGCACGCACAAAATATTAGATACTGGCATCAGCTTAGCTTTATTCAAAATTCAGGATGTGCCAATGCAACATGTTTCTATTTAACACAAATCAACTGAAATAACGAGCATAATTTTACAGGGCGTTCTCTATTAAAGGAAACTTAGAGCGGAGTACAATTAAATGGATTTAAAAACTCTAAAAAAAAGTTATATTTGGTGTCCTATAAGCAGCTGCATATCTACAATGTCGTTGAAATAAGGGAGAATGAAATTAGTTATACGGGGTGGTCTAAAATAGTTATATTGATTGGGCCATAAACAGTTCCATATACCAAGTGGGTGAAAAAGGGTAGAATATTTATACAGTTTGTATAAAAATCTTAAAAAAAGTGTTATGTAAGCAGTTAGGATCTTTGAATTATGTTCATAATAAGCTGCTAGTTAGAAGGAGCTGCTTATACAGGGTGTTTGAAATATAAGATGGAGTGGAATTACAGTTTATGTTGTGGTTAAAAACTTGTTTTATATCCACAAGTAGTTGCAGGATGGGTGAAATCTGACGCGGAGTAATAATTACAGCTATACAGGTGGGTTTAAAAAATAAGTAATGTGATGATCTACAAGTTGTTCCAGTTACCAGATGGTTGAAATATGGGGTGGGGTAGGATTCTAAGGATACAGGGTGGCAAATAAGTATTTGCATATAAAAGGTTGTTGAAATATAGGGTGGTGTAGAGTTATAATTATACAGGGTGGGAAAAAATGCTAGAAATTTTTATATAGCAGTTGCATATATGGAGTACCTGACACATGGGGCGCAGTAAAGTTATACTTATACAGTGTGATTCAAATAAGGTTAGAAAAACTTGTAAATGAAGGGTGGTTTAAATGAAGTGTGGAGAGAAATTATACTTTATAACGTCGTTGAAAAAATATGAGGAAAAATTGTAAAATGGCGTAGTTCATAATAAGTTGAGAATGTAGGATAGTTGAATTATAGGGTGGAGAAGTGTTATGGTTAATTATTAAAAAAATGTTATATTGGTTAACCAATAAGCAGTAGCGTATACAGGGTACTTGTAATACATAAAAGGTGATACAGAAACATGCTGAAAAAAAATGTTATATACGGTGCCCAATAAGCAGTTGCGGCTTTGGTGAAATATATTGGGCATTGATGGATTTATAGTTATACAGGGTGGTACAAAAAATGTTATACTGTGTGGCCGATAAGTAGTATATTGCATATACAAGGTGGTTGAAATAGCGGGTAGAGTAGAATTACAGTTAAACAGGTTGGATACTTTTTTTGTAGGATAGAACATGAGCTGTTGCATATATGTAATATCTGAAACATGGATCGAAGTAAAATTATATATAGTTCATAAGGGGTGGTTGAAATATAGGGTGGAGACAAATTATACTTTCAAGTGAGGTTCAAAAATAGTTATATAGCGTAGTCCATAAGCAGTTGCATATATAAGATAGTGAGTGAACCAGAGTTATTGTTGTGTTTACAAAATGTTATATTTGGTGGCCCCTAAGCAGATGCACAACAGGGTGCTTGAAATATTTTGTAGAGTAAAATTATGGTTATACAGGGTGGTTCAAAAATAAGTTGTAATATTTGACAAATTGGCAGCAGTGTATATAGGATGGTTTTAATGTAGATGGAAGTGTATAAACACCATGAACAGTTGTATTCTACTACATGGAATAACTGAAATATGGGGAGAAGCAAGATTATAGTATTAGAATTTGTTTAACACAATGTTAGAAAAAGCTGCATATAAAGGGTGATTAAAGTATAGGGTAAAGAGAAATTGTACTTTAAATGGTGGTTCACAAAATATAGAAATAGTTGTTATACAGCGAAGACCATAAGCAGTTGCTTAGCTCAAATATAGAGTAGAGAAGAGTTATAGTCAGTAGGGTTACAGTTATTCAAGGTGATTAAAAAATGTCGAATAAAAGTGTAATATAGGGTCGCCCATAAGTACTTGCAGTTTGGGTGAAATATATTCGGGATTGGTGGATTTATAGTTAAGTAGGGTGCTTTAAACAAGTTAGAAATTTTCTTATTTAGTATAATCCATATGTTTCATAAGTTTTTTCTTTTTGCGAAGCTTGAACATTCCGTACGCGGGTGAAACCGCGGGTAACGGCTAGTAATTATTTATATATAGAGAGATGTTATTTATAAAGATAACAGAATGGTATGGGTATTTCTCTTAGTACTCAAAGAACACAGATATAAGGTTACCAACATTGATCTATCCATCAAGGGATATATCTCATTCCTTTTGATACTGTGGTACTCCTGAGGTAGCAATATAATGATGGGAGAGGACAGAACCTATCTTTATTCTTTAGGTTCGTGCGACTAAGTATATATGAACTTATGAATAACAATACTTCACTTGAGATGCCAAGCTCCCACGGTTTTTTTTATCAAGACTCTGAAACCCAAATTATCGTATGCATTTGCGCACTCAGTATATATGACATCAAGCTGTTGCATGTTTAGAATTGCTTCCGACACATATTCAGAGAAGATAGAGAGGTTTGTAACTGTTGACCTATTAGGAAGAAAACCATGTTGATACCTTGAAATTTTGTCAGCTATGTTTGCAAGTATGAAGTTATATATATTTTTTCAAATATTTTAGACGGGCTATTTAATAAGCTGATAGGTCGATAGTTATGAATATTTTCCCTCTGCCAAATTTTTAAAGAAAGGGGTTACAATAGCTTCTTTAAGATTATCAGGAAACCATCTCTGCTTTAGAGCTAGGTTAAAGATATATTTAGAGGAGTAACCAACAGGTCGACACACCGCTTATATATATAAACTTTTATGCTGGAAAGAATGTCTTCACCAGCTATTTCAGGCAAACTAAAACCACCCCTACAATAACGAGCATGCTGGTCGAGCGTACTTGGTTCAAACACAGAATGAAAATATTGTGCAAAGGAATCTGCAATGCTTTGTTAATCAGTCAAAGTAACGTTATTCGAAGTCATCCTCTTTGGCACACCACCATTATGTGATTTGCCTCGAATGAATGACCAGAAGGTACTGGGTTCCCTATTAATATTATGGTCAATTAATTTATTATAATATTCTGGTCTGTTTTTTAATATCACACCTCAATAATCAATAATCTCCTCATTGCATTTGATAAGCTAGCCTTATCTCTTGTTTTAAGGGCATGTAGGTGTTTTTTTCTTCTGATCATTTGTACTAAATTGGATGTGAACCAGGGAGGAGACTCTCTAACCTTCGACACGTTTCTCACTATGTATTTAGGAATAGATTCGTCCAAACATCTGTACATGTTTGAGTAAAAGACGTTCACACTGTATTAACATCATCACATGCCAAGACATCTGACCAGTAACAATCGCTTAAAATATTGAACAATTAGAGAAAATTGCATTTAGCAAAATTGTATTTGTACTATTTTGGGGAGGGACTCACTTTTTGCTCTCGCTGCAATGATAACGAGATATTTAGTGCTGGATGATAAGTATTTCCCTTGAAAAGGGGACTTTATTACTTCAACATTCAACATTCTTCAACCTCGAGGTTAGAGATAACCAAATTCAAGTTCCTGTTCATAAAATTTTTACTGGGTTCAGCTGTTGCAGTTCATATAGGCTTAAGAATTGTTGCATCAGAAGACTTTTTTTATCTGAACCTAATTGAAAGTTAGGCAGATTAAAATCACCTAAATTAAAGTCTTATGATCTAGGGAGGATAAAATATTCACAATACCATCATTATCGGATGATAAGTCCTGCATATGATTTTCAAGTTTTTGAATTTCTTTCTTGATCTGCAGCTGACTGGCTTGTAAGAAAGTCGTATTTACGCTCCTTTTGTAAAGAGAGCCTTGGGGGCCCATTTTTGTTTTTTTTATGATTGGTGGTGTCGAAATGTCTGTTGGCGTTTGGTTAATGGCCCAGGACTGCCCCAAACTGTTGTCGCATATATCTTTGCAGTATTATTTCCCAGTTGTAAGGACACGGTTGCTTACAACTGTTGAGGGTTTCACTTTTTTGCCCTTTGGTCATTTTTGTTACACACGCAGGTAGCATTTTTTTCTTCATAGTTGGTATTAAGGCGCTTTTGCAAGTCGCTAGAATACTTTTTTTCAGCTAAGAGTTGGTCTTTCAGTAAGATTTCTCTCTTTAGATACTCAATTTTTTTCGCCAACATTTACATTTGGCACAAAACCAGAAGACGTTGGTATATTCCACTAAGAGCTTTTGCCATGATTCCTTAATGACTAGACACCCCAGGTGAATCTTAAGTTCGCAAAGGTTACATACTATAAACTTCGATTTCACAATCAAATTATCAAGGCAGGATTCACTCGCCATCATAATGATAAAACTAAATTAAGTACAAAAATTACTAAAAAGTTATTTACTACAAAGATGAAACTAGTCTAGCTTATGTTATCTATCGCACCAGTCTGTGGGGTATTTTGTGTCTGGTATTTGGAAATCTAAAGGTTTGGTATTTAATAGAAATATTATAAATTTGCCCCATTTCTTAAAGTTTGGAAAAATCAAATATTTGCCTCCGTTTAGTTTGTAGATATATATTGTCAAGCTATCCAGGGACAAATAAGGTCAGACGATTTGGAATAGTCGACAGGGTGCAAAAAGGCAAGGCAAACAAAAAGATTTTTTTTTTCTGACAATCACTAGAACGAAAGATTGTCAAATTACAAATTACCAGACGGTTAGCGAAGTTGGTCCTTTAACCGGTTAAGTCCATTGCATAAATGCCCAAGTTTTCACATAATTTTCCGCCGGAACGCCGATTTGGATTGTCACACAAAAAATAAAAGATTACTTTTTTGTTTTAATTGGAAAATTTCCTAACATTCTTCGACATTTCGGCGCCCCTTCACACTTCAATCTGCCTGACAATTTTAAAAACAACTATCAACTAACATTAACCCACTTTCTAATTGAAGTTCTAAATCTATATTATCTGGTGCCTTTATTCCTAAAAAAAGAACAAATCTAAAGGTTAAAACCAACAATTCAATTAATCTACATACACTTTTATAAAGGGTTTTCCTATAAGAGTTTCATTATCTTTTCTATAAGCAAAATATATGTAAATTTATGACATAATTCTGTACAAGTGATTAGTTATTTGTGGACAATATTGCCAGTCTTTGGCAAACAAGACTTTTGACTATACATGATTAGTGTTCGATTTTACTACTAACGCATCAAACTTCATTCTACAGATAGTTAATTGTTAGTGATTTTTTTACATACAATTTGCTTTTGAAGTAGCTCTAGAAACGTTACCAGCTTTTTATATCACTAAGCCCCCAAATTTGATTCGCCAAAAGTTAGTTATTTCTCGTGCAGTGTAGAAGGTTGCTATATCCTGTTGCAAACATAAACCAAGTAATTACCTATCTTTCAGTGTTGACTATAAAAAGTTTTCTAACGTGATACAATAGCGTTCACCCCTTACCATAAGAACTTTTTCCTTCTGCACATTCCAAAAACGATGAACCACACCTATGAAAGCACACGAAAAGATTACAAGTAAACTATACATAGATTTTCATGATTTTTTTTCTCTCTATATACGATAGTTTTGTGTGTTGAGCCCTGCTAAAAATTAAAAATGCGGCTCTTTAGTGAAAAAAAGAATGACTGAATAAACTCTCATCACTGCCTACGCTCACCTGGAGTTAATTCCTGGTCTGGTTTAAAAGCGAAAGTCTTTTTATAATACAAGACACAAGCCATGTTAAGGTTCTTTTATGGGCTAGTTGCTGAAACCACCTGAGAAATTAACTTGTATTTCTCTATTTCTCACATCAATGGTCCGATGGTCTGTTACTGGCACTAAAAAAATCAAGAAAGGTTTCTGTAAGTTTTTCTTTGTTTTGTATTCCAACATGAAGAACATTATACAAACGCATTTCACCTTAAAAAAATTGCTGAATTGATAACCTGGCAGCGTCACCCATTTTACGAAAAGATGGTCACAATTAGCGGAATTATGTATAAGTACAATGCTCCTGCTTGGAAACACTATATTTACAATTTTCATTGCTATTGGAGTAGTCAAATTGACACAAACTTGTAGTTAAATTAATTACAAACACATAATTTTCTCTACATTTGTAACGTATTACATTATTGTTTCTATCAGGTTTTATAAAGAGCAGCAATACAAATTTATTTACCGCCATCGAAAAAGTAAATAATTTTATAAGTAGAATAACTTTTTCATGTATTAAATTATTGTGTTAGTCATAAACAGTGACTAATGCGTCGGATATTTTGTGGAATCGGCATTCATTCCATATTTTGCGGAATCCACGCGGTAGTTTATCTGGCTAGTCGTGGCTGGCGGGTGGCGCTATTAAAATTCCTCGAAACTTCGACAATCCAGGAAGGAAATTTCTCGGTGGCTCTTTTGACCTTCTATAGCATTCTGAGAAGAAATATATAAATACGACTGTAACTTTTTACTCAATAAATATATCAAAATTCTGGTAGCAGTAGAATTTCTTGTTATTTTATTGCTAATATGTTACGGTAAATGTAATTTTGTAGCTTTCCAGAACATGAGAAACAATGGTCTCTGTTATGTAAAATTAAACTACAGAGGCTACAATTTTTTAACTAGTAAAGATATCAATAATCTGGTAGCCGCCAAATTTGTTGGTATTTTACTCATAATTTGTTAAGCTAAAAATAATGTTGTAAGTCATTTTGATTACAAAAAAACCAATGGCCTCTGTATCTTAAATTTATGGTTATGTTACCGAGGCTACATTTGTAAGTAATTAACAATTTGGTAATTAGGTGTAGTACACTTGGCTTGAAAATCAATTTTGGTTCAGCATTTTCTCGCTTCTGTCTCGAAGGGGGTTGAGGCGAAATTTGCGAGAGAACCCCATAGCTTATATCGGAAAAACTCGTTTTCTATTTTATGAAAAAAGATGTTTTGTTCCGATTTTCTCGCATCTGACATGTTGACTAAATGAATACACATGCATAAGTGTCGCATGTGGCCAAAGGGTTGAGATTAGGGCGCGATCCTGGAACAAAACAACAATTTATCACGATTATCTCGCTTCTGTCAAGGGGAAGAAAGAAAATTGATGTTGAGAGTAGTCCAAAAAAATGGCATAACGTTTGTAAATGGCCAAGGAAGATTAAGGAGCGGAAAATATAGTGAAAATTTGAACGATTCCTGTTCTTACTTGGCCATTCGCAAACCTTATGCCAATATTTTGTGGACTACTCTCTATATCAACTTTCATTCTTCGCTTGGCAGAAGTGACAAAAACTAGGTAAATTGTTACGTTTCGAAACAAACTGACATTCCTCAAAAATATTAAAATTAAAATGTATTAGTCCGGGAGGTACTTACTCTAAAACCCCGTCATGGCGGACTTGAAAAAATCTATGTAAATCGTAGTATATTTTATTCAAAGTCAGTTTGCGGCTACCACAAGCATCATGTTTCGATAAAAATAAAAATAACTGCAAGAGTATATGTACTCGAAGTACGGTAGGCTGACATCAGATATGGCATCGCTGAAAAAAGTAATTTTGTTGTCCATAGATCTGTGTGTGTCTGTTGGTTCGTATTTTTGACTCCCGACGCAAAAAGAGGGTGTTATAAGTTTAAGGTGTGGTGTGTATCTGTGTGTCTGTCTGTGGCACCGTCGCTCCTAAATAAATGGACCGATTTTGATGTGTTTTTTTGTGATTGTAAGTTGCCGTGATCAAGATAGCTCTTAGCTATAATTTATAAAGATTTGTTCAGCCTTTTGAAGATCATCAGCTCATTTTCTACTTGAAAAACAGCCTTAGTAAGATTTTTTTTAAAACTATTCATAAACGACTCGATCGATAAAAGTTTTTATGTGTATTTGAGTGGGTCCTAGATGATGTAGAATCACAATTTCACCAGGCAGGTAGCACGGAATCGGATTTTAGGGAAAAAATTTTGAACTCTTATATGGCTGGTCCAATATGTATGATTTTGTGTGTGTGTGTTTGAGTGGGTCTCTTCATGGTTTAGATTCACAATTGGGTCGGGTAGATGGCGCTACGATCAGATTCTTGGAATACTGGAAGCGTTCCAGTGAAGTAGGTACGCTAATATGGTACTAGTCTCAGGTATGAAAATCCCATACGAAACTAGTCGGAAATATGAGTATTTTTAATTTTTAGAGGTTTGTTCTGTCGGATGTTATATAAATATTTAAATTTATCTTGTTATAATCGATCCCCTAATTTAGCTGAAATTTTACAGAAGGATAGAAAAACCTAAAATACTGAAATCTTGCGAAAAAGATGCTGAGGTTCAATATTAGGAATTTTTAGACAACTCATTTATATACTGAAACAAATTATGAAATGTTGTAATTTGATAATAAAAGGGTTATTATTTTGAAATAAGTTTTTCTATTTAGTCTATAGCAAACTAACCTATAAATGTTGCGATATTATACAAAAACACTCAGCGGTGCGGCGTAGTATGAACCAAGTTGGTGTCCTTTAAGTGATAATATCGCAGTGTACATACAGACTTTGGAGCAATTGCGGTGTCGAATCTTTTCATAGAAATTCAGCAAATCTTGGCCAGATCTATTATTATTAAAGCAAGAATTAACGACGTAATTATTAAGATTATTAGGATTACTTAAATTTGTTTGTTTGTTTGTTGAGTGTTCTAGTTAAATTAAGCTTTGTAAGTTCGTTCAATTTTTCCTTCTAGTCACAATTTTCAAAATTTTAATCTAAAATAAGCTTTTTTATCTGCGTTGTCGTTTTAGTCAAACTAGGAATTGTTTGGGTGATTTCTATCCTAGATATCAGAGGGAAACGGCTATCCGATTTGGGGCTTCTGTGAAACTCCTAGAAGTTGATATTCATTTCACTATGAAACTTCGGTTGTATGTACGAAAAATAAAAATTGTTATTCGAGATTTCAATCAATGGAGGGAAGTGCTACTCAGTGGATTGTAAAATCTAAAAAACTACTATCAGAAAACAATAGCTTAACAATTAATATATCTACCTAAAACTTTATATCGCATCGTAGTCATCCCTACGTTAATGCTTACACAGATCAAAAGTTCTCTTGAGATACAGTGGGTATGTAGATATACCATAAGGTAAATAGTGATAATAATTAATTATTAATGAAGTCTATGAGCATTTTAACAAATATCTGTTACCGAAAGAAAGTCTGCGAAGTCGTTCCAATCATTTTGTGTAATGAACAAATTAAATCATATTACTCCTGTCGAAAGTAAGGTAATAAAGCAGAAAACGAATTACAATAAACATTTTCTGTCTCTTCTGCCAAATTAATATTCTAGTCAACCATTAAAACATTGTTTAACCACACTGGCAAGATAACCTTGACTATAGAAATGACCCTAATGGAATGTTAGTGCATTTGTTAGTGACGACAAATTTTTCTATAATCGATTTTTAACGATTTACATACTAATATCACAAATGATTTTCAATGGCGATATTCTAGAAGGATGTGATAATACAGGTTATATTTAATACGTAATAACTACTTTAAATATCCGAATTGTCATTTTCATGGTTCACTAGTATTCAAAGGATTATATAATATTTCAGGGAATTCTGTTTATGCTGTGTTAAGTCTATTATTCAGTTATCACATCAAATGCCAAAATTTATCAAGAACTAATAACAATTGGCTGATTGTTGTAGTTTTTCGTTGAAAGAAAATACTTTGTTGATAAAGTCGTGCACAAATGTACTAGTATAAACTGATAACTACTGATAGTGACTATTGTTCAAATTAATGAAGCTATCTAAATAATTTGCAATAAAACATTAAGCGTCATAGATATCAAATTAAAAACGATTTCCGCTATTATTAGTATAATCGTAAAAATGAAGTTTTACTAGTGTAGACTAAATAACATGTACAATATTAATAGATCGAATGAACTAGTTTGTATAATGAAAAATATAAACTTAAGTTATAAGGCAACATCTACAAACGTTGACTGCAATAAGATTTTTATCAATGTCAATGAAAGGAACAAGAACTGTTTTTCAGTATTATAATAGAAAAAAAAAACAGGTTGAAACGAACTATTTACTGTATTTGTAAATGGGTCTAAAATTTATACGTTTTCAGCTTTTGAGTTTTTAATTTAGTTACAAGATAATAACTTGCAGATTTGGCCTCACTTTTAATAAAAAAAGTTATAGGGCCAAACAAGAGAAAGAATGTCCTTCAACTTAGACCGATGTTTCATTTCTATAAATTTATTGCATATCCAACAGTTTTGTGGGAAAATTAGATATTCCTTGATAGTAGAAGATCCGAACCTAAGTCTACCTTCACCGAGCTGTTAATAGAATGAAACATATTTTATAATAAATTTAGTATATTAGAAAATTCATTAATAATGGGTTGACCAAAAAATGCTATTAAAACAAATTGAAGAAAATTCTAAAAACTTGAAAGATGCCTTAGAAGATAAATTGTTAGAAAATGCTCAGTCCTTAGAAAATAAACTACAAACATTACAAGAAAATTCTAAATTCCTGTAAGACAAATTACAAGAGAAATTGCTAGAAAATTCAAAAAAAACCTGAAGGAGGCGTTAGAAGATAAATTAGCAGAAAATTCTAAAACCCTGGAAGACAAGTTACTAGAAAATTCTAAAGCTTTTGAAGAAAATTTGAAAAGCATGGTCTAGGTAAATTCAGAAATGCTGGAAGCGAAAATAGTCGAGAATGAAGCTCGGATAGAAGAGCTAAAACGGACAATGGTCGAAGTGCTGAAACAGACGACAGACATAAATGAAACACGGATAGAAGAGCTAAAGCAGATAATGGAGATCAGCAAAATAAAAGAACAGGTAGTCACAATTTAAAAGGGAGAAATGCAATCAAAAACCGAAAGTAGAAACAGTCTAGAAGTAGTGGATTCGAAAAGTGGCCTCGAGGGTAAAAGACATAAAATGAAACCTCTCCAATTTGATGGAAAATCGCCTTGAACTAATTATAGTCGTCAGTTCGAGTCTGCAGAAAAGCTAAACGGATGGTCGGCAGAGGAGAAGGCAATAGCACTAACCCTCGCCTTAAGAGGGGATGCTACCGATATTTTGCAAACCTTGAATACTTCTGAGCAAGAAGATTACGAACAACTGGTCAAACATTTAGAGGTGAGGTACGGCCAGATACATTTGAAGCACTTCTACCACTCCCAATTGAAAAATCGTCACCATAAATAAAATGAATCCCTGCAAGAGTTTAAAGCTTATATTGCCATCTGGTTCGCTTTGCCTATCCAGCCACACCCGCAAATGTAATAGAAAGGTTAGCAGTGCGAGATGTTTTGGATGGATTTCGGAACAACGAAGCCAGACAAGCATTGACACTAGCTCGACCCACTCAATTAGTGGATGCACGAGCTCTCGAGCTCTAGAATTCGAGGCTGTGAAAAATACCTGCATAGGTCAAGCCAGAGTCCGAATAATTGACGGAGAATCAGAAGATGGTGGAAATGATGAAGTTTCTGTAAGGAAGATAGTAGTCCTTACAAAACAAAAACTAATGAGATGTCGGAAGTGTCGTAAGGTAGGACATATCCCGAGTCGTTGCAAGGAGAGCAACGAAATACTAACTTCCTCGTCCGGGAAACTAAAGAAGGCCAATGTAAAGGGGCCATCCTCGACTACAACAAGCCCCAACTATCAACGCATATTTAGCTTCTATACGCAACCACGTTAACAGTGTCTTTGTAGATGGCCTTATTAATAAGCAATAATGTGCAATGCTGCTGGATAGTTATTAGGCCCAACATCGTTTTAGAGACAATGATAAAACGAACAAAGGGCAACTGCGAACAGCGACAGGAGAAGCAGCGAAAGTCCATGGTGAAATAGAGGTTGAAGTTGCCTTGGGAAATACGACATCCCAAATCGGGCATTAGTGGCAGACATCGAAGACGAAATCATCATTGGAATGGATGTCATGAGCTCCAAGGGGGTTCTAGTTAAACTTTAAAGATGGATTTCTGCGATTGAATGACGAAGAAGTGACGCTTCATGGAAAAGATGACATAAGCTTCGAGCCATCTTAGCAGAGGATGTCAATGTTCCGGAAAGAGCTGAAATCATTGTAGATGCTTGCCTAAATGGGAAAGCTAAAGCTGGAACAGTAATGATGTTTGATCCCGAACTTCACGTTGAAAATGTAGGTAGAGGTATCGTACTGGGAAAGACTTTGTTTCGTGCCAAGGAGATTGTGCCAGTAAGAGTGATGACCATGAATTCTTATTCGGTTGCGTTAAAGAAGGGAACAATTTTGGGCCACTGTTCAACAGTGTAGTGTTTTGTCAGAAGCACACAGCATATAGCAATTCCACCAGGTAAACTAGCGGAAGAACTGGAGAAACTCATAACAGATTCTTGCTGAAAGTTAAAACCAATCGAGAAAGCAAAATTGAGGGACATCGTTAGAAACTACCAGAATATCTTCGACATATGGAAAGGAAAGAGAAGACGGACTAATGAGGTGAAACATAAAAAGAATGTGTCATTGAACCATGTAATAGCCCTTGGGCTTCTCCAGTTGTCTTAATTAAAAATAAGATGGTTCGACCAGATTTTACGTGGACTATCGGCAATTAAACCACGGTACAAGGAAAGACAGCTATACTGTACCAAGAATAGACGATACCTTAGACACGTCATCTGCATCGAAGATGTTTTCCACCGTGGATTTGAAGAGCAGTTATTGGCAGGTGGAACTAGTTAAAGAAGACCGCGAAAAGACTGCTTTTACCATCGGCTCAGGACTTTACCAATTCACGGTGATGCCGTTTGGGTTGTGTAATGCTCCAGCAACGTTTGGAAGATTGATGTAAACAGTGTTAAAAGTGCTTTCATGTAAAACATGCCTGGTGTATCTTGACGACATTATCGTGGTTGGAAGATCATTTGCAGACCACGTGAAGAATCTGGAGGAGGTGTGTCGGAGAGTCAGGAGAAAGTCATAGGCTACTTCAGCAAGACCTTGAGCAAGCCAGAACGGAATTACTGCGTTACTCGCAGGGAACTCTTGGCTCTGGTAAAGGGCCTGGAGCATTTCTACAATGGTAAAAGATTCCTCCTGAGGACTGATCACGCAGCACTAAAGTGGTTCCTGCAGTTTAAAAACACCGAAGGACAATGTGGCAAGTTGGATTGAACGGTTGCAAGAAATCGACTTCGAGAGTGAACATCGCGCTGGGACAAGCCATAAGAATGTTGATGCTTTATCGAGGAGACCATGCCCTGATGATTGCAAACATTGTCAGCGAGCTGAAGAAAAAGGGGCTGTCGTCGATGACCATTGGCAATTTAAGGAGATCAAGAAAGACCAGAAATTAGTTCCGGAGTTAAAAGAGGTTATCCGATGGAAGGAAGAAGACCGACATCTGGGAGTACCGAAAACCCTGGGGAGAACGCGTCTATTGGGTAAACTGCCAAGCAAATGTTAAAGATTGGTGCCGGAAATGTACGGTTTATGCAGCAAGTAATGGGCCTCAGAAGCGAACAAAAGCCCCCATGAGGCAATATAATGTGGGCAGTCCGTTTGAAAGAGTAGCATTAATGTTGTCGGTCCATTTTCAGAATCTGATTCCGGAAATAAGTACATTATGGTGGTGATGGGCTATTTCAGTAAATGGGCAGAAGCTTATGCTTTGCCGAATCAAGAAGCCTTGTCCGTTGCTGATGTCCTTGTCAAGGCATGGATAAGCCATTTTGGTGTTTCCTTGGAGATGTTCTCAGACCAAAATAGAAATTTCGAGTCTACTCTTTTCCAAGACGTCTGCAAACTCTTGAGGATCAATAAAACACGGACGACAACATTACACCCGCAATCCGATGGAATGGTCGAACGGATGAATAGGAGCTTTAACCGCCAATTGTCAAAGGTAGTCTCTGACCACCAAAGAAACTGGGATCAGTATCTTCACTTGTTTCTAATGACATACCCACGGTATGAGAAATTAAGGAGGATTCATTTAACAACTACCGATTGCGTCACCATAACACGTGTACCAATTATTTGTTCAACAGATTTAATAAAATGGAAAATATCGTAAGAATTAAATCTGGGTTAGTTTCTTAGATACATAAATATTATTAAAATGGTAAATAGTGCTTTAAATTTGCACAATTTTTAAAATGTAACTATAATACCTCAGGCCATTTGGCGACGAGGGGATTCTAAAAGATAAAGAGAACAAGAAAGGTTACTTGACTTCAACACAACAATGAAAACTCATCAAGGCAGACCATATACAGTGTGAATTTTTTTTGATGATTAGTATGGGGATCTCGGAAACTAGAGGAGACAGAGCAATGGTTAAATTGGGAAAGATTTGCAGTTTTACTGGCCCAATTTAATGACACTTTCGGGTTTTTGTAAAAAGTCATGGCTTACTAGATATTTTGGAAAAACGAAATTCTGTGGATTTAGTCAAATCCCTCTAGCTCCTTTGTTTTTGATTTTATAAAAAAAGTATAAATATCAAAATTGAAGGGAATTGTATTCCAAATATGATGGTCATGTCGTCGTTTGCTCTCGTTTTCGAGATATGACACAAACTTATCTTTTTTTTTAATGGAAACCATAGTTGGCTATGACCTCAAAAAATCGGACATTTTTAGAACTTTTCAACGATATAATACTCGATATAATTATTCATAAAAATAAAGAAGTTATGGATGCTTTTCTCTCTTATTTTCACTTTGACGTTTCCTTATTTGAGAGTAATTCCATTAGTAGTGCTGAACTGACAGTCGATATTGACAAGTTTTCGTGACAAAATTGGGACATCAGGAATTCAAAGAACGGTCCTTATGCGTAAGTATCGTAGAACGGTAATAAAATAGAACGAATAGGACTTTTAAAGCTTGAATGATCGGAACGGGATAGCGGGAATCGGACAAACAACCAACTGGACCCTGTTTGATTGATCGAGATGGCATAGCTACGTTATGTTGCCATTGAACAGTAGAAATTATGACGGGAAAAGTGAAAAAAATTAAGCGAGTTGTTTTAAATATATAACTGGGGGGATCGTTAAATTATGTAACCAAAATTTTTCTTAGACAGTACTTGAGCAGGCTAGGTACTCAATGTTTTACTGTGTCTACTTTAACTACATTACTTATACCTCACCACTACATGTGTTTGCTTTTAGGCAACAACGCACCAATCATTGAACACCAATTTCATTCAATGAACAACAATTTCAGATCTAGTTTTCTGAATCATAAGTAGACATACATACGTTTTTCCGAATCCTGTCTCTCTAGCCTCCCTCCACTTTTTTATGTGTTTCATTGGGTTGTTCCTATCAATATAATTATGTAATGGATCTAGGTTATTTTTGCATGTTTGGTTAGAAGAGTGCCATCGAAATGGCAGAGAACAAAATCAATGACATTACGAGAAAATAACGTAGACGAGCTATATCTTCACTTTACATTAAATACATTACTTTTATGTTTTTTTGGGCAATAACACCACATATACAAATTGCAGGAAGAGCAAGTCTATTCTGACTTCGTTGTCAATGGCTTTATATTTATTGTTAGATTGCAAAATGAAAATTTGATGATGACATTTAAATTGACATTAGAAAATTTGTTGTTTTTAGATATACAGGTAGCACAAAAAATTCAGATCATGAATTATAGTTAACCAGTCAAATTAGAAGAATTTGAAAGAGTTGTCTTTAGAATTTATAAGTAGTATACCTTGGTTATAAGATTTCGCCAAAAATGCGATAGTTCTATTGTTTCAGTGATCCCATTTCATAAGGGAAACCATCTGTTGAACCTAGGAACGCTACAACTTGCAGACTCTTTATTTTTCGTTTTGTGTTATTCTTTGTGAAGTATAGTTGAATTGTAAATATCTAAAGACACAAATTTTTGATTTTTCAAATTGTCGTTTCGTTAAATTCTTGTGTTCATTTATTTCTAATTTGTTTCTCCAATATAAAAAGCATTGGTTAAGTTCTGGGTTTTGTTGTTGGTTTTGTTTTCTAGTGTATTTCTTGTTTGGAATGTTGTTTTAACATTAAATCTGTTGCCCACTCTTTTCAATCTTTCTGACAGACCCTGTATATATGGTATAGTTGTAACTGTAATGTTGTTGTCTTAGAAGTTCTGGGTTGATTCTAGTGCTACATTTTTTATAATTATTTTTTCTTTGTTGAATTTATTATATGAACAGTTGGTCTTTGCTCTATCTAAAATGACACCTTTCTTTGTTGTACGTATCGTTTGTAACAAACTTCTGTTTTCTAATGTCACGGCGTTGCTGTATAGGATGATGTCAGGTGTCGTATATTTTCATCAGCCTAGCGTATGTAATTTTCATTGATGAGAAAAATTTTGAAAAATTACAGAATTAAGCGTCTACATTGATTTGAATCAATGAGAATGATATAAAGTACAAACACATGGCGGCTGATAACGGTTGATGAATGTCAAAATTCCCTAGATCTCAGAAAACAGATGTATGTATTCTTATGTTATTGGTGAGGCAAATCCGTGGGTCTAGGGAAACTATACTAGAACAGGTTGTTGCGAATGAAATTGGTTAAGATATATGTAGAATGAGGACTGCATTTATTTCAAGCAATATACTGAATGAATCAGATAAACTGGTAACAAGGTCGGTATTCAAGCCTGATCAAAAGTCGAGCGGCAAAAACACTTAGAGTTTAATGGTTAATGTAATGTATTTAATGTAAAGTGAAGATACAGCTCGTCTACGTTATTTTTCTCGGTTAATGTCATTAGTTTTGCTCTCCTCTGCCATTTCGATGGCACTCTTGTAACCAAACATGTAGGTGTAAGCATGAACTTGTAGGTTTAATGAGTCACCACAGAGAAGATGATTTCCTTGACCAATCCATTACAGAATTATAGTGTAACATAATGGTCGGTTTGAACAACCAACAACCCAATGAAAGCGATGGCTGGTGACGTCGTTGAAAAGTGGAGGGGGACTGCATACGAGCAGCCGTTGATGACAGATATCATATATTTCCCTAGATCTCGGAAAAACATATGTATGTCTACTAATGATATTTCTGAGAAAACTCCCTAGATCTAGGGAAATTACACTCGAGCTGCTTCGATTGAATGAAATTGGTGTTCAATGGTTAAGATGAAAAGCAACTGGTGCGTTGTTGCCTAGTTTAAAGCAAACACATTGACGAATTCAACAGATGGTATGAACTAAACTAGAAACTTTGGTATACTTTGACGACTGATTGTCGTATATCTCCTTACATCTCGGAATAACACATGTTGCTCTTTTATATATGGTATTGATGAGAAAAATACCTTGATCTAGGAAAACACACTAGAGAGGCTTGATTCATATGAAATTGTTGTTCAATGATTAATGTAGTTGGGGTAAAGTAATGTAGTTAAAGTAGACACAGTGGGACATTGAGTACCTAGCGTGCTCAAGCCCTGTCTAAGAAAAATTTTGTTACATAATTTAATGATCCCCTCAGTTATATATTTAAGACAACTCGCTTAAATTTTTTTCAGTTTTCCCGTCATAATTTCTACCGTCCAATGGCAACATAACATCTCGATCAATCAAACAGGGCCCAGTTGGTTGTTTATCCGATTCCCGCTATCCCGTTCCAATCATTCAAGCTTTAAAAGTCCTATTCGTTCTATTTCATTACCCTTCTAAGATACTTACGCATTAGGACCGTTCTTTGAATTCCTGATGTCTCAAACATGCTTTCACATCCCTAGCTCTTACCATTGCCACCCACGGTTCTACTATGCCTCGTAATTAATACCTGGCAACGAAATACAAGCATTAGGACCGCTCGTTGAATTCCTGATATCCCGTTCTTGTCGTTTAACCTTCTAAACTCTCATGTGATTATCAACATACACCGGAATCGAGTAATTAGAACCATTCTACTGAGTTCTTGGTATCCAAGTCTTATCCTTCAACCTTCTAGATTCTTACATGATAACCAACCAAATCCTACCATTAGAATCCGTTCTTACCATTCAACCTTCCAATCTCCCATATGATAACTACCGATCAACGAAATTTAACTATTAGAAACATTATTTTGTAATCTTGATGTCCTATACCTGCTTTCACATCCAAGCTTCCTTGAATTCCTGCTATTTCAGTCTTGTCGTTTAACCTTTCAGACTCCGACGTAATTACCAATAGGCAACGAAATCGAACGCTTTGGACCATTCTTGGCATTCAACCTTCTAGATTCTCATGTTAGTACCAACAGACAACCAAATCCAACCGTTAGAATCGATCCTTGAATTCCCTGTATACCGTTCTTATGAGTCAACAATCTAACCTCCCCCGTGATAACCAATGGTAAACTGAAACAAACCGTTAGAACCGTTCATTCCTTTCTTGTTATTCCATTCTTTACATTCCACCTTCGGGACTCATACGTGATAACTAACGAAATCCAACCATTAGGATCGTTCTTATTATTATTCAACCTTCGAATCTCCCACATGATCACTACCAACCAACATTCTTTTGAATTTCCCGCTCCTGTCATTACCACCGACCTTTCTACTATTCCTCATAATCAACATCGGCCATCATACCCCATTCGCTAGGACCGACCATTTATTCCATTTTTATTATCCAGTTCTTGTCACTCAACCTTCCCATACCCCACTTAATTACAAGCAAGCAACATAATTCAGCCGAAAGGACAGTTCCTTGAGTTTAACTTTCTAATTTTCATTCCAGCCTTTAGAACCAATCCTTGAATTCTTGGATTTACATTCTTACCATTCAACCTGTCAGTCCAGTAACCAACAACCAATGAAATCCACCCATTGGGACTGTTCCTTGACTCCCTGGTATCCTATTCTTGTTATTCTATACAAGATAAATATTGGTTAACGGCTTCCAACCATTAGGACAGTTCCTTGAGTAACTGGTATCCCATTCATGTCATTCAACCATCCACTCTCCCACGTGATAACCAACGAGCAACGAAATTCAATCGTTTGGTTCGTTCCTTGAATTCCAAGTATCCCGTTCTTATCATTCAACCATCCGCTCTCCTACGTGATAACCAATGAGCAACGAAATTCAGCCATTTGGTTCGTTCCCTGAATTCCAAGTATCCCGTTCTTATTATTCAACCATCCGCTCTCCTACGTGATAACCAACGAGCAACGAAATCCAGCCGTTGGGATCGTTCCTTGAATTTACTGTTTCTTATAGAGGTACAGAAAAACTTGTTTGAATCTAGGATGAACGTATGTTCAGATTACCCCTTATATCCCATATATACCAATGATGAGGCAAGTCCCTAGATACTCTCTTCGAGGTGTCATTCCTTTGTACGCAAGACAATATATATTATATATAAATATAATATATATTGTTTCTGGTCGGGAACCTTCATCAGTTGCGCTTCCTTACATCTCGCGTCTTCAAAGTCCCTAGATCTTGGAAAGCCATATACTTGAGTGAATTGAATCGTATTTGATTCAAATTATTTACTTGACAAATGAAATGACCAATGAGAGTGAGGACTAGTGACATCACACACACACACAACACGGGAGTAGAAAGTGAAAGTAGGCTGCTGCAGCCTGTCTATGACAGGCAACAGGTGCGGAGCTTGACACCTATAGCGGTAATGTTGAGTCAGACAGGTAACATTGAAATGTTGGTATATTTCGGAATTTTGGTTTCAAACTTTGTATGCTTAATGTTTGGATGATGTCTCCTATATTTCTATAGACAGGTACATCAGCTTGTGACAACATAGGGTCTCTGTATGTAGAGCCGTAACGTAAGATTCTCATATATTTCCCTAAGCTGCAAAAACAACCATATTTATAACTTCTTATTGCATAGATGGGGAAAATCCATAGATATCGGAAAAACATATTTGAGAGAGACTCCCACAACATCATTGCGCATGCCTATCATTCATACAACATCTCTGCGCATGCCTAACGCTCACACAACATCATTGCACATGTCTAACGGTGACACAACATCATTGCGCATCCATACAACATCATTGCGCATATCTAAGTTCCAGCCATTCAAACCTTTTCCTTGTTACGCCGTTCCTACCGTTCCCGCTTCTAGCATGGGCAACGTTTCTGCTTCAACCATTCAACCATTTCTACCTTTTGCAATGGTCCTACTTCAACCAGTTGTACCTTTTCCGACATTCCTGTTCCAGCCATTCAAACCTTTTCCTTGTTACATCGTTCCTACCGTTCCCGTTAGGGTGTTTCTAGCATTTGCAACGTTTCTGCTTTAACCATTTCTACCCTTTACAACGTTTCTGCTTCAACCAATCAACCATTTGTACCCTTTGCAATGGTCCTACTTCAACCATTCAACCAGTTCTACATTTTCCAACATTCCTGTTCCAACCAGTCTTTTCCTTGTTACGCCGTTCCTAGCATTCCTCTTTCCAGCGTTCCAGTCTCCAACATTCTCGCTCTCAGCGTTTCCAGAGTTCTGTCAACCAACTTCAAACATATTCCAACCATCTGCCAACTTCCTGCCGTTTCTACCTTTCCCACTATCCCATTGCCAACATACCTGTTCCCACTATCCTATCATTTGTATCGACCCCACTTCATCCATCCTACCATTTCTAGCATTTGTTACGTCTCTATTATAACCATCTTACCGTTTCTACCATTTCTAACATTCACAGTAACCCATTTGTAGCATCCCTGTTCTAGTCATTTCTATCATTTGTAATGGTCCTGGTCCAACCATTTATAGCATTTGTAGTGGTTCTGCTTCAACCATTTCTACCATTTGCAGAGAGGCTGGAAGCTTATCGTCCAACAATCCTATACACCAAATACATTATTCCTGTATGCTGGCTCCCGAATTTCCGCGTCTAATATCTCGAATTCTAGCATCTGCTATCCCATATCCCAGCATCTATTATCCTGAATTTCCACATCTAATTCCCGAATCAATTATCCTGTATCTATTTTCAAACATTTCATAAAAACTTTGCCATTATTAACACACCCTGTATTATTAACTTAAAAACAAATGCAGGCAGACGTTTCGCCAAGGTCTCACTTGGCATTCTCAATGCGTTGTTTATTTTATATGTCTCCGTCGGATGTCGTATCGCGCCTGATTGATCGGTGTTGACTCCGCCCCCCTCGCTGCCGTGTCGGGTGTGTTACTTGTTGACGGGTTTGTATGTTATTTTGATGTTTAATAATAGTCTTCCATGTGTTAGAGCGGTGCAGGGCGTCGTCTGTTTTATATAGTTGTCCAGTTTTCTCAATTTCAATAGCTTCTCGTATTAGTCTGGTTTTGTATTGAGAAGTTTGTGATATCTGTTTACATCTATCGAAATTGATTTTATGGCCCGATTGTTGATGGTGTTGGAACAGAGCCGATGTTGTTTGTTTATTTTTGACAGCTAATTTGTGTTCCTCTAAACGGGCTGAAATTCTGCTGTTCGTTTGTCCGACGTATACCACACGTTCCGCAAGTTATACTATATACCCCTAGGTTTTCAAGTTTTACTTTTGGTTTGGGATTTCCTAAACTTGTGCCTATAGTCTGGTGCGGTTGCTATGCTGTCGCTATGTCATGCCTTCGAAGAATTCGGCGAATTCTGTCCGTTGTCCCTTTGATGTATGGTTAGACTACTTTTGGTTTTTCAGTGAAGTCAACTTTTGGTTTTGGCTCATGGTCTTGTGGTGCTATTGCTTTTTTGATAGTGTGGTTTGTGTATCCGTTTTGTCGTAGAGCGGTGGTTATCTGTTTTAATTCGTGTGTTTTGTTATTGTCGTCTGTCAGTCGTATGGATCTGGAAATTAGCGTGTTGGCAACTCCCTGTATTTGAGATGGGTGGTGATGAGATTTGTAGTTTAAATATCTGTTTGTGTGTGTCGGCTTTCTATATATGGTGTGGTCGAAATGCCCATTTTGGGGTTTCTTCTTACGAGAACGTCGAGGAAAGGCAGCTGGTTGTTTTCTTCAAGTTCTAATGTAAATTGAATCCTGGGGTGTATAGAGTTTAGGTGCTCCAGGAGCTTGCGCGACGTCTTGCCTTATCTGCTCTGCCGTTTGTTTATCGCAATTTGCGAGGCTCGTTTCGACATTGGAGATGATTTCCTCGATCGTACTTTTCTTCGGAGCTATAGCAAAGTTGAAACCTTTACTAAGAACACTAATTTCTGTGGTGGATAATGGGTAGTTCGAAATGTTGTGGACACTGCGGATGTTGTCGTCGGCTGTGGTGTTGTTCGTATTTCAGCTCATGCAGATCACCTCTCAGTTCACCGTAACAACGCATTGAGAATGCCAATGCCAAGTGAGACCTTGGCGAAACGTCTGCAGGATTCAAAGATGAATCAATATAACGAACGGATGTATTCCCGGATAAATATTTCTTCACATTGTTCCATCCGTGAAAGCCTACGACTGGACATATATATATATATATATATATATATATATATATATCTTGTGACTTATAGTTTTTAATAATATATCAATAATAGAAAAGTTTTTATAGCTTAAAGTATAATAACGTAAATAATAAAAATAGCAATTATCTACTTTCAAATTGTTTTGCTCTTTATGCTGGCAAAAACAAAGTGGACAGCAGAAAATTTTAATTATTAAATAACAAAAAAGTAGACTAACGATTTTGTATTACGTTTAAAATTTTTATTACAGAACAGCAAAAATACAAAAATAATATTAATGAAAAATAAATTAAAAAAAAAGATTTTCAATATCTGATTCATTAGAAGTATAATTGTGATTTTCGAATTCATCTGATTCATTAGATTCTTATTCATTTTCTTCCATTTTGATGTCCTGGATTGTCAAAGGAGTTTGATCTCCGATAAAACGTGTTGCTTTTAAAAAAAATCTAAATGCCAGTTTACAGGGTTTAACTTTGCACATATAGAATCAGTTTCACTAAGCCACATAGAATTTACATATATGGTTCTTTTTTTTTGTAGTAGAGAAAGCCAAAAGTTGGAGTCTTCTTTAAAAAAAAATTAAAAAATTGTTAAAAATAGTGTGCCCAGGAGTTTTTTTAGCAACCCATTTTTAATGTGTTTTCTAATGTACTAAATTTATTATAAAATATGTTTCATGCTGTTATCAGCTCGGTGGAGGTCCACCTAGATTCGGATCTTAGACTATGAGAAAAATCAAAAAAGATTTTCCGGATTTGATCTCATAATGAGATTGCTTGAATTTTATAAACCCAAATAGCGTAGGTAGTTCTATAAATTGTTCAGTGTTCTTACTTGAAACTAAGAAAATATTTTTATCGATATTTACAAAAGTTACTTAACGTTTATTCAGTCTTAAACTAACTTAACTAACTTTAACAAACCTAACTCACCACCTGGAAATTTGTTAATAAATTATATGCAGAAAGATTTCAAATGGAAGCCTGAAAAAGATCTCAATACTGAAAGCAGTTATCTGGTATGAATTCGTAACTTTAGAACGAATGTTTGATCGTCTTTTTAATTAGCCCATAGTAGAAAAAACACTTATATGGGATCAATATTTATTGCAAATATGTTTGGGAATTCCTGAAACCTATTCACTGTCTATTGTAGTTGGCTCTAAAACACGATGTTGTAAATAATTAAAACACATTTAAATAATAATGAAGGGGGTATTTGACGTTACAAAATTCCACTTATAAGCAGAATAATAGGCAAAATTATTTAACTTAATTATTTCCTTAAAATTCACATGCTTTTAATCCACAAGGCGAAGGCAATTTTACACTAATACTTTGCCAAGTTATTTTAACATAGTTGTAGTGAATTCTGAGAAGCTGACTCTGATAGAAACAGCGTTACGTTTGTATGTACACACAATTTCTGGAGGACAAATAGAAACATGCAGTTTAGACTCGGAGTTAATATAAAATTTGAAAATCACTGAACATAATGTCAATCATTTGCTATTATATATACTTTATTCAATCATATACAAAATATTTGCTATGTACACTCTGGGATAATAATTCTCTGATCCATGACACTTTTCCTTTCGATAAATCAACTCTTAAATCAGTTAAATTTTTTTATATATTTATATAATTCTACGATTCTGCCTCCAAAAAAGTCGTACTTCTCACACAAACATACGTGCTTGATTTCAGGCCCTTAGAAGATGAATTTTCAAAAAACTGATCTAACTTTTATTTATAAACAGAATAATTAACTGATACAACCGTAATTTATACAATTTACGTTTTTTTAAGTTTTAGTAAGTACTAGCAACCCGCCCCAGCTTCCCACGGGTTCTTTACGAAAATATAAAATAACCTATGTTACTCCGAGGAAATGCAGCTTTCGGTAAAATTGGTTGAGTAGTTTTTGAGTTAAATCGTAACAAACAAAAAAATCAGTAATCTTTTCTCGTTATACATTATTTTAGTTTAGATTATTTTTTGAGTGGGAATTATTTATGAGGCAAACAAAACAGAAAACATTTAGATTAGTTACTAAGTATATTATTTTAAAAATAGAAAATATATATTTGTTTGTATACGTGTAAAATCGAAGAAATTTGTTGAACTAACACGTGATAGGACAACATAAAATTGAGGAAAGTACTGTGTCTACTCTACTCCCGCAACTTCTAATGTTTGATCAAAAATAGTTAAGTCAAAATTATTTAATGACAATTTTTGACGTCTGTGATGCATACACATAGAAATCTTCAGCCATGCTTTGACGATAAGGTTGCCAAAGAAGATGTGGGTAGGTAACTTGACAGAAGGATATCATGATGGTAAATAAATGTTTAAAATTGATTCAGCTGAACAGCATAAGGCAGCTTCAGAAAGCGTACTTTCCCAATGGGAGTCGTCTTCTAATAAACCCGTTGCTTTACAAACTCCTTGAAATGTTATACCTTGAAAATATGTAGGCTACCGAAAGAAACCTTTAACTACGTGGAGTAATATCTAGAGCTCGGACGCGAGGCGTGGTCGAATCACGGCTACACGAAAATAATTTCGTTGGCATTATTTTCATTTTGCTATATCTCCTAGGGTATTCATTTAATTTACATGGTGTAAAGGGAAAAATATTCTTCATGAAATGCTCAAGTCACTAACATATTTAAAATGATAAGGATTAATACCGTATTTGCCTTAAAACTTTTCCAATTACCGCTTTATAATTGCCATTGTTTAAAGTATTAAATTGGATATACTCGTAGTCTGTTATCCTTAAGAGATAGACATATGCCATCGCGGACTTTTCTGTAGACATGTATAAGATACACATTCCACCATACATAATTTTGTTATATCTCAAAGGGTTCAGGCAGCGTTTTCGTTGAAAGACAGCTTATTTTTTTCCGACAGCTCCAACAAATATCGTTATATTTTACCCAATGTATATAAAAATCTTTCTCGAAAACCACTATATCCACTGATGAAAAGAGCATGAAAATCGGTGAGGTGCTATTTGAGTTTTATCGCGAACAAATAGACAGACATACGCGACGGAGGACTGCGTTTTATAATATGTAGTGATATGACTGATATGTCATCAATAGGTAGTGAGAACTCTGACAAAAGATCCTAGGTATTGCCCAGCACAAACCTTTCAATGTTTTCAAGATATGTATAAAGAATTAATCTTTTTTTCCATGTTCTTAGCTCAAAAATATTATTGCAAGCTTAAAACACAGGATTTACTGGCAAAGAAAATTTTAACATTTCATGAAACAGTCCACACGTGCATTTAATTATTTCAGATATAAAAGAATTGAATCAATATAAAAAACATAGACCTATATAAAAATCAGGTACAAATATACTTACTTAGACTTAAAATCCCCTATTAATTTCTATGTGAATTAAAAATATCATAACCAGTCTAGCAGTTCATTTAAATTTGCAATTTTCTCCAATATTCCTTCTGTGTGAAATTCAGTCAAATATGAAGTATTCTTATGGGTGGGAATTAACTATTTTTAGAATATTTTAAAATCAACATAAAGGTTTTCAACAGAACTTTTTACTACAATTCAACCATTTGGTGCAAGGGATAACATTAAACAGGCAGTCGTTTTAATTGTAATTGCTGTCAGAATACTGATAAAATTATTATGGAGCACATTAACCATTTTCGAAATTTGCGAAACATGAGAACAATTTTGATTTATTAATTTAACAACAGTTATATACTGGTTATATTTAAACTTAATGTCTCATGAGCTCTTTCTTGAGTGAATAATTATTATAATATTGTGAATTAAATTACAATTTCATCCGATGTATGCAAACAGAATTTCATCTACAATTTCTTCTTCAATTTTTGTGCTAAGACAATTTATTCCCAAAAGCTATTCTACGTTCTTAAAAATTTTCTAAAATAATTCTAATATAACACTGTTCAAATATTAGTCAACACTCACACATAATTGATTTCATAACCAACTATATAATACAAGTTTCTCCATCGAGCACAAGCTGGTGAAAGTTACGAGTAGTAATCTTCGTCGGACACTTCATATGTAAGTATGTAGGGTGTTCGCTGAATTCGATATTATATGAACTGGTAGGATGAATCCACTACTAAATTCATTTTGAACTTACATTACAGTTTACTGCTACATTATACCAAGAATTCCGACCTTTATGTTTACAGATATCGGAAACATAATTTGTTTAGTAATCCATATTAAAATATTGGTTAATAAACAAAAATGATTTAAATATCAAAGTATTGACATCAGAGAATAAGAACAGTAAGATAGTGGAAATTTTAAATTATATGTTATTAGTATCTTGAAAAATAAATCTATTTGATGCGTTGCACAAATTAATTATGTTACTGAATTGATTCGGTCGATCTTGCTAGAAATTCATTTTGACATGAAAATGAAACGAAAATAGTGAAAAATTCTGTTGAAATTACTATCCGTTAATTGTGAGTTATTATTCTGGAAATCATCGAGAGATTTTTATAATTTACGCCATAATTATCTCAGCTAACATAAAACATTTAAAAAAATATATAACCGACTTCTACCTATAACTAAAAAGCTAAAAATAATTATAACAAAATACAACTCTCGCAAATAAATAACACATTAAATGTTGTTAGGTACTTACCCACATTAAAACGTGCTCATTCTGTCTAGTATATTTTGAAGGTGACTTACCCTAGATTGGTAGGTAATTAATTTGTACAGAATGAGCACCTTTTAATGTTTAAATTTTTTACTTCCTGGGTAGGTACCTAACAACATTGAATGTGTTATTTAATTGCTAGTTGTATTTTGTTATAATTATTTTTAGCTTTTTAGTTATAGGTAGAAGTCGGTTATATATTTTTTAAAAATGTTTTATTTTCAACTTTTTAATATTTTTGAACTCAGGTAGTTTTCATTCTTTATTTTTTATTTTGTATGTATAACCTTAATAGACAGAACCAGGTAACATCGAAAGCCTCAACATTACACAATGATAATTTCTCATTTAAATTGACAGGTAAATTTTTACGAACAAAATGTACTAGTACTCGTTGACTTAATAAGCCCAAAATATATTTATGCCTTATGGACTACGCCATGTAACCTTTTTTCAACTTTTTTCGACAACCCTGTATTACTATAGATAATTCCACTCCAACCTATGTACCAACCATCATGTACATACGACTGCCCACGGACAAGCATAAATTTGTTAGCTGCCTTTTATAGGACGGAGTAGAATCCATCCCATATTTACGGAGTCAAATCCGTCCTATATTTCAACCATAGAATATAACTCCTTGTGGGCTAGCCCATAAATTAGTTCATTTTTTACATTTTATATTATCGTCCTGTGTAACATTAATTCCTCTCCACACTTCTTATGGGCTATAAAAGGAATAATTTTTTAATCACATTGTATAAATATATTTCAACCGTAGCATATATTTCAACCATCCTGTATATGATTTACTTATGTCCACATCATATAACAGTTTTTTAATCACCCTATATAATTTAAATTTCACATTTTTTCCAATATTTTTATACCACCAAACGTCCAGTCCACCCTATATTCCAACCATCCTGTATATACGGCTGCCTACGGACCACTATCATTCTAGTCCGTCCTATATTTCAATCTTCATAAAATGCAACTCCTTCTATCACTTTACTTTGTGATTTTGTTTGCTATAACTAAACACCCTGTCTATAAACGTACCAATTAGCAGTTTAAATTTTGACATGTTTTGTCACTGAATTTTCTATTATTCTGTTCTGCAGAACTGCAAGTTGCACGTCGCAGAAAAGTATATGAGATCACCTAAGGATCTTCCTTAATAGATTAAACGTTAAAAAACTATACACATCCATAAGGAGTTATCGAAAAATCGACTAAAATATTAGGGATATTGGTCGATTTCCATGCACGCATGTGTTCATTCACAAATTTTATCACTTTACCAATAGAATTCTTTTCCAAAATTTGAAGTTTCACCAATCCGGATAGATACTCTATTAAACAAGACCATATTCATTCAAAACGGTGCACCACAGGAGAAGAAATCAGGTAACTTACATACAAAAAAAATATTTAGAAAATTAGGAAAAATGGTAATATACAGTGTCCATTTCAACTGGTGTCATCCCTCTAAAATCTTCATTAGTTACCGATTTTGGGTCAACTTCTTTTAAAAGCTTAGGTATAAATGTCAATTTGCCTTCTAGATAAAATTTTCAAATCTAAAGATTTAGGAAGTACGCTAGTAATTATTTGATTCAAAATCTGACCAGACCATTGTATTTTCACCCATACAAAATGACTAATTCCCAAATTTCATAAAATATGTTAATTAATAACTGAGTAGTTAACAATTATGTCTAGAATGTTTAATGTAAATTTTAAGGCTTTTCTAATGATCCTGTCATACTTCGGCTTCGAACTCACGACCATCAGTTTCAGTCTGCAACGTTACCAATTATTCGATTAAAAATGTATGTTTATTACAAATTAAAAGCATATGAAAACTTTAATATATAGATATAGAGAACTTCTACGATGTTGGGTAACACCACCTAATCTTACACCGTTGGTAACATAATTACTCTATTGGGGCTACTGCACCCACCAAATATTAAATACTTGCATTAGCTTAGCTTTTATTCAAAATTCGGAATATGCCAATGTAACTAACATGTTTCGATTTTTAAAAATTTAACTGATATATTAAGCATAATTTACAGGATGTTCCATATATAAAAAATATTAAAAAAGTTACATTGTGTGGCCCATAAGCAGCTGCATATATTCAATGTGGTTGAAATAAGGGGGACTGGAATTAGTTATACGGAGAGATTAAAAAAAAGTTAAATTGGGTGGGCCATAAATAGTTGCATATACCAGGTGGCCGAAAAACGGGTGGTGTGGAATTATATTTATACACATATTTATAGAGTGGATAACAAAATATTGTGTAGTACATAAGCACTTAGAATATTCAAATTTTGGGTCGGGGTATAATTATTATAGGTATCTATAAAATGAGTTGAAAAAATGTTAAAAATAGTTATGCAAAGTGGTTGAAATATAAGTTGAAATAGAATTATGTGTATACAGAGTAGTACAAAATATTGGGTGGCGAATAAATAGTTGCATATACAAGGTGGTTGAGTTATAGGTTGGAGTAGAATAATAGGGTGGATAAAAAATGGAAGAAAATGTTGTTATTAAGGGTAGAACCTGAGCAGTTGCATATATGGAATACCTAAGATGTGTGGCGACGTAAATTATAGTTATACAATGTGATTTAAAATTATTTAGAAAAAACTGCTTAGACTCGTAAAGGGTGGTTTAAATATAGGATGTAAAGAAATTATACTTTACACTGTGGTTAATAAAATATGAGGAAAAATGAAAGACAGCCAGGATAGTTGGAATATAGGGTGGAGTACAGTTATAGTTAAACGTTTTAAAAAATATTATATTGGGTGGCAAATAAGCAGTTGTATATACAGGATGGTTGAAATATTTTGTATAAATAAACAGTCTGATTCAAAAATCACAAACAAATAAGTTGGGTTGACCAATAATCGCAGTAAATACAGGGTGGTGGTAATATAGGTTGAAGTGATTAAAAAAAATTAATACAATTATTATGTATGGTGACTCACAAGCAATTGTAGTTTGGTTGAAATATATTGAGGATTGGTGGATTTATAGTTACACAGGGTGATATAAAATATTTTATATTGGGTGGCCCATAAGTAACTGCATATACAGGGTAGTTGAAATAGAGGATGGAGTAAAATTATAGTTAAACAGAGTGGATCAAAAAATCAAGGGTGGTTGAAGTATAAGGTGGAGAGAAATTATATTTTCCAGGGTGGTTCAGAAAATATCTGGAAAATGGTTATATAGTTCAGCCCACAAGCAGTAGCATAGATAAGATAGTTGAAATACGGAGTATATCAGAGATATAATTAAGTTTTTTAAAAAATGTTACATTTGGTGGCCCCTAAGCAGATGCATATACAAGGTTGTTGAAATAATTTGTAGAGTAAAAAGACAATTATTCAACATCGAAATAAAACAATTAGCTACGCAAAATACAAACCCGTCAACAAGCGACCCACCCAACACGGCTGCGAAGGGAGCGGGGTCAACACCGACCAATCAGGCGCAATACGACATCCAATACAAGATACAAACACAATTAAATGGCGAAAAAGTTGCGTATTTCAGGACCCATTCGACCACTTACAAACTTACAATATCCTTTAACGTTCACAAGTTATATGACGAAAACAAAAAAATTCTGTTTATCCTCTACCACTTTTATTGTAAAACATATCAAAAAATGGTAAAAGAATTATTTTGACATATACTTTTACAGAATAAGGCGTCATCAATATCTTCATTGCTATCTGCCCCATCATCAACTATTTATGTAAATACGGGCCTTAGTTTTTGGTTAAAATTTGGATAAAGCATTAAAATACATATATCATTTGTGAAGTTTTATAGAATGTTTTTGGAGAAAATTAATAATCAGAGCAATAAATTTAAGTAGAATTGGCCAATTAAATAAATGTTTTCCATGACAAGTAAACCTATATTTTTTTTACTTCGAAGAATTTGGTCTTCAGAACTTTATGTGGCATGCCCAGATTTTGCTTTCGCCAAAAATGCGTCCAAAGGACTGTTTTGATTCAGTGATCCTATTAAAATCATAAGAAAAAACCTAGAAAAAACCGTATCAACTATCCCAATATTAGGTTGTTCACAAGAATATAACCATTAATAATTTTTTTCTTTAATTATCGACAATCTGGAACAACTGATTCTACGGAGGTAGTAGAGACGCAATTCTTTATATTAAAAAAATGCTTTGTAGTTTTTATTTCATGTTATGTTCCTCTTTGTGAATTTTGAAATTGTATTTTACGGCTGAAGTCCCAAATAACCTTTCAAATCCTTATGAAAAATGGCTTGCGCTCAAATTAGCAGAATGATGTTTTTGTATGATCTGGTTTATGATGTGTAGAAAAAAGTTCTCCTGGGCACCAAGTTCAAAATTGCTTCGTTCTTAAGATATGAGAGGCCAAAGTGATGGTGTCTAACTTACTCTTGATAATACTTAAACGCTGCCCTACCACTGAGAGGGAAAAAATATCGACGAAGATGAGTTGAAGTTTAGTAACAATTTTTAGACTAATTAAACATAAACTAGTTGGATCTACTATACAGGCACAAACAACCCATTTTAGGGTCGATCAGACTGGTTCGCCATTCGGGGTGATATGCTCTTATTTTTTGGCTTGGTTCACTTATGATTGATAAATGACATAAGTAACATAGCGACTATACATCATAACGAGAATTATCAACTGAGTAACAGCAGTTCATATAAATCATTTTATTAGGATAATTATTAACCAACTTCCAAAAAGGATGAGGTTATCAATTCGTATGCAACTTTTTTTTATGTATGTCCTGCGATTATTCAAAAACGGCTTTCGCAATTTTGATGATTTAAACTGCATTATATAAAGGAACATTACAGAAAGGTCCCATATAATTGTCTATAACATGAGATATACGGTTTTCTAGAAAATCAGAAAAAAGTAAATAAAGGGACTAGATTTCAGCGATTTTCAATGAATCTTCACTGTTTTCTCTAAAAGTGCTCACTCAATTTGAATATTATAAATTGTATTATTCAAAGATATGTTCCAGCTTGATTCCGAACATTTTTCTATAACGCAAAACATACGATTTTTCTGAAAATCGGAAAAATATATGCAAAAAAACTTTAAATATCATGGTAAATGTCAAATTTTTTTTATAAATATCTAGTTTAAATGTCATGATATGTCATGAAAGTATATCGTACAGGGTGTTTTTAATGGTTTTCAATTTGATGCATTTGAAAGTCAGTTTTTGTTACAGACGAAGTTATATTCGTGTGAAATGTCAGAAAATATTCCGTTAGTTTATCGAAACGAAAATTTGTTAGATATGTCGGCGAACTCTTCTATATGGTAGTATACGGTTGTATAGGTGTAGGTATGTGCGTGCGTGCATGTGATATTAGGTGGTACGTAAGCCGTTGTATACATAGGACGGTTGATATATAAGTTGGAATTGAATTAGTTACAGAGGGTGTTTCTAAAAATATTGTATTGGCACATAAGTAGTTGTGTATACAAGGTGGTTTAAATAAGAGTGGCGCAAAACTAGAGTTATACAGAGCGAGTATTTGCAGAAAAATAATTACAGTTATACAAAAGGGTTTAAAATTGTCAGAAGTAGTTGAATATACAGGATGGTTGAAATATAAGTTTGAGTAGAATTACAGTTATACGGGGCGGTTTAAAAAGTTATATAGTTATTGGTGCGTTCCCGCAATTTGTTTAGTGTATTGTTTTCAATTTGATTGAATTACTTCATTGATTTTTAAACTTCTGCACCTTTTCTAAAACATTCCGTCGCGCTAGTGCTAATTTTAAATGTTTTTTGCGTGTAAAGTATAGACAGTATTGACATTCGTGTTTCGGTTCCCTAGCTGTTTGGACCAGCTTGGGAGGTTCGTGTAATGTACTCCGAACTTTTCGGTGGCTTTGATCCCGTCTGACAAGACGGCGCTTATTGTTGTTATAGTGTTACGAGACCGCGAGTTGTTGGCTCCGTTCGTAACAACCGCGAAACCGCTTTCATTTTGTTTCTTTTGTGTTTACAAATGCGCATCATTTGTTGTTAAACCCGCATTTTTTATATGCTCAATCAATGAACATTACGTCGCTATTTTTTGTGTAACGTGTTGTCCAGAAGAAGCTCTAAGAAACTGTTCCTGCTGTTACGGGGCTAGCCTCTGAAGAAAGAAGACCCAAGAAAACACCAGAGCTTCGACATAAAAGGTTAGTGATAACTTTTATTTGGTGATTCGTTTATGTGACGGCACGTGTTTATTGATTGTTTCGCTAAAGGTCCTTCGTCAATTATATACTTGCATTGAACCAGCATTGAACTAAAACCGCAACATCTAATTCATATTTTTTTTTTGAATATTATATGTAATGTGCCATCGAACACATTACATAATTTGGTCCAACTTCGAGCCGGATGCAATTTGAGTTAATTTAGTGCAAAGTTTATCGAATAAATTACATAATTTGGTCCAAGTTCGAGCCGGATGCAATTTGAGTTAATTTCGTGCAAAGTTTATGGAATAAATTCCATAATTTGGTCCGACTCCGAGCCGGATACATTTGAGTTAATTTCGTGCAAAGTTTAACGATCAAAAAAACATTGATTTTTCGTTGCAATTATTGTTGAAAACCGCATTGAATTTTCGTTTCTTTATTTGTTAGAAAAGAAAGCAAGTTCGGGATATTCACTCATTCCGTTGGAAATAAAACGCATATTTTTTTGTCGCGTTAAAAACCTTACAAGAGATCGTTTTGTTTGTTTGGTTATTTTGCTAAATTGTTTTGAATTTATTTGACATTGGGTCAGATAATTCGTACTTACGACTTCAACAGTAAAAAATTGTAGATTTTTGGAATAGTATTTTCGTTCTATCGTGTTAGATTTGTTCAGTGGCGTTACAGTGATTTTAATTTATTGTTAAGATGTCAAAAACCGCTGAAAATTTACGTAAATTTAAAAATCATCGACAATCGGAGTTTAAAAGATTAGAAGATATTTATTTTGCTGCCGAGAAAGCCTTAAGAGGTGACGACGTTGAATTGTTTTTTAGCATGATTGATATGGTTGATTCAATCCATTCCGAATTTTTTAAACATCACAATTCCATTGTAGGTTTTATTTCAGATGCAAACGATGATTTTGACTTTGAGGATGACATTCGCAATAAATTTGAAAAATTGTTTTATTCAATTAGGTCTATTTTTGCTAAACTGAAGTCTGTTCAGAATTCTACGCCACAAAATATAGCTCGGGAACAGGCAAGTGTTGCTTTGCCGCGAATTGATTTGCCTTCATTTAGTGGAGACATATTGGAATTTGGTACTTTTATTGATTTGTTTGATTCATTAATTCACAATAATGAAAAACTCAGTGCTATGCAGAAGTTCAAATATTTGCAGTTAGCTTTAAAAGGGCCTGCTTTTGAGGCTATTAAGAATTTTAAACTAACACAAAACAATTACGTGAGTGCTTATGAAACACTTTTAAAAAAATCAAGCGAACTCGTTTAATCGCGGAGTCTCATTGGTCAGCTTTAGAACAATTCCCCCAACTAACTTCAGATAGCCCGTCAGAGGTTCGGAAGTTATTGGATGACTTCAGTGATAATTTGGAAGCACTGAAGAATTTGGGTTTACCAGTAAATCAGTGGGATTTTTGTATCGTTCAGATGATGTTGAAACGAGTTCCAAAGAATTTAGCCGCTAAATTTGAACTTTACCATGGTACTGTGACCGCTCAAGATGACTTTCCGATCCGCTCGGAATTTGTTGATTTATTGTCGAAGCATTGTGATGCCTTTGAACATGTTGAATTATCCCGCAAGGCAAAGCGAAGTGTTGAAAAAAAGTTACCATTGAATTCAAAGCAACATTCTTCCCGGTTCACTACATCTTTGTCACTAAGAATAGAAATTGTTTAGTTTGTAAATCCGATCATGCGATTTACAAATGTTCTGAATTCTTAAACAAATCAGTATCCGCGCGGTTTAAGTTTGTTAAAGATTTTAGACTTTGTTTTAATTGCTCTCATCAGTCGAATCGCTGTAAATCTTTATCCACTTGCCGCAACTGCAAACAACGCCATCACACATTGCTTCATTTTGTAAATCCTGGTGAGTCAGGCATTCGGTCTGAATCTAGAGCTCCCCCCGCAAACCTGGCTTCCACATCTGGTGGATCCAGTACCATTAATACTGTTGAAAGTCCCGAAACTTCTCTACCGCAGACTTCTTGTCATAGTTCACTTTTGTCATACAATTCAAATGTGTTGTTATCTACCGCTTTAGTTGAGGTATTAGATAAGCACGGTTCTTATCAAACTTTGCGAAGTCTGCTAAATTCTGGTAGCATGACATCATTCATTGCGAGCAAAGCTGTAAAACGCCTTGGCTTCCGACCTACGCCCGCTTCGATTCAAGTCAACGGGCTAGGTTCTATGCAGAGTCCCTCTGCTGAGGGCTCTCTTACCCTTTCTCTTCGCTCTATAGTAAAGCGTGAGTGCAATTTTGTTGTTGATACTATTGTTTTACCCCGCATTTGCAATAATATGCCTGTTGCGCCCATTAACATGGCTAATATGGCATATCTAAACAATTTGAAACTTGCTGATCCTGGTTTCAATAGCCCAGGCGCTATTGACCTTTTGTTAGGTGCCGATATATTTTCTCAAATTTTGTTGGATGGACGCCTTCTGGGAGAGGAAGGTATTCCTGATGCTATTAACACTCTGTTTGGTTACATCCTTATGGGTAGAGTGTCTTCGAGTTCTGTTAACTCTCACTCTCAGTCAGTCATGCTACTTCGTTTTTTTGTAAAATTGAAGATGTAGTATCATTAGATGATTCACTCCAAAGGTTCTGGACAATTGAAGATGTTCCTACCGCACTGGTTCAGTCCCCTGTTGATCTTATCTGCGAAAAAATATTTTCCGAGGGATGCAGGAGATTGGATTCAGGTAGATTCGTTGTGCCCCTTCCTTTTCGAAATACACTTCCTGCTTTTGATGGAATGTATAATCCCGCCGTACAACATTTCCAGCAACCAGATCTCTACAAACACTATTGTGATTTTCTCAAAGAGTATTAGGAGCTTGATCATTTGGAGTTGGTTCCCTATCCATCATCTACTTTTTCTGATTGTTACTACATACCGCATCATTGTATTTTGAAACCTGATAGTAGCACAACCAAACTTGGTGCAGTGTTTAATGCATCCGCTAAGATACCTCATCGGTTATCTTTGAATGATTGTTTGTTTATCGGTCCCAAATTGCAGCAAGACATTATCGCTATTTTGTTGACCTTACAGAATTTAGTTTTGCCTCGCCTGCTTGATATAGAAAACTTTTCTAGTTGTGAACTTCACACATTTGGTGATGCTTCTGAGAAATGTTATGCCGCTGTTGTTTATTTTGTGTTCGAAACCGCATCTGGATTTCGTCAAAGTTTTTTTGTGTTGTCTAAATCGAAAGTTGCCCCTTTGAAAACTTTGTCACTTCCCAGATTGGAACTGTGTGCTTCAGTTCTTACCGCTAAGTTGGCTCATTATGTTTATGAGCAATTCAATAGTCGTTTGTTATTCAAGGTGATTCGTTGCTGGTCAGATTCCACGGTAGTCCTTTCATGGCTTAGTTCTTCCCCGCACCTTTGGAAGACATTTGTCAGTAATCGAGTTGCTTACATTCAGGAAAAATTTCCTTCTTCTCATTGGTTTTATATTCAATCTTGTGATAACCCCGCTGACTTGGGTTCCCGCGGCACTTTGCCATCAGAGTTATTAGGCAATACACTTTGGTGGAAAGGCCCACAATTGTTGATTACCGCTTGTTTGCCACATGCTTGCTCAGACTCAAGCATATCACCGCTAGTTATGACTGAAGCCCGTATAGTGGCGCTTCAAGTCACCGCTTCACCAAATTTATTTGGTACTTTGTTAGAAGAACATTCTTCTATTAATCGCATTACCCGCATTATAGCTAATATTTGTCGCTTTGTTGATAACGCCCGCAATCCAGACCGTAGGGGCTCTGGATCATTTTTGGCTGCTGAGTTATATCAGGCTCAGCTTCGCATTGTTCGCTATGTTCAAGATCAATATTTTTCTAAAGAGATTTCCCTTCTTCGAGAACGAAAACTTTTGCCCAAATCGCTTCGTAAACTTTCGCCGTTTCTTGATGAACAGGGAACTCTTAGAGTTGGTAGTAGATTGGCTAATGCTCCATTGCCGCTTGACACTAAATTTCCCGCACTGCTACCAAGTAAAAGTCGTTTGACTAATCTAATTGTCGAAGATTGTCATGTCACCAATCTTCACGCAGGAATCCAAACCGTTCAATTTCTTTTGCAACAACGATTTTGGATTCTATCCGCAAAGAAAGTAATTCGTAGTGTCATAGCTCACTTAAGACGTGTCGTTGGGGATCAAATCCTAACCTACGAAGAACTTTCTACTGTATTTGCACAGGTCGAAGCAGTTTTAAACTCGCGACCTATAACCCCTTGTAGCAATGATCCATCGGATCTTACCGCCTTGAGTCCTGGAATATTTCTTACCATGGAACCTTTAACAGCACCTCCTGAATCTGATTTCTTATCTGTCCCATCTAATCGTCTCAACAGATGGCAGTTACTGAGTCGTTTGCATCAGGCATTCTGGAAACGTTGGTCGCAAGAATATTTACATACTCTTCATCAACGGAGTAAATGGACTGATCCCTCCGAGGTTGTTAAGCCAGGTACTCTTGTTATTTTGAAGCAAGACACTTCACCTCCTTTGAATTGGCCATTAGGGCGCCTTATTGACGTACATCCTGGAGGTGATGGTGTTGTACGCGTTGCTATAGTTAGAACTGCAAGTGGTACTTTGAAGCGACCTCTTATAAAGCTTTGTCCACTGCCAGTGGACCCTTAGTTTGAAATAAGTAATTCAAGGCTGGTGGAATGGTGCGTTCCCGCAATTTGTTTAGTGTATTGTTTTCAATTTGATTGAATTACTTCATTGATTTTTAAACTTCTGCACCTTTTCTAAAACTTTCCGTCGCGCTAATGCTAATTTTAAATGTTTTTTGCGTGTAAAATATAGACAGTATTGACATTCGTGTTTCGGTTCCCTAGCTGTTTGGACCAGCTTGGGAGGTTCGTGTAATGTACTCCGAACTTTTCGGTGGCTTTGATCCCGTCTGAAGAGACTGCGCTTATTGTTGTTATAGTGTTACGAGACCGCGAGTTGTTGGCTCCGTTCGTAACAACCGCGAAACCGCTTTCATTTTGTTTCTTTTGTGTTTACAAAAGCGCATCATTTGTTGTTAAACCTGCATTTTTTGTATGCTCAATCAATGAACATTACGTCGCTATTTTTTTGTGTAACGTGTTGTCCAGAAGAAGCTCTAAGAAACTGTTCCTGCTGTTACGGGGCTAGCCTATGAAGAAAGAAGACCCAAGAAAACACCAGAGCTTCGACATAAAAGGTTAGTGATAACTTTTATTTGGTGATTCGTTTATGTGACGGCACGTGTTTACTTGATTGTTCCGCTAAAGGTCCTTCGTCAATTATATACTTGCATTGAACCAGCATTGAACTAAAACCGCAACATCTAATTCATACATTTTTTTTGAATATTATATGTAATGTGCTATCGAACACATTACAGTTATAGGAATATAAATAGTTACTTATACAAGTTGTTTGAAGTAACGGTAAAATTATTGTTTTTCAGTTGTATCAAAAAATTGTTATATAAGCATAAGCAGTTAGGATATTTGAATTATAGGACGGAGTATAATTATAGACATGGGTTCAAAAATTTTTAGAAGCAGAGTAATATTTTTGGTTTTCAAAAATAATTTTTAAAAAAATTAAAAGTTTAATTGAGCAGAAAAATATTACAAGTTTTAAATTTATTACTGAATACAAAATTATGCGTCTAATCGCTAAAAAGTTTACGTCTATTCTTATCGTAAAACAAATGCATCATAATATGAGAATTCACTATGCTGAATTAGCTGCACGTGTTGCTGATATTCCGTTTCTTTTTGTTGTTGTTCTCTTATCGGAACGGGATGCATAACTCCTCCACCCCTAAAGGTTCGTCAAGGGTGGAACCACCTGAGACGGACTAACTTTCGGCATGGGGCCTGGTTGGCTGGTCTGGAACAATTTCATTATCAGATCTCGCTTCCTTACAATGAAAAACAGGATCACTGCAATAATGAGGAAAATGGTGAAATATGGGAACCATGTTGGCAGTTTTCTACTTGTTTTCGACAGATAAAAGTGAAGTTATACAATCGAGCTTTTGAAGTAGTGGCAATAGGCGATTTTTTTTGCACAAATAATTTGACCATAAGTTTTTACATTCTTCATCTTGATATTGGTACTCATTGTTGCTTATGGAAAGATAGGAAGATGGTGGGATAATTATTGAATGATTTTCATTTGGTATAGCATAAAGGTGTTAATAATCAAAGATATCAGGATGGAATAATGGAAAATCAAGAGAAAATATTATTTTATCTTGTGAAATGATTACATTTGTTTCAACTATATTTCAACTATAATATAACATAATATTTGAGATAATCACGTACAGAAAATAACAATTTTGGATAACTGTGTGATTCTTGCAATTGCTCAACAATTTTTTGTAATTCTTTTGGTGAAATGATACTATGATGTAAAACTTTTAAGTTAGCAAAGCTCATAGCATTTTCCATGTCTGAAAGAAAATTCATTAAAGAGTCTGAATTTAATTTAAAATGATTCAAAATTTCTTGGATCTCTAAATAATGAGCATAATTAATTAATATTTTGTTAAAACCTATTCTGCCGTGCTTAGGGAAAAGGCAGTAACGTCTAAAAAGCGAAATTGGAGAAAAATCGAATTTAAATTTCATATAATTTATAACTAAATTAGTTATAGTATCCTTTTATAATTGTGAGTAATGATTATTAATATTTTACTTGACTCTGTAAGAAGTTATTTTTATGTATTTTCATTAAGTAAATAATTGATGGGCCTAAAATAAATGACGTACTGCCTTTTATCGCTGTAAGTACAAAGGCAGTAACATATAATTTACTGCCTTTTTACTGTGTAATATAACATTACTGCTTTTTCCCATTGTTTTTATTAATTATAATATAAATAGTATTGACCAAAAAAGCACTGACAGTAATAGGGAATAAAGTAAATTCGTTTTTGTAATTTATTTTATTTATCGAAAAATAAACTTAACTAGGTACAAAAGCTATTATCTTATCATCGTTAAATCACAGAATATAAAATATTACTATTAAATATTAATGGTAATTTTTAAATTTTTGTACATATAATTAATACTTTAACAACAATGAAATGATTAATACTTATATATAACAATTATATTGTTATTAATGTAATGATGAATATAAATATTTAACAATTATTTAATACTTTTAAATTTTCAAATTATCAACAAATGAAAAAAACACTCTTAGAAATTAAACGAAGATTATTTTTTAGTCTTTAGAAACGATAAAATTTAATAAAAAAAAGGGAGGTTTAATCACATGGATAACTTTTTTACCAAAATGAAAGCTAATTAGAACCTTAACAAACTGTATCTTGTGACTAAGAAATTATCACTTTTCATTTAAAAAGTCATAATATTGTCATATGAAATGTAATAACGAGTAAAAAAGCAGTAACTATCACTTTCAGACGATAAAAGCAGTATAGTTTGAATTCTACTGCTTTCTTATTTTGAGAAATAGATTTACTGCTATTTTTCTTAGAAAATGTGATTAATTCAAAATATCTGTCAAATTAAAAAAAATACTATTTTATGGAAATAATATTATTAATGTAAAATTATATACCAGATAAACGTAAAATCATTGAAAAAACATATTGGTGCTAAAATTTAAAAAAAGCAGTAAGTGAACTTTACTGCCTTTTCCCTAAGCACGGCAGTATTCTAATTGTTCAATTTTATTTTCAATCAAATTTTGGTTATTTGATATTTTAGTCATTGTTTCATTAATATTTTTCATAAGTGCCGAAGTTAAGGATATTTGTTTATTAACTTTTCTAACAATTTTATTTTGATTGGTTTCGAGTTTCGAAATGCTTTCATGAATTTCTTGAGCATCTTGGGCATCCATATTTCCTATGAAATATTTTATTACAGATCCTAAGGGGTTAATTAATCCTCTTTATTTCTAGTATTTGGGAAAAGTGAATTCATTTTTTGATTTAATATTCTGACTTCATATTCTAAGTGTTTATATGAACTAAGAAGTGGTTCTTTTTGAATTGATGTGACGTTACGTATTACATGTTCAAAGTTATCATAAATATTGGTGATTGATAAAATTTGTGATTTGATTGGGTCAATTCGGACATAATGTAGGAAAGTGTGAGATGCGATTTTTAGTCGGGAACTTTCAAGTCTAAAGGGAAGGACTCCGGGATTAGTTTTGAGATTCTGAATTTGAACTTTCTGACTCATCGTCAGGTGTGGTGTCACCAACCTGTAACAAGTTTTTGTCAATAAATTTTCGAGGCGGTTTAAATATTTGTTTGTGATAAGTATTTTGAGGTGTCGTTACTGTTAAATCCGTGTTTTGTAGAATATGTTCAGGTTTAGTTTTGCCTTGTCTTTCCGTTAATTTTCTGTAACCTGTAGTTCTGGTTGAATATCAGGAGGGTCATTCCTTTTTTCTTTAATTTTTTGAATAAGGGTTCCTTTTTGTCTTGGCATATTTTCAGAAACATTTTGGTACAAAGTTTTCATGATTTCCTTATGTTTGTCAAGTTCGTGGTTAACAACTTGGAACTGGGGATCGATTTCGATTGGTTCTTTTAATTCTAATTGACCAAAAATAAGATCAACGGGCTTATATTTTGTGACTGAATGAAGGGAATTGTTGTAACCTATAATTGCATAAGACTGTTTTTCAAAAGGGCTTATATCTGGTTTTGTTAATGTAAGTGTTCTCAAATGTTCGAGTAGAGTTGAGTGAAATCTCTCTACGATTGAATTACTATTTGGATTTAAGGTATAATGCCAATTTATTTTATATAAAATTTCAAAATCTTTTAGGAGATGTTGAGTGAATGCTGAACCATTGTCAGAAACAATGTTTTCTGGAATTTCAAATGTACTGATAAATTGTAAAAGTGATTTATAAACATGAAGGGCTGATAAACTGGGAATAATATAAGCTTCTCCAAACCTTGAAAAGCTGTCACATATAGTAAGGGCAATTGACTTTTCGAATTTGAAAGTATCTATGTGAATTGTTTCAAAGGGTTTCTTTGGAGTGGGCGTTAATTGAAATTTTATTAGAGGGGGATGACGTTCATATTTTACTTGTTGGCATACATTACAGTTATTTACCAATTTTTTTACATCATCGATTAATTTGGGCCAATAGTTTTAGTTCGTTAGAGGTTTGTAAAATTCCTCTGTGATTTGTTATTCCTTCGTGTTGAGTTTTTATAAGGTTTTGTTGTCGGTGTTCTTGTGTTACATCAAAAAGTAACTTATTTGACTTTAGCAATTTATAGGCAGAATTTTTGAATATTTGGGGGATGAATCTACACATTTCTTCATAAAAATAATTATTTGGGTCATTTTGGAAGTAAAATGCGTATTGTCTAATATTTCCTGCATACTCTTTTATAAACTGAATTAGTTGTTTTTGGAAAGAGTTCTTTGTGACATATAAATAGAAACGTGTTCGAATTACAGGGTTTTCAAAAATTTTCTTTATCTGTTTTCGGGTATTGTCTTGGACTTCAATAATAAAAATTTGATTTAGAAAGTAATTCACTGGTTTGTCTGTTATTTTAATTGAAAGTATTGGACCTTCTTCGCTAGTATGAATAGTATTGTTGTCACTGTTTTCGTCAGGGTCAACTTGTCCTATTATCGATTGGTTATCGAATTCTCGAGAAGTAGAAGGTCTGTTCATTTGTAATTCTGGGTTTTTGTTAAATTCGTGAATGTACTGAAATATTGTGGGGTATTTCATTCGGTTTCGTTAGGGTAAATTTCTACTCGTGACAGGGCTTCTGCATTAGTATTTTTCTTACCTTTCTTGTGAACTATTTCATAGTCAAATTCTTCTAAACGTAATCTCCAACGTACTAAACGTGAATTGGGTTCTTTTAAAGACATGAGCGACTTTAAGAAAAGGTGGTCACACGCTATTGTGAAGGGTCGACCAAAAATGTAACATCGAAAGATTTTTGTGCCGTAGACGATGGCTAACAATTCTTTCTCAATTGTCGAACAGTTTTTCTCGTGATCATTATAGGGATCCTGGATACGTAAGCAATGGGTAGGTCACTACCAATAGGGGTTTGACTAAGTATAGCACTTATTGCTACGTTGCTCGCATCTGTGGTTAGAATATTTTTTTTCGAAAACTCTGGGTATTGCAAAATTGGATCGTTTATCAGAAATGATTTACATTCTTCGAAAGTTTTAATATATTCAGGGTCCTTGATATTAATTTTAGCACCTTTTTTCAAACAAGTTGTAAATGGTTTTGTTATGTGAGCGAAGTTTTTGATGAACTTCCTATATTAACCTAAAAGTCCTAGAAATTGTTTTATTTCCTTGGTTGTTTTTGGAATTGGGTAATTCAAAAATTGCTTTAATTTTATCAGGGTTAGGTTTAATACCATAAGGAGTGATTAAATGTTCGAGGAAAGAAACTTCTCTGCACAAAACTTCTGATTTGTCAAGTTGGATTTTTAAATTGTGTTCTCTAAGTCTAGAATATTTTTTTCAAATTTGTTCTGTTTTTGAAGTGAGAAGGAAAAACAAATGATATCATCGACATACACAAAACATATGTTATTTTGTAAACCTTTTAAGACATTGTCCATGACTCTCTGGACCGTTGCGGGGGCGTTTTTTAAACCAAACGGCATACGGAGATACTCGTAATGACCGTGTTCGACATTGAAAGCTGTTTTTTTGATATCGTCGGGATGCATTTCAATTTGGTGAAAGTCACTCGCTAAGTCTAAAGTTGTGAAATATTGGCATTTGCCAAGTTTATCGAGAATATCGGAAATATTTGGAATGGGATAACGATCATCAATTGTTTTTTCATTTAGTTTACGATAATCTACTACTACTCGCCATTTTTTAATACCGGAAGCATCGGCTTTTTTGGAACTATCCAGATCGGGGACGACCATGGAGAATTACTTGGTCGAATAATTTCATTATCGAGCATTTCTTTGATCTGTCTTTGAATTTCGGGTTTATGGATAAAATGATATCGACATGATTTTGAATAAACTGGAATTTCGTCAAAAGTTTTTATTTTGTGTCTTACTTGGTTAGTGAAAGTCAGGGGTTCATAACTAGTTTTGAAAATGTCAGAAAATGAATGACAAAATTTTTCAATGTGATATTTTTCATGAGTTCATGTGTTGAGTTCGGATTAAGTTCGTAATGTCATTTTTTGGAATGTATTGTTCTTCATTGGGATATATTGTTGCATGAAAAATGTCAAAGTCATTTGAATTGAAAAGTTTTACAGATATGGGAGAATATAATTTTATTTCTTGGGGGCAATCAGTGTTATTTTGAATTTCCACATTGGCATAACCAATTATTGCGGTTGTTATACCTCCTGGGATTAAACAATTACTTATTTTAATTGTATTTATCTCAATTTCGCCATTTTGAATGTTAACTGGAACTTTAAGGGTTTCAATGGTATGGTGTTCTAGTCGGGCAAAGAATAAAAGCTTGTTCTTTGGTTCATAATGATCTAGATTAATTTTGGAAGTTGGAGTTTTCAAAGTGAAATTTCTTATATCAATTTGAACATTGAGATATTTCATTGTTTCATAGCCTATTAAGACGTCAAAGAAATTATGAAACTTAAATAAATAAAAGTTAATATTTTTCTTAGAACTAAATTCTGAAAACGCTGGGATTTCGATACAATAATTTTTTGTAGTTGTCTGAAAAATCGAAGAAATTGTAAAAGGTTCTATCTTTATGAAATCTGCAAAATATTTTTCTGCTACTTCGGGATTCAAAAATGATTTTGTTGCACCCGTGTCTATTAAAAGTTTTAATGGAGGGTTGGATATTTTTATATAAGGAAGGTCCTTTTTGTCATAGATAGAATGTAGTTCTATGTAGGGTTTTTCGTTGAGGCAGTTGTTGGAAAATTTGCTTCTTCTGAACTTTGTTCTGGTCCTTGTAAGCTGATGTCAGTATAGTTTTCACGAATATTTTCATTTTGAAAATCTGTTTCTGGAATATATTCATCGTAAAATTCGGGATTTTCATAAGAAGGGTCAAATCGTTCAAGACTGTGTACTTCATATGGGTTTTTTTGGTAAACTTTTTGATTTCTAGAATTTTGCGAATAGGGTTTTATTGTTGAAACACCACTCATAGGAACAGGAGTTTATTGTGGAATATTACCTCTTGGTTGCCACACGTTAATTGAGTTTCTTTGCTGTTGAGGGAAAATTGGTCTGTTTGTGAAAATTTGTTGTTGAGGAACTGGTCTTTGTTGAATTTGTATTGGTCCTCTAGGAAATTGTGGATTGTTGATATTGAAAATTATTTGATAGAAATTGACTTGGAATTTGATTTCTATTCAAAGATTAAAATTGATTTTGCATTTGAAATTGATTTGGGTTTTGTTTGAAATGTTGGTTGTGATTATGTTGTTTTTGATGTTGGAAACTGTTTTTGTGATGATTGTTTTCAAAATTGGAAGGTCTTTGTAAGTGTCGAATATTATTTTCGGCAATAATGTATTGTCTGGCTTCAGCTAATGTGCTGGGTTTCATAGCTCTAATAGTAGAACCTAAGGGCTCTTTTAGTCCTGCTAAAAATATTTTTAAAGCGTGTCTTTTTGACTGTTCTATTTTGAACAAGATTTTCGTGAATGTCAACATAGTTATGTAATGCGCTTAAATTGGACATAACTCTTGTATAAAATTGTAAAGATGGTTCATTTTCAAATTGTTTTAATTGATCTAAATCAAAAAGTAAACCATGATCTCCAAAATGTGCTATTAACGCGTTTTTGACAGTGTGCCAATCTTTAGCAATGCAAATACTATAAATTTCTCTAGCTTTACCGATTAGTTTAGAATAAATGCCGTATATAATTGTTATGTTTTGTACGGTTTGGATATTTTCTGGGTTTGGGTCCAATACTGATTAATGATAGTATTAGCAGTGTCAAGAAATGATGACATTTTCCATCAAATTGTGGAATTATTTGTAGTAACTTGGGTTCAAAAACTGGAACGTTACCTGCTTGTCTGTTTGGATTCATTATATTTAAAATATCTGAATCGTCAACTGGACTATTTGAAATGTTTAAATCGGAAAATAATGTACTCAAATCAAATTCAAAATTTTGTTCTCTGAAATTTAACTCGTTTGCACTGTTTTCTCTTAATGAATCAGACAAATTCCAGGAGATAGACATAAATTGGGTAAATAATGTGAATATAAGGAAATAATATATATATAAAACAAGGAAAGCAACACAACAGTGTGAAAACTGACGTTTTTCTCGAAGAAATTCGTTCAGATCCGAATGACTGCGCCAGTAATATTTTTGGTTTTCAAAATAACTTTTTAAAAAAATTAAAAGTTTAATTGAGCGGAAAAATATTACAAGTTTTAAATTTATTACTGAATACAAAATTATGCGTCTAATCGCTATAAAGTTTACGTCTATTCTAATCGTAAAACAAATGCATCATAATATGAGAATTCACTATGCTGAATTGGCTGCACGTGTTGCTGATATTCCGTTTCTTTTTGTTGTTGTTCTCTTATCGGAACGGGATGCATAACTCCTCTACCCCTAAAGGTTCGTCAAGGGTGGAACCACCTGAGACGGACTAACTTCCGGCATGGGGCCTGGTTGGCTGGTCTGGAACAATTTCATTATCAGATCTCGCTTCCTTACAATGAAAAACAGGATCACTGCAATAATGAGGAAAATGGTGAAATATGGGAACCATGTTGGCAGTTTTCTAACTTGTTTTCGACTGATAAAAGTGAAGTTATACAATCGAGATTTTGAAGTAGTGGCAATAGGCGATTTTTTTTTGCACAAATAATTTGACCATAAGTTTTTACATTCTTCATCTTGATATTGGTACTCATTGTTGCTTATGGAAAGATAGGAAGATGGTGGGATAATTATTGAATGATTTTCATTTGGTATAGCATAAAGGTGTTAATAATCAAAGATATCAGGATGGAATAATGGAAAATCAAGAGAAAATATTATTTTATCTTGTGAAATGATTACATTTGTTTCAACTATATTTCAACTATAATATAACATAATATTTGAGATAATCACGTACAGAAAATAACAATTTTGGATAACTGTGTGATTCTTGCAATTGCTCAACAATTGTTTGTAATTCTTTGATGAAATGAAAGCTCATAGCATTTTCCATGCCTGAAAGAAAATTCATTAAAGAGTCTGAATTTAATTTAAAATGATTCAAAATTTCTTGGATCTCTAAATAATGAGCATAATTAATTAATATTTTGTTAAAACCTATTCTGCCGTGCTTAGGGAAAAGGCAGTAACGTCTAAAAAGCGAAATTGGAGAAAAATCGAATTTAAATTTCATATAATTTATAACTAAATTAGTTATAGTATCCTTTTATAATTGTGAGTAATGATTATTAATATTTTACTTGACTCTGTAAGAAGTTATTTTTATGTATTTTCATTAAGTAAATAATTGATGGGCCTAAAATAAATGACGTACTGCCTTTTATCGCTGTAAGTACAAAGGCAGTAACATATAATTTACTGCCTTTTTACTGTGTAATATAACATTACTGCTTTTTCCCATTGTTTTTATTAATTATAATATAAATAGTATTGACCAAAAAAGCACTGACAGTAATAGGGAATAAAGTAAATTCGTTTTTGTAATTTATTTTATTTATCGAAAAATAAACTTAACTAGGTACAAAAGCTATTATCTTATCATCGTTAAATCACAGAATATAAAATATTACTATTAATATTAATGGTAATTTTTAAATTTTTGTACATATAATTAATACTTTAACAACATTGAAATGATTAATACTTATATATAACAATTATATTGTTATTAATGTAATGATGAATATAAATATTTAACAATTATTTAATACTTTTAAATTTTCAAATTATCAACAAATGAAAAAAACACTCTTAGAAATTAAAAGAAGATTATTTTTTAGTCTTTAGAAACGATAAAATTTAATAAAAAAAACGGAGGTTTAATCACATGGATAACTTTTTTACCAAAATGAAAGCTAATTAGAACCTCAACAAACTGTATCTTGTGACTAAGAAATTATCACTTTTCATTTAAAAAGTCATAATATTGTCATATGAAATGTAATAACGAGTAAAAAAGCAGTAACTATCACTTTCAGACGATAAAAGCAGTATAGTTTGAATTCTACTGCTTTCTTATTTTGAGAAATAGATTTACTGCTATTTTTCTTAGAAAATGTGATTAATTCAAAGTATCTGTCAAATTAAAAAAAATTCTATTTTATGGAAATAAGATTATTAATGTAAAATTATATACTAGATAAACGTAAAATCATCGAAAAAACATATTGGCGCTAAAATTTAAAAAAAGCAGTAAGTGAACTTTACTGCCTTTTCCCTAAGCACGGCAGTATTCTTAATTGTTCAATTTTATTTTCAATCAAATTTTGGTTATTTGATATTTTAGTAATTGTTTCATTAATATTTTTTATAATTGCCGAAGTTAAGGATATTTGTTTATTAACTTTTCTAACAATTTTATTTTATTTATTAGGATATTTGAATTATAGGACGGAGTATAATTATAGACATGGGTTCAAAAATTTTTAGAAGCAGAGTAATATTTTTGGTTTTCAAAAATAACTCTTTAAAAAAATTAAAAGTTTAATTGAGCAGAAAAATATTACAAGTTTTAAATTTATTACTGAATACAAAATTATGCGTCTAATCGCTAAAAAGTTTACGTCTATTCTAATCGTAAAACAAATGCATCATAATATGAGAATTCACTATGCTGAATTGGCTGCACGTGTTGCTGATATTCCGTTTCTTTTTGTTGTTGTTCTCTTATCGGAACGGGATGCATAACTGCAGTTGCATATACCGGGTGATTGAAATAAATGGTACAGAAAAATTATAGTCATAAAATGTGGATCAAAAAGGTGAATTTTGTTATATAGGGTAGACAGAGCAGTAGCATAAATGGAATACTAGACATATAAGGTGAAATAAAATCATAGGTATATAGGAATAATTTAACAATAGAAAAATAGAAAGAGTCAATAGTGTGGAGAGGATTTATATTTATACAGGGTGGTTTTAACGATTTCAGGGCCGTTGTGATATTGTATTGAGTTGAATTATAGTTGTACAGGGTCATTCAGAAAATGATAGACCAATAAGTTACACACACACACATACATACATAAATATATATATATATATATATATATATATATATATATATATTAAAACAACAAATAAAAATGTTAAAATGCATTTGGAAAATATAGACAAAGAATACAAATTAGAGAGGGAGAAAAAGAAAGGAAGCAAAAGAGAGAGAGATAAGAATACGCTAAAATTTTCAATTGAATTGTACCTTAAATCATATAAAAAAGAAGACATCTCTGAGAATTGTGATTGATTGCACACCGTTTCTAAACGGTTTTTATTTTAAGTCAGCTGAAGACGGTTCTTTTTTAAATATAAATTATTAAATAATTAATCAAGTGCGAGTTGGAGTCCCATACTAAGGGTTCCGTAACACCTTCAAAATTGGATACAATGTAGGTGAATCAAAGTATATCTTTTTCTAATATTCCAGTTTCAAACAAGCAGGGAATGAGTGCATTTTCTTATATTGACCCACAATGAGCCCATTGATTGGATATATTACATGATACGTCAGAAACAATTTTAATTTTATATTTTTCATTTAATTCTGTAATTTCACCCCCAAAATTAACAGTAGAGGTTTCTCCTTATTTTTCCCGTAAAAATCAGGTGAGGCCCTATATCTGTAATTTTCTTCAAAATTATACGTCTTATAGTTTCGGAGATAGGGGGGGCGGTCGATTTTTGAAGTTTTTCCCCCAGAAGTACCCCTAAAATCAAAATTTGTTCATTTACGATATATACTCCTGATCGGGTTACCAAACTATATTCTGATACCAAATTTCAACCTTTTCCGTCTAGTAGGAGAAAATTGCTGTGATGTGAAAGATGGAGAAATCCGCAGTGATATTATAAGGGTATACGTATATTGTATATACGGAACCTATGGAGGGTAGAGCCAAGGAGGACAAACTTATGTGGGAATAAAACTGAACTGAAAAAGTGTCCAGCGGACGCTTTCAAATAAGAAGTTCAAGAAATGGCCAGAATGGCGCAAGTGCATGTTATGAAGTTAGCAATTGTCAACGGATTGAAATGCACAAATTTAGAAGTGGCTGAAAAAGTGAGAAAAATGATTTAATTATTCGTAAATATAACCTAGAAAATCTGTTATGTGAACTTCTCTTTGTAAACGATTGTCTCCGTTTTTTTTTAATCTCTGCAAGTGATATGAGTTTATGATGTGTTAAGTGTGGTATAAATTAATAAGTGTGGGCCCCAGTTTATACTTTTTATAAAACTCAGTGATTTTATAGTTTTTATTTTGTAATAGTTAGACAATGGCAAAAAATTGTATATTTGTAATTAACAATTATTTTCATCTGTGAATAAACTGCTATAATTAAATTATCTCTTCTGTTATCATTATGGAACAAATTTCACTTGCATTTTATTCTAGAATAATTTTTTTTTAGGATTATAACATTTTCACAAACTGGTTTTCCATATATTTTTTCTTGTCTAGCAAAAAGCTCCATTAGCTACAATTAAATGACTATTTTTGGCATGTTTCTGCTGTAGTTGTATTTTATATATTTCCAAAGGTGCTCCTCGTGAATGCCCCTGTGGAAATATCTTCAGCAGTTTCTTGAAGTTCTCGAGTTGGTGGACAATGCCATAATCAGCTTATTATATAATTATGGGTACTTCAGAGTTTAATTTATATAGGATATTTATCTTGACTCCTAAAAAAATGCAAATAAAATTTTGCTTGTAGGTCATTTTTGCCTATGTACAAGGTATTTCATTGACTTAACACTCTATTAGTGTTAAATTCAAATCTGGTTGTTTAACTTTGATGGTTAAATTTCCATTTTTTTATGTATATTCTTCACATTAACCTAATTTTATTCAGGTAGGTTTGTTTGTAGAAAACTGATTTCTACGAACAAATTACCCGGGCGTCCCAGTGGCTCCCCCAAATTGAAAGCATATTCTGGACACTTTTTCTTACACAGAGTGTGCCCTCCTTTACTCAACCCTCCGTAACAGAACCCTAAAAATATTTTTTGTTGCAGTAATATGTCATAAAAGCTCGGACTTCTGTAACTCCAGTAATAAGAACCGTAAATGGACTGATTGTTGAATTTATGTTAACCTCAGTCTTTGGGTTTTTTAGTTACTGTCTATGGGCAGCATGGTGAATATTTACCAAAAATGCAGTTTTTTTTTCAAAATTATACTTATAAATTATTTAGTTGAATTGTTATGTCAGCCTGTTTATAATTCTCGGGGTGACGTATCAAGTCAAAAAAAGTCTGTCGTCCCAAATAGCGAATATTAAAACGACAATTTGTAAAGCCCAAAATTTGTGAACATGCGTGGGACCTTGGTCATAAATATTAAATGCAAAATTCAATCATATTACACAAAGAAGAACATCTACATTAAAATGAGAACGATTGCATCGCTACCTACATCCGTAGAATTCAGTCGTTTCTGATTGCCGATGATTAAAGTATAATTTACGAATGGATATCCGGAAACCAGTATTAACAAGGCGTTTGAACAACTGGAGAAACCACCTAAACAGGAAGAGGAAACCACGATAGCAACCGTAGTACTACCAGGTTTGTACCGAAGGAGTCGTCGCCTCGCAAGTGACTCGGATACTAATACCAGCTTAAACTTTGGTTAAGTCGTGGGCCCTGCACCTCAAAAGACGGCCTCAGATCCGCATTAAAGCTTACGCTGTCTGCGGCACCTCAAACAGCCGTCGTCTACCTTCCCACGCTGCAAGGGCGAATGCATCTTACCACCGACCAACGAGGACCGACCATCCACCCAAAGGGTACAATCTAGTTAAAGCCATTGCCCGTACGAGGCCAACCCAGAATGGATAGCCAGCGGGCATGGTCACAAAAACAAAGCCGGATAATTCTGCAGTACAAAAAAACTGTATATTCAGCATACCCTGTGAACGTGACAATGTCTACATTGGGGAGACTAAGCGACTACTGGACACCAGGGTTAAGGAACACCGATTATCTACTCAAAGGGAAGAGCTAACGAAGTCTCGATTAGCTAATTACGCTTGGACTGAACACCATAATAAACAATTATTTATTTAATTTACAAGGAAGAGTACTGGTATAAAAGAAAATTCATCGAGACGGCATACATAATTTCTAAAGAGAATATAATCAGTGAGCCCAGCTTCCAAATTAAAAACGTTTTTAGACCTCTTCTTGAGCCATTGCCGCTACGCATAAACGACAACTCATTACCAGGTACGGCGACGCTGACTGGACGAGACAGGGTATTAAGCGACCCAATGAGCATGACCAGTTAAAGGTATAAATACGAGGGATAATCTGAATTTCCCATCATTCATCTGATGACGATAGCAGATCCAAAGCTATTAAAACGTTGTGAGATTAATTATTTTGGGACGATGGAATGCCAAGGAAACTTCCAATCTGCCAAATTCCTGAGTTTCGATAAAATACGAGTAAATCTTCTGCATCAAATATTAAATTTAAAATTTACAAATTTTTTCCATTATTCGAGAAAATCTCTGATTTTCCAAAATTCCATATCATCGTTCTTGTAGAAAATTTTATTGTAAATAACTTTTGTGAGGGAAATTTGTACAAGTTATAGGAACGAAGATGTAAAGAAAAAACTGCAAAAAGTCCATTTTTAAACTTTTATTTGTTTGTAAAAAATATCCCAGAACTTTCTGACATGGCGCACATAGATCCAGTGATTGCAAAGATTGTCTAGAAAAACAGGTCTATTCCCCATTTTGTATGAAATTCTGCTACTTTGTTCGAACGATATTGATATTAGAAGTGAACCTAAGCATCCAGTGACTAAGTCTATCTACTTTCCGGACTTACTACGAAAAATATCGATTTTGTTGTATTTTTGTTGAAAGTTAAGTTCAAATGACCAACAAGAATTTTAGAAGAGAAATAATAAATAATATATAATATATATAAATAATAATAATAGTTTATATCTACGATCATATATACGAATTTGATAATTTATCCTGAATAAATCCCAATAAGAATTTTTATTCTTTCCGGAATGATTCCCTATGATAAGACCCTTAAAGCAGGGAACGCATTACGGGGTCGCAGTCCCATCGCTTCGCGGACCATGCTAATCTCGGCCGCGAATTACGATACCAATTCCTTAGATGAACCTTTGTCTACCATTCCCACCAACGAAGAGGATAAATACAACCCGCCTAAGGCGATAAGCAAGAGTTCGTCATGCTAATCTCGACCGCGTGTGATTTAGTTTCTTCCTATGTTTTATAATGTACGCATTCGCACTTCGCACTCTCAGGCTATGCTCGCTCGCATCGCGTTCTTCTCTGATCTTTTTCAAAGAATCTCGAGAGACCGCGACGCGATCGAGACGAGCTCGGGCATATCTAGTGAGAATGTTTTTGGTTATAACTCTTATAAATCTTGTATTTTGCAACTGAATATCTTCGGGTATAATCTCAATTAGTTCATTGTACTTTTCAGATGACATACGGATGTACTGAAAAAATCGCTCTTTATCCAATAACATTTTTTTTAATAAAGTTTGAAATTCACCCTCCACTTGTCTACTCTTGTTAATTGGATGAATCCAAAATCTTGCACGTTTTTCTTTTGCGTTTTGTTCTTCAAACAGTAGAGCCAATAAAAATACTTCTTCCATAGAACTCATTTTATTATCTACTGAAATAATAACTGCAAGTAATTAAAGAACGGGTAAATGCGATTGATTTTGTCCTGTGATCTGCTCAGCCCAGAACCGTCTGTGATGCGACGAGAACTCGACCGCTTAGTGCGTTCGCTCCTTAAGTGTACTGCAACCAATAAGTTAATCCTTGTGTCCATATCTCGAAATGTGAATTCATACTGAGACTAGCATCGACTTTTCGGTTATACAACATAGTCGTTTTGGTGGTACTTCGTTTCAAAATGAACATTAGTCGACTTCTGGGTGTTCAGCGAATGACTTCTATCAATCTTTTCTATTTCGAAAACTTAAACAGAGGAAGTTTAGCCTAAAGCAGATTAAAAAGAATTACATAGTGAAAACCCAAACATGTTGTACTCGGGTAAACAAGCCCACACAGGAAAATCGGTTCGCGAATTCTGGGGTAGATAAATATTCTACTAGACTACATTTAGCAACATATATGGAGAGATTCGAAGTCACCAGAAAAACGCCCACCAACAGCATATACATATAATAACAACCTTAAGAAAATTTTGACCAATACCAAGCATTACAATAATAAGATAGCACGTAACTAACGAACACAATACTGACTTGGGCGGAAGAAATAGGAGAAACACAAAAACGAAACCAGTACCACAAACTAAAAGGGGAAATAAAGGTAACAGACAACAAATAATGGGGAACTTACAAGTAATTGCATTAACTGACAGAAATGAGCGAAAAATCACTAAATTACTTGGAATAGCCTGAGAAAGTCTAAGAACCAGGCAGATACCAGAACAATCAAATAGTGCCCTCACACTAAAACTATAAAAACAGAATTCAAAGAACAGTAGATTTCGCTTATCTACAATAACCAGTTCGTTTCTCAGTGGCAACAGAAATTACAGCTCAAGCTAAAATAGAAATATTTAGAATATTTGAAGTCAGTCCAGAATTTTTAACTAACACAGGAGTGTTAGTTGTAACGCCAACTCACAGAAGTTTTTCACAGCATTGTAAAGTATTGTTAGAACGTTTAATTTGACATTACTAATAGAGGAATTCTCTCGAAATTAATCACCGCAATAATAACCGAACAAACAAACGTTTAATAAGAAATGTATTTCTAGTCTTTACAATTGCGTATTTAAAAAAGCAACGAAATTTCGAGTAGAGTTACCGACAAGTTGGACGAGAAATTAAATAAAATCCTGGAAAACGAGACAAGAAGGAGACCCAGACCCGACCGGAAAATCAAGAGAAGTTAGTAGCAACTTTTGATGAAAAATTAGAGAATTTAGTAACTTCCATAAAAATGAACAAAAAATTTAGTTAAAGGGTTAATTTAGAATTTTGAAGAAAAACTGCCGGCTGATGAAGTAAAAGGCAAGATCTACTCAAAATATTAGAACAAAAACGGCAGACTGATGAATTAAAAAGGCAGGGGGTGATTCAAAAATGCAAAAGAACAATTGTAACAACTAATGCAATTAGAAATACAAGGTAACAAAGCAGCTAATAATAAAATACAGGTTGTGCAATCAGATACAGAGGAGATAAACGATGAAATAAAGGTCATGAAAATGTCTGGGGATACTCTACCAACGTAGATGACATGGATTCTATGCAAAGCAAGGTGAAATCAGTTTTATTCAAAATACAGTACAAAGTGATATTCAAAGAGTACAAATGGAAATTAAAAAAAATGCAACAGAACTTAACAGCGAAAAAAAATTCAGAGCCTCATAAGTACCAAATGGTTCCTTCAATAAACCATTCACATTTCATGGTTGTTCATCTTGGCCTATGTACAAAAGGCAAAACCCTCCATCAGCAACAGTCACTGGTGAGTCTATGTCAATATGGTGCGAGGCAAATATAGTGATACAGATAGAGGACAACAGAATTCGGCATAGGGTTCCAATAGCTGATACTGAGGTTTATTTTGTATTGGGTGTGAACCTAATTAGCCAAAATGGGTTCATGTCCGACCCAAAATATGATGTTTTTTGTTTCCTAAAAATCCTCAACCAAAATTCCCGGACGAACGGAACAAATTATTCATGGACAGCTAGAAAAAAATTCTAGCTGTCTTCTTGGTGGGACGGGATATAATTAAAACCGGATGAGACATACCAATTAGAATCCTGAATATGTCAATAATATCCGAATTGCCAATGGTGAAGAAATGTCTTGTTCCGACCCAGTAGACACCATTATCAGTTGCGTTTACCAGGTCTCAGCGAAGGAGACAGGCCCCAGTATAGGGTTTATTGAACAGTTGGCCGATCAGTAGACACAGTTTACACCTAACCAACAACAGAAGATCAAGCAATTTATCATAAATCACTGGCAAATTTTCAATAGTCAAAATGGTATTGCCGGTCGTACAAATATCAACCAGCGTAGAATAGAAACTGTGTAGATACTGGTATTGAGCGGCTTGACATGGAAGGCATCCAAAGTTACGTATGGCAGTGTTTAGTGTGTCACCGATTGCCAAACCCGTTATATTTGTCATGTTTTCTCTGGTCGCAGGAGCTTCCTGATAGATACCATCTTCAGTAAATCCTTAAAAGTAAGAGTCAAGAGGATTCAAGGCGGAAAACTTGAAATCCATAGCACTAGACCATTACGGATGATAAGCCTTCATGCACAGGTTTCACCTTCAATGGGTAAACAGAACATTTATTCACTATATATCTAACTATATTCACTTTTATTGAAGAAATATTCATCCGGGAGTACATCCGTTCGTTATTTTGATTCATGTTTGAATCTTGCAGACATTTCGTCAAGGTCTTACTTGGCATTATTAATGCGTTGTCAGGTAATAGTTTAATAATAGTCTATTACCTGACAATACATTGATAATGACTAGTAAGAAACGTCTGCAAGATTCACAATGAATCAAAATAACGTAAGGTTCTCCCAGAGGGATAATCCTTCATATATATATATATATATATATATATATATATATATATATATATATACTTATACAGGGTCATTTACGTATTACGACCCGGAATATTATGACTAAGATACTAATTTAGACAATCTTTTTTTTTTAGGTTGATATATATCCTTCAGAGTAACATTTTAAGATTATTTTCGTTTTATACAGGGTGTCCCATAAATGTGAAACATATCAAAGTTGTATTTTTTAAAATTCAATGCCCTGTATATTATTACAGTTTCCGTATTTACGATTAAATTAATAGGTGTTTTATTAAAAGTTTAGTATACCTAAACTTCATAGTTTCTGTAATATTCACTATTTTATCAAAATGTAGTGATCATTTAAAGGGTTAGTATCTCAGCACTGGGGTCTCCTGAAGGATAATATTTTGTGTTGCACTTGTAGAAAATCCAACATTGTAAACAAGGTATGAAATAAATACCAATTAATTAACCAAAATTTCAAATTACAATTACATTTTTACGTTTAATGAAACACACTGTATTTCGTCACCAACAATAGTAGAATAACATTTCCCTATACCTATTCACGTTCCCTTTAAAAACGCACATTCACAGAATACAGACGAATTTTAACTTATTTAATATTTAACGAGATAGCTATGAGAATTTGACAGTTTTCATTTAATACTTTTGTACATATTATGCAAACCATTTTTTTTTCAGGAAAACCAAAACTGACAGGTTTGAGGCCAAAACATTTTATTAACATTAGTTGAGGGGTAATTCATGAAGTAATGGTGGGTTTAAAACAATAGTATCGGCTCATAATAAATGTTCGATATGTCGTCCGTTTGACCCTAAACATAAATGTATCCTTTTTTCAAAACTTTTAGCTAACATTTGCCAACATATTGTAACGAAATTTCCTTAAGCCAGCCTTGGTTTCATTCGAGTACGACATCGATCGCTTTTAGGACAAAAAATTGATCTCGAAATGGCTCGGCAGCTGTAGAATTGATAATGGATTGTACGAGAGTTTTCGATGCTGGTTTTAAAAGGAGCGACCCATAATCCCGCAGTTAATTAGTGCAGCGAAGAGCTTATGTAGAATTGTTATTGTAATATTCGAATCAGCTGTTGTATATATTTGTTGTATATAAAAGTTCTAGAAAGTGGTAGTGAATATTAGTTTTTTAAATTTTAATTGAACCCACGGAGTATATAACAATATCGACGCCTATACTTTGGGAAGCTTTGTTGTTGGAGGCGTGTTATAGATAATTTCTTTTAAGAATATGGTTGAGGTTAAGTCAGGGGATCGTGGAGGCCAATTCTGAAAACCATTTCTTCCAGTCCAACGATTTAGAAAAAGGAAATTTAGAAAATGTCGTACCTCACGATGAAAGTGTGCGGGAGCCCCATCCATTTGTACCCACATTTTAGCTCTTATGTTTAATGGGATATTTTCTAAAAGAATTGGAAATTCACCGATTAAAAAGTCCAAAAATGTTAATCCATTTAACTTTTCTTCAAAGAAATGGGGACTAATAAAATATCAACCCATTATTACGCCCCATACATTTACCAACCACCTGTGGTGTTATCAATTTTCCGAAACTGATGCGGATTGGAATCAGAATAATAATGGAAGTTATGTCGATTAACAAATCCATTATTTTTAAAGTACATTCATCAGTGAACAGAAAAAAATTAAAAAAGATTTTCAGCCAACACCCACAAGCAAAATTGAACTCGATTTTCAAAATCATTTCTGGAAAGTTCCTAATGAATTGGGATTTTGTAATCATGATAATTATGCTTGTTAAGAATTCTGGAATTCTGGCTTGGCTGATATTATCATTTCGGGCAATTTCGTTCTGCTCTATGTGAGGATTTTCGATTACAGAAGCTATAATAGCTAACTGGATTTCTTCGTTTTCGGTCACAGGTTTTTCTTTTGTAGATTTTCTGTACTCAACGCTCCCAGTTTGCCTGAAATTGTCCAACAGCCTTACGAATGCTAATTTATTTGGATAAATTCTGTTAGGAAATTTCTGAGCGTAGACTCTAGCAGCTGACAATTTTGCAGGCATTCTCCGAGGACAAAAATCATGTCGATTCGTTCTTCTTTGCTATAAAGCATTCTTATTAATTAATATTTGCAGTAATCACGGATTATTACAACAAAATAATTCATAAAGAAGAGCTCATAGCTATCTTGTTAAATATTAAATAAGTTAAAATTCGTCTGTATTCTGTGAATGTGCGCTTTTCATGGGAATAAGTTGCAATTGGAGATTTTTGTCGATGCTACATGCGTGGATTTTGGTTTTGGTTGTTTTCTACAGATAAATTATTGGGTCAGTAGTAATTTGTAATTGGAACCGAATAAAAGTGTTTATAACTTATCTTCGGTCCAATTGAACTTTATCTCAACTTGCATGTTGGCTAAGGGATTCAATTAAGGTATTGCTCCCTCTCACATACCAACAGAGAGCATATGTGGCGTGGAAACAGCAGTTTCAAAACTAGATGAGAATATCGCAGAAATAATTCGACAAGTAGTGTCACATGTTCTACGAAAGTCTAAACCACTCGAAAGGAACCTTCTATAGAATAAAATGAGGCTTTTAAACAACTTCGCTTCAACAAGGACATTGTCATTTTACCGGCTGATAAAGGAAAGGCGACTGTAATTTTAGATATAGCGGATTATTCAACCAAATACAAACATTGCTACAAGATCCAGCATACACAGCATACAAACAAAGTAGTGTGTTGTGTATTGTTTTTGCTTATATTTACTTATATCTTGGGTACAGAAAGTCGTATAGACATGAAATATATACTATTCTCCCCCAATAAATAAAAATGAATTTAATCATTTTTCGACAATTCAATTATGTCATGGGGTACCTAAAATAATATAGCTAGGAGAATTAACAGGTTGACTCCTATCTTTAAGTAACAGGTGATTCCTTAATTTGGAAAAATTGAAATATTAAATGGGGGAAATGGGGTTCACTATTGTTTTATGGAGAAATCAATATCTTCAAATTAGAAAGTAATACGGCCGTAAATCTTGATATATATAAATAAATTTGAAGCGGTTTTCATTATTTTGGGAAAACTTAAATATTAAATGGGAGAAGGGTCACTATTTTTTACGGAGAATTTAATATCTTCAAAATAGAAAATATTGCGGGTGTATATCTCGATATATATATATATATATATATATATATATATATATATTGTTGTAAAGTCCGTGGGTTCAATTTAAAATTATAAAACTAATATTCACTTTCACGTTTCTACAACTTTATATACATCAAATTATACAGAACAGCTGATTCACAATAACATTACGAATACGCTCGTCGTTCTCTCTAACTAACTGCTGCCAGGATGGGTCTTCCTTTTATAATCAGCGTCGAATTCTCTAGTATAATCCAGTGTCTATTTTACAGTTGTCGAGTTATGAACGAGATAAGTTTTTCTCCCGTCCGAACCTTCTAGCTATTTTTTTATATCCCAGCGATCGTTGTCGTACTGAAATGAAACACGGTCGGCTTTGGTAAATTTTGTAAAACTGCCCCCCTCCTTTTAATTCTGATCGACCCTATCAGAAACATCCTCTCCATGGTTAGGGAGCAAGTCGATCTAAATGGACCACCTTCAACTTAGCCTTGGGGTTTCGACGGATCCGGTAGACGACGTCATTAAGCCTCTTGACCACCTTGTACGGACCATCCCAGGCGGGTGTAAGCTTTGGGGATTTACCCTTGCTTCGTTGGGGGTTGTACAGCCAGACTGTGTCCCTCTCCTGGAACCCGACTGAATTGGCCTTGAGGTCGTATCGCGTCTTATCCGTTCACTCGTGGCCAACATCTGCGTTCGGGCTAATTCATGTATTGCCCGCATGTTATGTCCGAGCTGATCGGCATAATCGTCGATGTCTTGGGAAGGTTCTTCGGGGGAGCCAAATGCCAAATCGCAGGGTACGCAGCTCCTTTCCGAATAAGACCCTGGCTGAGGTCAGGCTTGTACTATTATGTACGGCAGAGCGAGATGCCAACAGGAATAGGGGAATATGCTCATCCCAATCACGCTGGTTTTTGCTGACGACCTTGGATAATTGGTGTTCCAAGGACCTGTTGAATCTTTCCACCATTGCCTCTGACTGTGGGTGCAATGGTGTTGTTCTCGTTTTCCTGATCCCCAACATCGTGCAAACCTTCTGGATTACCTTCGATTTGAAGTTACGCCCCTGGTCTGAATGTAGTTCCATCGGGACGCCAAACCTGATAAATAGTTGTTCTACTAGCACTGTCGCTACCGTGGTTGCCTCTTGGTTGGGTATCGCATGTGCCTCAGGCCATTTGATGAAGTAATCCATTGCGACCAGAATATATTTGTTCCCCCTCTCAGACTCGGGAAACGGACCGGCGACATCGATGGCGATTCTCTCAAATGGGACGTGCACATTGTACTGCTGCATTCTGCCCCTGGTCCGGGTCTTCGGACCCTTACTGGCCGCACAGGTGGCACATTTGCGGCAACAAGCTCTGGCGTCTTCGAAGTAATTCACCTAGTAGTACCGCTGGCGAACTTTGTCTAGGGTTTTATTCATGCCCTGGTGGCCTCCGGTAATCCCATCATGTACTTCGGTCAGGATGGCTGGTACCTTTTTCTTCGGAACTACCAGTTGGGACTTGGTTTCTCGTCCATCAGCGCTTTCCCAGACCCGCTTGAGCATTCCATTGTCTACTCTTAGAGAGTCCCATTGAGCCCATAATGATTTCAGCACGCCTGAGTATCTAGCTACCTCGTCCCATCGTGGCCTGGGTGCCCCTCTCGTTTTGAATGACAAGATTGGTTCGATGTCTGGATCAGCCATTTGGTCCTGGATGCACTGTTCCGTTGTCCATTGTTCATTGGCCTGCACTCGGATCTGCCTGATGGAGATACCCTCTCGCTGTTCCGCCTTCAGACAATGTCCGCATTCCGCTCCACAGGGTCTTCTGGATAGGGCATCGGCATTATTGAGCAAACGGCCGGCACGGTGTTCCGCCTTGAAGTCGTATTGCTGTAATTTCTTCATCCATCTGGCCAGTTGTCCTTCCGGTGTCTTCATATCCAGCAGCCATTTGAGTGCGGCATGATCTCTTCGGATTAAGAAATAAGGACCATAGAGGTATTTGTGGAAATGGTCTACAGCCCTTATTATTGCAAGAAGTTCTTTTCTGGTGACGCAATAATTTCTTTCTGGTTTCGAGAATCCACGGCTGTAGTACTAGATCACTCTCTCTTCACCATCTTGCAGCTGGGATAGGACGGCCCCCAAACCGGTATTACTGGCGTCGGTGTCTAAGATGAACTTGCCGGACTGTGTGGGAAAGGCTAGGATTGGGCTGGAACATAGTGCTGCCTTCAGTCGCCTGAATGATGTTTCGCAATCCTGATTCCAACGGAAGGTCTCTTTCTCAGTGGTCTGCCCATGTAGAGGCGCGGCAATGGTGGCAAATCCCTCAACAAATCTCCTGTAGTAGCAACAGAGGCTGAAGAAGCTTCGCAATTCATGCTTGTCTCTCGGGACTGGCCAATCACGGATCGCTTCTATCTTGTCCTCGTTGGTGCGGTTCCTGACTCGGAAACGACGTGGCCCAAAAACTCTACTTCTTTTTGGAACAAGGAACACTTCTTCGGGTTGAGTCTCAGGTTGGCGTTATTAATTCTGAAGAATACTTCGTCCAGGTTCTTCAGATGGTCGTCGAAAGTCTGACCCATGACTAGAATGTCGTCGAGGTATACTAAGAACGTCCTCCATGTTAACCCGCTCAGTACATACTCCATTCTCAATAGTAGCGGGTGCATCACATAACCCAAAGGGCATGACCGTGAACTGAAACAGCCCTTTACTGGTGGAGAACGCTGTCTTTTTTCTGTCGTTTGCGTGTAGACCAACCTGCCAATATCCACTTTTTAGGTCTAGTGTGGAGAACCAACGGGTCTTTCTTCGTGACGTTATTCAGCTTTCTGTAATCCACACAAAATCCACACGACGGGAGCAGACCATGGGCTGATGGATGACTCAATAACTACATTTTGTAACACGGACTCGATGTTTTCCTCGACTGCCTGTTGTTGCCCCAATGGTAGTCGTCTAGGTGGTATTCTGATGGGTTGAGCCTTTCCGGTATCTATTCGATGCTGGGTGATGTTGGTGCGACCGGTGGTTCTATCTTGACTGTTAAAAATTTGCCAGTGCTTCGTGACAAACTGCTTGGCTTTCTTCTGTTCGTCTGATGACAGGTGTGTCAAGTGGTCAGCAAACTGGAGGAATTCTTTACTGGGCCCTGTCTCCTTCACCGACGTCTGATACTCTTCTTCGCTCCTCGAAGTTTCCTTGGACTTCATCGTCTTGAAGTGGTTGATCTCACAACGTGTCAATAGCTGTGTATCTGCTATCGTCATCAGGTGAATGATAGGAAATTCAGAGTATCCCTCGTATTTATATTATACCCTTAACCGGTCATGCGTCACAGGTCATGGTCATTGGGTCTTATCTGGTCCAATCAGCGTCGTCGTCCCTGGAGGTTGGTTGCCGGTGATGCGTAGCGGCAGAGGCCGAAGAAGAGCTCTCCAAATATTTTTAATTTGGACGCTGGGCTCGCTAATTATATTTTCGTTCGAGATTATATAGGCTGTCTCTATGAATTTTCTTTTGTACCAGTGCTCCTCCTTGTGAATTGCTTTAGCCTGGTCCCAGTTGATATTATGCTGTTCGGTCCATGCGTGATTAGCTAGCCCAGACTTCGTTACCTCTCCCCTTTGAGTAGCTGTGCGGTGTTCCTTAATCCTGGTCTCCAGCGGTCGCTTTGTCTCTCCAATGTAAAGATTGCCACATTCACACGGTATGCTGTATATACAGTTATGTGGTATTGCTGGTACGTCGGGCCTCGTTCTTATTATCATGCTCCTCAAGGTGTCGTTGCTTTTGAAGATTATTCTGATTCCATAGCTGTGTGCAATTCTTCTAAGCTTCTCCGACAAGCCTTTAGTATACGGTAAAAGTAGAGTTGCTACCGTGGTGTCCTCTTCCTGCCTAGGTGGTTTGTCCAGGAATTGTCAGTGTCAAATTTTTTGACAAACAACAAATTCAAAATCAAAGCGAAAATTTTTTAGAAAAAAACCTCGAAAACAACACTAAACGATTGACAACGACTCCAGACTCGGAGTTGAAACGTCTCCATACACAGATAAGTATTACACAATATACAATACATTACTTATATACAGGAATACTGGTTGATCATTTTATAGACATCTCTTTCTCTCAGAAAAACTGTGAGGAAGAATCTCTGTACAGACAGCCAGTAATCCGGGCAATTTTACGAAATTGCCTTACTACACTTTGTTCTACATATACAATTTTTAAATACTTATCTGTTACAGGAAAAAATTTGGAGGAGAAAAAACCCATGAATAGACAATATATATATATATATATATATATATATATATATATATATATATTTGTTTTTAAGTTTTCGCGGGCACTAAATGTTTTAGGTTAGGGAATTCATCCGCGTAGTTGATAACTGATCCCTGCCGGGATCGATGGTAAAATGACGAAGTTACTCGAATACTAATTAGTATCGAGTAACTAGAAGCGAAAGCAGAAGGCTACGAGAATTATGCAAACCGACCTGAAGAGGGCAGATGTGACTCTGCCGAAACGTCGTCATTTTACCATCGATTCCGGCAGGGATCAGTTATCAACTACGCGGATGAATTCCCAGAAACCACCTAAAACATATATATATATATATATATATATATATATATATATATATATTTGTGGGGTAGTGCAATTACTATTAACACTTCTTATGCTATTATTATAAAAATACTAGCAGACCCGACCACGCGTTGCTGTGGCTGAGTGATTTAAGACAGATTTGAAAGACAAATTTAACACAAAACGCACAAAATTTAACGCAAAATAAGACATCTATAGTGTGTAGTCTGAGAAAATATATCACATTCAAGTGTGGCGCCATCTATGAGGTGCAAAGGGCAAAGTTCTCTGTAAAGAAATTCGCTGAAGGCGCCATCTGTTCCTGACTTATGGAACGTACGATTAATAACAACAACCAACGTTGATGATCAGTTTAATTATTAATTATTAAGACCATTAATTTCAATAATAACTATCCTATCATCTATGTTGGACCAAATTACATATATATGGCAACTTTCATGAATATCGGTTGACTCGTTTTTGAGTTTATTCGGAACATACACAGTGACAGGGATTTTTTATATATTAAGATTTTAATTACCGGTACCTTTTTGGATTCAATATATCTCAGTGAATCCCTGTAACCCATTCACATATATCGCATGTCTATTAAGTTGCATAGGCCATCATAGGGCCGCATTCCGACTAAACTCATATTTTGATGCTAATTTGTGCCGTCAAAAATGATTTTGTTGCTCTAGCCGTTTCAGAGAAACGGTGGCTAATGCAGCGTAAGTCTTAAGCTACTATAGCCATGCGGGTATTTAAGAAATGAAAATAGCTAACAAAATGAAGCAACCGCGTGATTTTGTGGTTAATTTGTTGCTCAAAGATGGAACAAAATAATATTCCGAAATCTGCCCCTACAGGTCAAACCAACCCCCTTGTACCCCCAAATGGCGAAAATCCCAAAATTTAATGTTTTGTAAGATGCATTTGCGGGCTATTTTGTTGCTAATTTGTGACGTCAATTACCGTTTTGTTGCTCAAGCCGTTTCCAAGAAATGGTGGCTAATGTAGCTTAAATCTTAAGCTACATTACCCATCTGGGTAGGTATGAATGGAATGGCTAATATCTTTCAACTAAATATTTTGTAAAATGCATTTGCGGGGTATTTTGTTGCTAATTTGTGCCATTAAAAATGGTTTTGTTGCTCCAGCCGTTTCCAAAAAACAAAATAATATAAAGCTGCCCCTACAGGTCAAACTCACCCCCGTGTAACACTTTATATATTTCAAATCAGTCCGGGGAAGTTAATATATTTCAAAATTTGTAATTTTTATGACTTTATATCACTATTTACTGGTGACTTGAACAGAGTGTAGTGTGGTCACAAACGTTAATCATGTTCAACAAAGTAACTTAAGAAATAATTATATTTTGCTGTTTTTCTCGTGAAGACTCTACCTGCACTGATTGAGGTTTCATAATGTTACACTTGGTATGCAGTGTATTGGTTTTACCAATTTTTTCACTTGATAGAATCGATCTTGTCTGAATTAGTATTACACATAAAGAATAAACTATCAAATTACTTTTATTTATTTTTTTTTGTTTAGCAAGATTAAATATAGAACTCCTGACAAATTAAATCTAACGTTGTATACTGCATCATAAGAAAAGGGGGGCAAGAGTGTTAAAGGAAAGGTAAATATAACCTGGGCCCTTGACGCCGTTGTTAATGCATTGTTTATTTAATTTGTAATGTAATCTAGTAACTACATACTCAACTCAAAGTTTCAGAACTACCAACAGTCAAACTTTAATTGAAGAAATGACTCACACTGAGGGCAACTGTTGCTATAAATGTGGGAACATGCAATCCGTCAAAAATGAAATAGTTGCAATAGGCAAGTTTAAGGTCATGACTAAGTACAACTTTTATAGCATATATATATATATATATATATATATATATATATATATATATATATTCGTTCATTTTATTTTTAAAAGACACTCACTGAAGTGCCTGATTATTCAGTAAATAATTTCTGATTATATAAAACTGATATGGATGTGTTATAAACAGGGGGACATGAAGCTGTCCCCGTAATACTTTATTATACACTTCTCTTAAATAGAAGGAGATATATTAATTTACTTTACGTAAAGACCACACTCAACCAAGCAATCATTATAGTTTAACCATCAAAGCGATATTATTATAGTGTAATATTAATGACATTCATTAGCCTAGTTCTATCATTTTAAGGAAAATATGTGATTATTAATATTAGTCCTCTTCATCTCTTTAAATTTCAAATTATAATCTAATTAATAAATGCCAAAACAATTTGATAAAGAGGGGCATGAGTGTTAAGGGAAAGTAAAAATATGCTGATTTCTTAGCGCCTGTGTTAGTGCGTTGTTTATTTACTGTGAATTTCATAGTGTTTATTTTAAGACAATTTTTTCAATAAAACATAATGCCCAAACCCAATATTAACAGAATATAAATAAGTAATATTTCAATAAATTAAATATGAATAATGTACCTTTCCTTATATTTTTTAAAGATATTGATGTAACTGTGCTGTTAAGTAACCAACTAATTTAAATTTGTCACTAACAGTTAAAATGATTTTATATAAAAATACTTTTTAGGGGACCTGTTTTGGATACAAATATTTAATGATTATGAAGAATATACACCTGTACCTCTAAAAGAACTCCCTATGGTGCTTTATTTCAGATCTGAATTTGAGTTAGTTTTAGTAGGAGCTTTCCGAACTGACGGATAGTTCGAGTGAATTCCAAACAACAGATGGTAGTCACTACCGCGGTTGTATATATATATATATATATATATATATATATATATATATATATATATATATATATATATATACACCTGATTCCGCATTCTGTATTTACTTGGTCCTATGAATTTCGATCGGTAGAACTGACAGAATCTTGCTCCAAAGTTTTATCATGACATCTAATTTTCATTTGGCTATTTTGTGTGGAAATAATGCGTTTTTAAAGTTTATTTACCCCAAAATACTTTACTAAGATCCTAAAATTTTGAATTATTACCCCTATTGTGTCTAAAATATGAAGTTACTATATATCTGGGCGATAGCATTCTAGACCTAGATCAGATGAGTTGTTTACATTTGTAATTTAAAAGTAAATTTTATATTTTCTTTTTGTTAGATGTTTTCATTGTAATATATCAAACCTATAAATTATTTTTATATGTTCATTTCAAGTCCTAATTGCTTTTCTAAGAAATTTATTTTAAACTTTCACATGTTTTTTATTTTCAAAAATGTATTTGCTGTTCGGTTTTAGTTATATAAATCATTTCCAAATTACCAGTTTATGGTCTAGTTTTATAATTTAATCATTTCTATTTATGTATTGATCTTTAAATTGCATTTGATTTATCATAGTGCTTTCACATTACTTGAATCACTCGTAAAAAATTTATATTGCCTCCAATATTGGTTTATATGTTACAATGGATTTTTTACTATCTGTTAATATAGTATTTCATTCATCTAAATATAATTATTGATTTGATTTTTTATTTTTGGTCTATGTTTATTTCCATTTCTATATATATATATATATATATATATATATATATATACATTATGCTATTAATTCTGCGTCCCTACATATGAGTTTTTCCATATAATTCTGCGTCCACCGGGGTTCTGCATCCGTATACGGACGCAGACAATTTTTCGCCTATTGATCAATGGTTCGAGTGCCTAAACAGTATCGTTTCTTCCTAGTTACGATCTGAGACTTAATGACCTATGGTAGGCAACACTATTTTCGTCTATCTCGTTTTGGGGGCAATTTAAAAGTCTCTCAGTGGACGCAGAAAACAGGTAAAATGTATCAAAAATATTCAAGTCAACGTTGTTCTAAAAATAAATATATTTTATTGGCTTTAAATGATTCCTGCGTTTTAATGTACATTAGATATTTTGTTCAGGGTGAGATTGGTGGTTATGTGTTGTTAATTCTAAATTTAATTATTAATTTTTTTTCCATTATTATTTTAGTATGACTATTTTTAAAGTTTCAAGGCATACTTTGGATATTATTTTTTAATAAGCTTCTTAAATTTCTGGATTATGTGATTGATGCAGACAGTAAGACCATATATAATCTATTCACAATATTTTACTTTGTGTGCTTATGGTTCTATTGTTCGAACCGCTTTTGCCAATTGCAAATAATAATTTCGCAAAGAGTTGAAACCCAATTATTATAAAAAATGATGTGATTATCGAATTAAAATTTCCAATTTATTACGAATATCTAGAATTTTACCTTACGAACCGATTTTTAAGAGGTGTCAATCGATTTGGAAATGTAGGTAAAAGAAAGCTGTTGATTATAGGATAATATAAACAATTTTGTTTATATTATCAATAAACAATAAACCAACACTTTAATGGGCGAATCCCGGAAGTTGTATAGTTGTAAAATACGAATTTTGCCCAATTTTGACACGTCAGGCAGTTAGTTTTTAGTAGAATATACTTGAAATTATACAATTATTTATTTTCAAAATAATTTGTGTTTTAAATAATTTGTTAACACATTCTAACCCACTGTTAGGGAATGAGCCGTTACCAGTGGTTTAACCCGGGTATGGAATGTAGAATTCGTAGCAAAAAGTAATGGCTTATGAAACTTGTGGGCTATCTTATATAACATTTGTTTCTAACTTTTTTTAACAACTCTACATAACTATAAAACTACCAACCCCTAATATATTTCACGCAAGCTCCAAGTGTTTTTAGGCCACCCCATAAGGTTTTATTCAAGTCCTTTGCAACAAAAAAAGATTCAGCAAAAGCAGTTTCACTAGTTCTTACGTTATACCCGAACAAACAGACAACTACAATTTTATAATAGTATAGAACTGATAGATATGGGCTGAAAAATCGGTCACCAATCTCAAAAAAGTGAAATGTATTACTTGTTGGAGAATCTTCTCACAAAGAAAAACAAATGAAGAAAAAACATTGAAAGCATGGGTCCCAAATTTTTAATTGTTCATACCTCATAGAAAAGAATTATAAGTTTGCTTCTAACGTCTTTGTAGCAAACAATTATTTTATATATAATTTTTGGTAGATGATATACTTCTATGTGCTATTGGGAGATCGAATTGAGTGAAAGAAAACTGCAACGGGACGAATCCGTAAACATTACATATATGGACCTGTCTTTGTGTAGTTTTGTTTCACTCAGTGTCTTTCATTCGCATACAAATCAAATTTTCACAAATTTTTTAATCTCAAATTAATCGAAATGCCATTTTTAAAAGCAATTTTTGAACTGAAAAGACCACGTTTAGTTATTCAAAATATTGCGCACTTGGGCACATATCACAGCGTCCAATAAAGAAGTAGTATGTATTTTTTAAAACTAGTTGTCAGCTCAGTGCAACATGTGCCTAAGTACAATAAATAAGTAGTATTTATATACTACTTCTTTATTGGACTTGCACATGTGGCACTGTTCTGACAACTACTTTAAAAAAATGTATATTTTTATAGAATTACTTAGTTACATCTTACATTAATTTTAATAAAAATACAGATAGAAAGAGGAGGAAGTTTCCTTCAGCCAGGAGGAGTCAGCAGCAGCAGCAGCAGTTGCTCGTACTCTCGGTTTGGACATGTTTATGATGGCCTCTACCTAGAAAGCCCGGAGCAAAGCTTATTACTTTTCTTGATGCCACTAAGTTTTAGATTTCTTTGTTCTTCAACATCTCTGATACCGTTTATGAAACTCTATGTGGCAAATTGATCTTTAGTTTGTTCTGGTAGGTCTGGGTACGACAAGTGAACTAAACGTTTAATCTCTGCTTTGGATTCTTGAAGACTCTCTCCAGATTTTTGTGTTTTTTACCACTAAGTTGCACTTGGTATACTTGACTCAAGGATTGATTGTCGTATCTTTTGTCTAGGATTGCGATTATCTTGTCGAAGTTACTTTGTTCATCCGCTGGAATGCTTAGGAAGAGCTCTAACGCCGGACCTCTGAAAGAAATTACCAGAGAGGAAGATTTTTCTAGGTTGTCGAATTGCAGTTTGTACATGGGTGGTTTGTTAAAGGAATCTTTGGTACTTTGGTATTTCCCTCCCTGCAAGTCTTGTTGCATTTTTTAATTTCCACTTTGTTTTGGGTGGTATTGATTTGATCTTGTACTTTACTTTGAACTGTTTTTTTTAATTGAACTGATTTCAACTTTTACCTGGTTTGGATGGAATCGATGTCTGCTACTTTGGTTCCAAGAGTATCCACGGTATTTTTTAGGATATTAATGTCATCGTTTATCCCTTTTAAGTCTGACTCCACTATTTGCATTCTCTGACTAACTGCTTTATTGACCTTCGTTACGATTTGTATTAATTGTTCAAATTGCTGTTGTCTTTTTAATCCATCCGCCTATCTGTTGTTTTTGTTTTTCTTCAAATATTTTAAATTCATTCTGTCTCCTCAATTTAGTATGTTCTTGTTTTTGCTGAATTACTTTAAATTCGCTCTCTCTTCTCAATTCAGTTTGTTCTTGTTTTTCTTCAAATTTTGAAAATTACCCCCCAATTAAATTCTGTTGTTCACTTTTCATCGTAGAAACAAGGTTTTGTTGGTTTTTATCTATATTAGTTACAAGGTTCTCTAATTCTGTTTTACGTTTTTCATCATAAGATTTCACTAATCTTTGTTGGATTTCCTCTTGAAGTAGTTTCTCCTCTTTATCACGTTTTTCCAGGATGTGAGTTATTTTTTCGTTTAGTTTATCAGTAACCTGTTTGAAGATTTTTTGCTAGTCTCGTCCATTTCCGCTATACTTCAAGTTGTAGCCATAAATTAATTTAGGATATTAACAGCAGTTAATCCCACACGCAGGCACCAAATTGCAATAGATTATGTGGGTTCAAATTAAATGTACACAAATATTCACTTTCACTCTCGACGTCTTTATTTACCAAATAAATTCACTGTTTACAAACAATGAGTAATACTACAGCTGACCTCTTCTCTCGATTGAATCACATGAATATAAACTAACTAAACTAAACTATTAACTTGTCCTTTTAAATAGCGAGCGCAAAACATAAATGAATGCCATGTTTATTTCTTTGTTGTCGGAGCGTTTACAAGAGCCTGCTTTTTTAGATACCCATCGAAATATAAGGACAGACATTGTTGCTTTTTTATTGTTTCAGCCAGTTTTATGTTTACCTTGTTTTTATCGAAACGATTAATTTAGAAGGTGTCTTAATTTTACTCTTTAGCGACGCAAAATAAATTTTATAACATTATCATAGGATTGGATAACGGCAATAGTTCCCCTTAAACCTTCCGTTTTTTTAGATGCGCTATTTTTTTGAGAGGATAAGCCTCCTTGTCTTCCCATAGCAGCGTCTATAATAACGAATGGCTTTAAATGGTCTATTTCAGTTCAGTCATACAAAATATGCCTTAAAAATATAAATTACTTTGTTTTGTTTTTGTTTCCAAGTAACAAGGTTAGAGGCGTTGCTATAGTTGGAAATAAGAAAACATATGTTTAACCAATAAGTTATTTAACCTTCGATCTGGCAACACTGCGGACGCCGAAAACATGTAATCTTGTAAAAAAAATACTTCTAGACGCAGAAAAAATAGGGAAATGGATATATATACCGGACGCTCAATTATTATAAAAATGAAAGGATGCAGAATCATAGCAAAATGTAAAAACGTTATTTCACAGACAACATGAAGTTCAAAAATGATATACTCTTTAGTTTCGGATATAAAAACGTGTCCTTTACACTAGCATGATCTAATCGTTGGATATACTCGTGTGGACGCATAACCTTAGGAAAATTAAAAGATGCAGAAAAGATAGTAAGATGTATATATATATATATATATATATATATATATATATATATACATTTTGAATTCATCTATTAAATTATTTGTTTCCAAAACTTTACTTCTTTTTGTTAACAATAATTCCACAACAACTTTTTCTTGCTATTTGAGACACAAAACCTGCAATGAAATCTGTTTTATATTCAATCGACTCATCGACTGTTGTCAGACAATAAAGCACAAATTTTCTAGTATATGTTTGTATTATAAACTGTATAATTTATTCAAAACAACCATGTGAAATTCATAATGCAACTCAATACTAATAAAAACAAAAATATCAAACAAAACTTATCTAAAATCGAGATCAAAGAATTATTCTAAAAAGATTTGTTCAAAATGAATCAAAAGCAATTGTAAATTCTATTATTTTAAATAACTATGAGCGCCGTATGAACAATTTTTAATTTTACTGCAAAATTGTAGTACCTTATAACTTTAAGTTTGTCTTAAAGCATAAACCACTTTATCCTCTTGATTTGTTAAATTGGTGTGGACTGACTTTTTCTGCAACTTCTGCTGTATCTGATTAATACTTCCAAACCTCTTCTCCATACACCTACTCTCTCTAGCATCTCTTTCCAATACCCACTTGTTTTCTGCGCCTTTATCTGTCTGCTCCTTACTCTGCCAGCTTTCTTTAAAAAATTACTGCAATCTCAAACCAATGCTGCTTTCTATCTGCTCCTTGTCTTAATTGCTCTCTTTATAAATTGGCTTCTATACTGAATGCATTGTAACTTCTGTCCACACCTGCTTTCTTAAAATCTCCTGTTTGATGCTTGCTTCCTCAATTAACTTGTAATACCATTTAAACAATTTTGAATTTTGAAAAATTCTCTGTCAAACTTTCTGTCAGTAAAACGTCAATTTCTAACCCCGAACAAAGTTTACTTTAACACTGCTGAAATCTGAATACCCCGTATGACAGGCCCTTTCCAATCTTCATTTCTCCATATGTTGATCCGCTTGTCCAAATTTTACTTCCCAAATGCTTAGTTTTTGAAAATACGATCCCATTTTCATAAAATCTGTAATTGTCTTTCTTCTTGTTGCTTGATTTAATTGCCACCTGTACTTCAAAAGTATAACCTGTTTCTAAATTTCAATTTTTTTCTATTGTTTACTAGCAACAATGCGTTCAGTAGAACCAGCTATCTGTCCTTGTCGTTTTCAAATATATCTGTTCGTTGGTTATGTTATAATTTTTATCCAAAGTTAACTGTCATGTCAATTACACTTTTGCCTTTTTTCAGGTGGAAATAATGAATTTTCACATGCTATTTCTCATGAAATGTTCCAATAAGACCCCAAAGATATTAATTGTAACCCTTGCCGCACCAGAATTATAAAGTTATTGAAAATCTGGACTTCTCAATTTAATAAACGTCACTCCCTAAGTTTTATATCAAAATCAAGGTAAAATTTCATTCTTTTTATTACTTAAACATTACTGATATGATATATAAAATTACTACAATATTTCTTTATTCTTGTTTAAACTATTACTAGTTTTTTAAAATTTTCCTAAAACTCTAATTTGTTGAATTAAAAAAATTATGTTTTACTAATTCTATCCATTAAAAATTGCATTAGAATTTCAGTTCAGTTCATGACCTGAATTTATTATTTATTATATCACCATTTGAAGTTAGCATTGTGTTTTTCATATCTAAAGAGCACCGTATCATTTCTTCTCACTATTTATTAATATTGGTATTATTTTATTATATATTGAACTCCACTAACTCTGATTATTATATGTGTTTATTTCCATTTCAATATATATGTGATATAAGTTATACCATCGGCTTATATGAAACCATCTAGCAACAGTTCCCAGCTTAGTCAGCATACACGTGTCGTCTCAGGTTACCTTTCGACGACGTACATCCCTGAGAACAGCTTAGTCAGCATACTTAAGTTATTAATTGTACAATTGCCTTATGTATGTATTCATTATTACGTACAGATTTGTCTAGTTAGTTTAACACTTAATTTTGTCTTTTTTATTGTTTTATAGTTTTTAGTATTATTTTCATTTATTTTTATGTACAAAGTTATTATTGTGGGAGTTTAAATAAAATCTTTTATTAAAAAGAGAAATTTTGGAAGTGTGATATAACAAATTGGCGCACTCAGTAGAATCCGTCTAACGTTACTAAAACACGAGTACTTTAACTGGTAGCGGCGGATTCCTATCCCTCATCGGAACAACGAACCTGGAAGAAGTCCTCACTACAATCAAACGTAGAACACGGCGCTTTCAATGTTCCTGTTGATGTAAGTCTATTTTATTATTTGATTTTTATTTTTTTGATTTGAATAAAATATTGATTTATTTCATTATTTGATTTATTTAATATATTTATTTGATTTATTTTATTGACATTGATATATTTGATTTACTTATTTTATTAATTAATTATCTGAATAATTGATTTATTTGACTGATATTTTCATCTATCGTTTTTAATTACTTTACATTTTATACCATACTGTTCTAACGTTCAAACAATACTTTATTCCCATTAACGTATTCTACAGTATTTTAATTTTCTATTGCCATTAACATTTTATTTTTAAACCCTTCTTCCAATACTTTTATATCAATTATTATAAAAATGGCACAAGCTTCACCAACCCCGGTTACCACCGAAACCGAGGTATATCGGTTAACAGAAATATTTTCACTGATACCGGAATTTGAAGGCAACCAAATTTCCTTGGGAACCTTTATAGAAGCGTGTAATTGCGAATATAATTTGTCCACGGCGAACCAAAAGTATTTGTTAGTGATACACATAAAAAATAAACTCATAGGGAAAGCGGCGCAGTTGACAAATTCAAGGAATCCCGGATCATACCTTGAACTCAAACAATTACTGACATTGCATTTCTGAGATTCTCTTGATCTCTCTTCCCTTATTCACGACTTACAACGTCTGAAACAAGTTTCAAACGAGTCTCCACTAACATTTTACAATCGACTCCAAGTCTTGAGTGCACTGATAAAATTGCTGGGCCAGAACAAAAAGACGCCCAGACCACTCTAGTGGATACAATGGTCTTGAATACCCTTCTTGCGGGATTAGAAACCCGTTTAGATCAGGTAATACGTGCTAATAATGCAAACGCTATTCTAGAGGCACATTCCCGAATTAGAAGAGAGCTTAAACTTTCTTATTTCGAGGATCAGAAAACGAACAAATCTATTCCTCTCAAACCCAGCTTTCAAGCACGAAAGCCGACATAACCTCTTAAGTGTCTTCATTGTGGTCGATTAGGCTACATAGCTGTAAATTGTCGTTTAAAAACGCAAAATAGTTCTCAACCATTCAATCAAAACCACAGGCCAAATCCTGTTGGGCCTATCCAACAAACAAGGCCAAACTTCCCCTCGAATAATCCCCCGATTCAACAAGGAAAAGAGACCCCCTTTTAGGTCTCAAATGAACCCGAATTATTCTCGACCTTCTTTCATACAGAATTATCGAAATAATCGTCCTGAAAGGACTTATCATTTTAATCAACACCAAAATGTTGATTACACTCAATATTCCGACTATTATACACTTACGACTACGAGGATGGTAGTCAAAATTATTCCGGCTTCGAAGAAACTTTTCACGATACTCCTGTCGAGCCTTTTAATTGTCGATTATCAGGATTTTCTAGCGCTTCCGAGCCTAGACCAAACTCCCGATTCGACAACAACTTTGTGCGAAGTCGAAACCCAGATTCAAAACTTGAATCTGGACGATTTGAACCCCCGATCTGAACTTCCCGGAGCAACTATTTCTCTAAGCCCCCTTCTTACCGTTAATTCTAAAACCTTTATTACATTCTTGACTCTTCTTCTAAATTCAAACTACTTATTGATACCGGTATCTGGTATCTCTATCTTTAAAGAAAATACCGTAAAGAATTTCATCCAAAGATCTCCTGAAAGGGTAACGATTCAAGGTATTACCCATGAAAAAAATCCTATTTCATAATCTACCCTAATTCCAATCGCTCCAGGTAACCCACATAAAGTTTTTATATATAATTTAGACAATGAGTTTGAGGACATACTAGGATTAGATTTTCTTGAACACTATGAATGCACAGTTGACTTAAAATCTAAACAGCTAATAACCAATTTTAAGTTAAGCCAAACATTAATTCACAAACACTCACACAAAACAAAATAACCATAGAGGCGCGCACAGAAAAGATATTTAAACTTAAATGCAATCTCTCTAATATCGACGCCATTTTACTAACCCAAAATTGACAGAGTTCGACTTCCAAACGCACTCGTACACATTAACGCAAATGATGAATTTCTTACTTCTATCATAAACGCTAACGCGATGCCTAAAACAGTAGACTTTTCTGATTTAAAACTGGAACCACTTGACAAAACTCACCCTCTTCTGAATTTAAATACAAATGACTCTCATGATTCCCCATACATAAACAGAAACTCGACTATTACACAGTAAATAAGAACTGAACATCTCAATGACGAAGAACGCGAACAAATCACTAATCTTTGTTTGGAATTCAAGACATTTTCTATTTTAAAGGTGACGTCTTGACTTTCACTAACGAGGTTAAGTATTCGATTGATAGGAATAACGTAAAGCCCGTTTTTACTAAATCATGTTGATATCCTCAAGTTCATAAAGAGGAAGTGAAAACCCAAATTGGAAGAATGCTTGAACAAGGTATTATTAGGCACTTCTCATCTCCATGGTCCTCCCGTGTATATGTCGTCCCCAAGAAGCTTGAAGCTTCATTACGAATTCGTTCGTATGTCATTTGGTTTAAAAAATGCACCTTCTACTTTTTTGACGTCATGGACAATATTCTTCTGGGTATACAGAATGGAACGCTGTCTCGTCTACATGAATGATAACATGGTCTTCTCTCCGACCATCCATGAACATATTTCCCGGTTGACAGAATTTTTTAAACGACTTCGGAAGTCTAACCTAAAAATTCAACCTGATAAGTGCGAATTTCTTCGTAAAGAAGTGGCTTATCTTGGCCATGTTATCACACAAGAATGTGTAAAACCACACCCTTCAAAGGTTGAATGTATTCAGAACTTTCTGCAACCCCAAACTCCGAAAGGCATCAAATCTTTTCTTGGTCTCGCTGGGTCTTATAGACGTTTCATACCAAATTTTGCAAAGATCTCTAAACCTCTGACTAAGCTACTCCAAAAAGACGTCAAATTCATCTTTGACGCAGTTTGCAAGTTTTCCTTCGATGAATGAAGCAAGCACTTGTATCTGATTCGATCCTGATGTATCCAAACTTTGAAGAACGATTCCTGCTCACTACTCATGCTAGTGCTTTTGCTATTCTAGCGGTTCTTTCTGAAGGCCCTGTGGGAAAAGATCTGCCTGTTTCATACGCTTCTCGTACCCTCTGGGCTGTAGAGACACGATATTCCACCATCGAACGAGAATTGTTGGCTATAGTTTGGGCTGTTAAGCACTACAGGCCTTATCTTTTTGGGAGAAGGTTTAGACTACTCTGTGACCACCGTCCGCTTACTTGGCTCTTTTCGATCAAAGATCCTGGCAGTGTCTAGCCAAATGGTGCCTTAAGCTAGAGGAATACAATTATAAGATTAAGTACAAGCCCGGCAAGGTAAACCAAAACGCAGATGCTCTTTCTCGCATCAAAATCAACCATTTCAAGCACTGTGCTGATTTCCTTTCCAAAATCAAAATTTTCGCTATCAACGAAACTAACTGACTCCGAACAACCTGAAAACTCTGACAATGACGACGAACATGACGAAAGAATTACCGCTGAGTTTAATCGATTTGTTCAACTCTACAAAACTGAATCCATAATCGAGTACTCCAAAATTGAAATATCCCACTCTCAACTTTTAGACAAGTCCCATAAGTGTATACTTACGTTCTTTTGGCAAAACAAAACTAACGACTTACACGACAAAATTATTGAAGACTTTTTCGAAGAAGGACCTAATTTCAGTAACGACACTTTTAACATTTTAGCCAGTAAAACTGTCAGACATAGAAAGTACTTAGTTGTACCCTTACCCTATGACCCTGAAACTGTCGTCTCACATCTTTTTTAAGTTATTTACAACAATCAAGATCAATCCAATGTCTCATATTGCACATATTGCATAGAAAATAACGTAGAACTTCCTATTCTAGGGGATGTCGCGTGATAAAGGGGCTGTGCGGTGATTGGTTGGGTGACGGTGGGCGTTTCTGGTTTGTTTAATCTGGCAATAAAGGAGGTCCTAGCCGTGGGAAGGCGAGTGTTGTCATCGCGTCTATTTAGACAGAGAGGTCTTTTCTCTATTTCGATGGCTTCGCGAATAGTGCGATGCGCTAAGAGAATTGAGAGATATGATAGTCCTACTTTCCTCGAAGTTGATAGAGTGCCCTGTTTGGATATGGTGATGCGCGAGAGCTGAAGTCGGATCTTTTTTACGAACTGACAGAGAGTGTTCATATACTCGATGGTTAACGCGCCTGGTATTACGACCGATGTAGCTTTGTGGGCAATCGCGACATGAAATTTCGTAAACTCCTCGATCCTCGTTAGGTACTTTGTCTTTGGGGTTACCGGTTAAGTTGCCTATAGTTTGAGTGGTGTTGAAGACAGTCTTTATTTGATGTCGTTGTAAAATCCGTGCTATTTTGTCAGTGACTCCTCGAATGTATGGAAGGACGGGTTTTCGATGTTGTTGGTCTGTTTCTGACGGGGTTGGTGTGATTGGGGGTTGTTGAGATTGATGAATTAAACGCGCAATATGGTCCGGATGATAACCGTTTTGTCGAAGGATTTGTTGAAGTTAAACAAGCTAAAAATGTTTATGTGAATAATTTTAATAATTTTAGTATCTATTAATTCCCATTTACTGCTTCCCCATGTCACGTACACAGAATCAGAACTGTAAAATGTATCCAAAGTAATCGATACAAAGTATCTGAACATGTAACATAAATATCCGTTAGTATCCGATACTTCAAAGTATCCAAGTTGAACATCATTAGTAGAAGCTGACTGGTATCTTACTGGGCTATATCTCAAATGTTTTTTAATTTCTCTATAAAATGGGCAGAGTCTCTGATATGTGAATTGGTGGTTCCAACATATGGTTTTAGAAGATACGTTAGATATTTGCCAAAGTTTTAGGTTGGAAAATCGATCGCACTAACGCTTGGTCGCAGAGGTACATTTATTTTGTTTATATATTTTAGGCAAACATAAAGTCTTGATGGGATAGGCTATGTTATATGTATGTTTCTTCTATCTTCAACAGGTATCAATGACACCTTGATAAGATTGTTGGTTTTGTTTAGAATTCTTGGATGTTGGATCCTTTTGTAGTTTTCGGTATGTTGTCGGGTCAAGTAATTCATACATCTTCTTATTATAGTCCACTGTGCCAACGATCATGGTAGCTTTGCTATTGTCTGCTGAAAGGATTATAATATTCTTATTTTGCTTGAGATTTATTCGTGGAAGAAAATTTAACTGGGGAATTGTATTGACATTAACAAACTACATTAGGACAATTTAAAAACAAGTTGTATCATCTAAATTTTCCAGAATAATTTTGTTATAGATTTTAACTGCGTTAAATTAGAAAGACCGCAGAAACGACTGATGAATGTCTAGGGACATATAGAAGGTTGCTGAATCTTGTAGATCTATTGTGAATTTGATTAGCATACATTATTTTTCCCAAAGATAATCCGGTTTTCTCCTGTGAATCAGGCGATGGACAAATTTACAAAAGTTTTTTTTTATTGTTAACCAGTTTATCTCTAGTAGTTTTTGACTAATTTACAAAGTTCGCAAACAAGTAGACAACAGGTATTTTGTACTTTTTCAATTCTTTTCTTGGTAAACTCAGTTAGTAAGATTGGCAAAACAAATATTTCACACAACTTTTTACTCATTTTTAAGTTTTAAATTGAATTGTTTGTATTCAGTAGTTCTAAAATAATGAATGATTTTTTAATTAACTGGTTAACATGCGTCGTAAATCTCAAGTAACGATCAAACGTGATACTTATAATTTGTGCTTTGTCTACGATAGAAATTAATTCCTTTCCCATTTTTATCGTAATGTTTTTTTTTGAGGTAACTATAGTATTTATTTAACGTGAAAAACACACATTTTGACTTTTGTGGGTTGATCTTAAGATTGTGATTATCACAGTAGTCTTGTATTGCTAACAGATCAGTGTTAATTAATTTGCACGCATTTATATAGTCACTATAATCAAAACTGAGACTTACCTGTGTATCATCAGCATAAGACTGGGTCGTACACACAGTTTGTTTATACAAGTCCGCCGTGTATGTAAGAAAAAGTAAGGGGCCCAAAATGGACCCTTGAGGTACTCTTGATTTTACTATTGTGATTTCGACCTTGTTGTGTCCGAATTTTTTGGTATCTGTCTTGCAGGTAAGACCAAAAAATCTTTTAACCAACCCGCATACTCTGTAATATGCTAGTACGTCACATAATACCGAGTGATCAACAAGTTCGAAGGTCTTAGAAAAGTCCAGTAATACCACTATAGTAGATTTGTTATCATCTAACGATTTTATAATGTTATCACTTAGTTTATGAGTGCTGTAGCTGCACTATAGCCAGGACGAGATCCTGAATGATATTTCGGCAAAATGTTGTTATAACTGAAGTACTCACTTAGCTGCATGTACACTGCTCTCTTTAGCACCTTGCTTAACACTGGTAGCAAACTTATGGGTCGTAAGTCCTTGTAGTCCGTAGGATTTTCAACTTTAGGGATAGGGTTAATAATAACTTGCTTCCAGCATTCTGGAAAGTACCCAATTTCTAAGCAACAGTTAATAATATGCGTCAAGTGTAAAATTATAACTTTTTTTAGATTTTAAGCTCATACTCATATTATATATTTGTTCTGGGCTTGCCATTAGAAAAGTGAATTTAAGTGCATTATCAAATTTACTATTTTTGTAAATTGAACTTAAAGTATATATCTGACTTATAGAAGTACCATTTATGAAACTAGGAAAAGCATCATTGGTTTTCTCTGGATCACAAAGATGTCGGGCGATGTCATTATTTATGCGTTTAAAATTCATGTTATTATTTTAGGAATAATTTTTTTGAATCACTTATATTGCTGAGTTTAGATATGCCACTAGTTCTTTTCTTATAGAACTACTTGTAAAGTTATGTAACCCTTTGTAATAATTCTAAGTGTGAGCATTTTTATTCGCATTATACTTTAGAAGTGCTCCCTCTCGTCAATTTTGCTGAACTTTTACGTTGTCAGTAATCCATGGTTTGAATGGTCTACTAAGCCGCGTCCTTTTGATAGGTGCATGTAAGTCAAACAAGTAAACAATATTAATGGTCACAAATTTGACCTTATCGTCAATGTTATCCATGAAGTATTTATTTATCGTCCCAGTTAATTCTGTTAAGAAAAAATAAAATGAACCTTCGTTAAAGAAGCTAAAAAAATCCCTATAGGCTCGTAAGTTCTCTTTACAATTTTTAAGTCTTTTCAATCTGTTACAAATATTGGGTCTAATAATGTGGACTGTATTCGGGTAGGTTATGTAAAACAGTAAGAGTCTAGACATGAAGATAATGTATTATTATGATTGTATAAATTTATGTTCATGTCATCTAGAATTAAGATATTATTGGCCGTCGGAATTAAATAAATCAATATTGTATCTAGTACATCAATAAAAAAAATTAGATTTGCTCCAGGGGATATATATATATATATATATATATATATATATATATATATATATATATACTACTCCTGTAACGAACTGTAAATCATTTAATTTAACTTTGATTCACAATGTTTCAAATAAATCTTTATTTAAATTATCAACATTTGTTGGAACTCTAACACCAATACATTATTAATAACGTTAATACATTGTAATAATATATTTTTTTTAAGTTAGAAATGGCAAACTTTGTAAAAAACAATCTGATTAAAACAAATTATGTGTCAAAAGATTGGCAAAAAAGACACCTTTAAAAAGAGGTATCACATGATATCCCTTTGTATTTAGACTTGTAGAAGTGATATTCACCCCCGTTTAGGAGTTGAAACTTCTGGGTGATCGATACATGTAAAATGTGTCCCCCCGTAAATACAAAATAACGTGTTTTTTGTCTTTTTCTTTTAAAATATTTTGAAAGTTATTCTGGGTGGCTAGTTTTTAAATGGAAGCCCGGTATAGACCGCCGATGTTGATTGTACATCATAGTAAAAAAAATCATTGTTATTTGCTTTTGAAGAGTAATGTCCAATGTAAGCAATTACCCCTTACAGTTTTTTCGTAATAACCCCTTAGGCATACCCAGTGGGAATTTGGGGAGGTCTTCCCACGAATGAAACTAAAATTATTTATTATAACTGCATTAACTATGATAACTAAGTGGTCATAACGAAGATGTAATTTTATAAACCTTACGCATTCATAACTACTGGAGGCAACAAAACCATCATCGATCAGAGAACAGGGGAGCCTAAGAACAAGTCGACGTGAAACAGATCACATTCAGGCTTCTCGGATGTTCTCGAGGTACTCGGCGTGAGTGTACCTGGCTTAAGACTCACGGTTTCACTTCGTCTGGTTCTCGGGTTCGCCTGTTCTCCGGTCGATGTCGGTTTTGTTTTCGCTTCAAAGGATTTCTCGGGTTAGAAAAGATAACGCCATGAGAAAGTCGCATGAGTGTAGATACCTCTCGGTTCTCGCGCAATATCTCAACGAGACTTCTCTCGTGAGTCAGTAGCTGGTATGTAGCCGGCTTTAGAATTGTTGCAGTCGGGATTATCTCGCGTTCGTGTTCCCCCACTTTATCCTAAGCCTTGAAATGGTTGGTAGATTAAGGCGTGATTCCAGGAATATTTAGTCAATATTCGGCTTATTCGACGAGTTTTTTCAATACTTGGTAATAGACCAAATGTTATCTGCTATTGGGTCGACTGACAAATATCAAATGTTGAAAAACCCATACCTTACTCATAAAGAGCAAATAATAAAATACAATGCTTAGTATCTATAAGTGGAGCTTGTAATGAGTAAAAACCTTATTTCCGGCATATGTTGATAGAAAACGGTTGCGTTTTTCCTCATAAACTTAACCTGATTCTAAAAACAGCGTCACACAATATACTGTGACGGGAATTCCCCCGACAATTCGTGGAATCCGTATACATCAGATATTTTGGGGACGCCGAGATGTTCTTCTGGCGCATCGAGGTTGGCGGCTAGCTTTGATAAGTTCTCGAAGAATTCTAGTCTAGTTTCGGCGGCTCTTTGACGTTCTGGAGAATTTCGCGAAGAAATATATAAATAAGGAGAGCTGAGGAAGCATTCATTCTGTATTCGACTGTCGTATAGTAAAAGCAGGTGTTCAATACAAATTGTAAACAGTGAATATAAATTAAAGTAGTGGAAATAATCGGTTTCATTTATATCAAGCAAGTGCGTGTACACGTTTCTCTTTCGCCTCACGTTTATGTACGAGTTTATCGTTGATTTTCGCAATGCCATCCGGCCTGTGTATCAGCTGCGCGGCAGTCTGCAGTCACACGAATCCGGGCATTCAGTGTCAAGGTGAATGTGGAAAGACCTATCATCTGAAATGTGTTAACTTACCATCAGCCTTCGGCGAGTTACCGGCGGACTCAGTCATTACTTGGAAATGTAAAGAATGTAAGGACAAACCCCTCAGAGATGGGGTTGCTCGATTTAGTTAAAAACGTAAACACTATTATGTCGGATTTATCAGGAATAAAATCCGAACAATCCAACCTCGCTGAGTCGGTTAAATTTTCTGGAGATAAAATAGACGAGTTCAATACACAGATGGAAAATTTCCGTAAAGTATCTAAAGCAATAGTTGAGGTTCAACATGATATAGCAACACTTAGAAATGAATGAATGTACCATGCTTATATCTGAAGTCGAATTCCTTAAACTGCAAGAGCGCATAAATAACATTGAAATTTTTGGTGTTCCGGAAAAGAAGAATGAGAATGTAATTTCCATAATAAAAAAAATCGGATCTGCATTAGGAATCGTTGTCATAGATGGTGATATTGATACGATACATCGAGTTGCAAGTTTTTCGCCTGATAAAGAGTCTGGCAAATACCCTAAACACATAGTGGTGAAATTTTCATCACTTGAGAAAAAAACTGATCTCATAAATGCTTTTAAAGCTAATAGAAAAGGTTTAAATACCAAAATACTGGATCTTGAACAAGACTCGAGGATATTTATGAACGATCATTTATCCCCTTACTACAAGCTTCTCTTTAAGAAAGCTCGAGAATTTTGTAAAAAATCAGATTATAAATACTGCTGGGCAAAAGGGATGAACATTTTTATCAAAAAAGAGGAGTCCACTCATGCGGTGTATATCCAGAATGACAGTTTTTTATCAAAAGTTCAAACATACTCTTCTTAAATTTAATTTACTATTTCTGTGTTAAGTTTGTGGACATTATCCGAAAAAATGGCTCCTTTGAATAATGATTCCTCGGTCTATTACCAAAATACCAGAGGGCTAAGAACTAAGACAGTGGATTTCTATCAGTCAGTATGTGCGAATGATTATGACTGTATCACTGAATCCTGATTAAAACCTGAAATCTTATCATCAGTTATTCACGCCAAATTACAATGTGATTCGGGTGGATTCCGTTCATCAGTGGCAAGAGTGATGGGGGTGGAGTGGTAATTACGTTATCTTCTGTGTTTTCTGTCTACCTAGTCTCCAAGTGGTCCAGTGTAAATAGTGTTATTGAGGACTTATGGGTTTCCGTGGTTTCCGTAGGTGGTAAGAGGATGCTTATTGGTAATGTATATATTCCGCCATATGCAACAATCAATAATTATATTGCATTTTGCTCTAAGTTGGAAGAAATTCCATGATAACTTTTTGTTACTGGGTGATTTTAACCTACCCCATATAAACTGGGTAAAAAACTCAACAAGCAGTTTCTTAGCTCCCCATAATGTCATGGAAGCCTGTAGCCAGTGCTTTTCGGATTGGTTTTATTTAAATGATTTAAAGTAGTTTAATAGCATCTCTAATATATGCAATAAAATCTTAGAGTAAATGTAATAATCCATTTATTACTGAAAACAACCACCATATGTCTCTTAATATTACTATTGATCTTAATTGTACAAAAGCACTTCCCTGTAATTCTTATAGTAAATTAAAATTTCATGGTGCTAACTACAATGTAATTAATGAAAGAATTAGAGAACATGATTGGGACAAAACTTTTTGCTAGGCTGATGTTGATGTTAATATCATTTTGTAAAGTCTTAGACGAAATTGTTAATATTTATGTACCTAAAATTATAATTAGTAAATCTGCATACCCCCTTTGGTTCTCTAAAACTACTATAAATTTTATCAAGAATAAGGCTAAAGTGTACAAAGGAATGACACCTCGAAGAGAGTATTCAATATCTCTGACAGGTGAAGTAACCTGAAAATTTTATCGTGACATTCTGTTCTAGGAGTTAAAATACATAAAGAAGTGTTTGAGAGGACATTCAATTGTGGGAAGCGCAACTGACGAAGGTTCCCAAACCAGAAACAATATATATTATATATAGTCTTGCGTACAAAGGAATGACACCTCGAAGAGAGTATATTTCAGTAATGTTTTCGAACCATCCAACACAGCATCGTTAGTCGAGCCAGTTTTCTCTCAAAATTGTTACAGTGTTAGCTTTATAAGTAAGCAAAGTATAAAAGCAACTTTATATGATCTCGATCCAAAAAAAGGTCCGGGTTCTGATGCATACCCTGCGGTATTTTTGGCGTCATGTCCTGATCTGTGTCTGCCACTCTACATACTCTACAATAAATGCATAAAACTCGGCATATACCCTAAGCTTTGGAAGATCGCCCAAATAGTTCCTGTGTTTAAATCTGGTGACTAAAAGAATGTACAGAATTACCGGCCTATTTCCTTGCCCACTTTGGTAAAATTTTCAAATTTTTGATTCTAGAACAACTGTTCTTCAAAGTAAGGTGTTCTCTTGACCTAAATCAGCACGTATTTTTTAAGAGGCGCTCCGTCGTAACTAATTTGGTTTCGTTTGTGCAAGAGTTAACTGCAGCAATGGAAAACAATTTAGAGAGTTGTGCCCTGTACACCGACATTTCCAAGGCTTTTAATAAAGTTCACCACCCTACTCTATTAATTAAGCTTGGGAATTTTGGTGTTCATGGAGGACTCTTTCTGCTCCTAAAAAGCTACTTAGAAGATAGGTCACAGTATGTTGTGGTGAACAATGTAAGATCAGAATGTATTCCAGTGACTTCTGGAGTGCCGCAGGGGTCACAGCTTGGTCCCTTATTATTCAGCATTTTTTAAACATCGGTTCATGCTTCTGTATCACCGAGCATTTACTTTATGCGAACAACCTAAAAATTTCCAGAACTATCAGGGACACCTCTGATTATGTAAAGTTGCAAAATGACTTAAACAGATTCTCTGATTACTGTACAAAAAACAGAATTTTTGTTAATGGTGATAAATGTCTGGGGGTTGTACTAGATTCCAAACTGTCGTTTGAAATACACATTGAATTACTTGTTCAAAAGGCTCAAAAAATGTTGGGTTCCTTATTACGAATAACCAAAGGTTTCTTAAATGTCAGATCGCTCACCACCCTATACTATAGTCTTGTTAGATCGATATTAGAATATTGTTCGCCAGTTTGGAATCCCTTCTATCATAAATATATTATCAGAATAGAAAACGTCCAAAAAAATTTATAAATGCTGTATATTATCGTTTTAACAGTTTTAACGATATTATCATCCATATACTTTAGAATTCAGGAGGAAATGTTCTGACATACTTTTCTTATATAAGATAATTAATAATCTCCTTGATTCATTTTTTAATCAATGCTAGGTCTTACACCCTCAGAAATAGAGAAATATTTGCAATTGAACGCTCTAACTCCAATTATTATTTTAACTCGCGGCTGACACGGTCTTACCGATCGTACAATATGATCGATGAAAAAAATAATAGTACCAGTTATGACATTTTCTCCTTAAGTTACACGGTTTTCAGGAAACACATAACGCAGGCTGTTGACCTAAGTCAAGGATCAGTTTGTTACTTTTGAACCTTACATTTTTATTTTTTCCCTTTTGTAATTTAATTTAAATGTACTTGCTCGATCTCATGTTACAATTATTGTTAACTTTTGCCACCCTGTAATAGGGCAGCTGCGACTGTCTGTAGGGTGGCCCTACTCTTTACATATAATATATATATATATATATATATATATATATATATATATATATATATATAAAATAATAATTAAAGTGAGTTGGACTGTGTTTTAAAATAAATCCAAAAACTGAACTGAACCCTAGTGTGTAAATAAAAACATTACAATACACTACTGCCGAGAGCTGACAGATAAATCTTGGTGAATTGTGGCAGGTGATGTCGTTTGTTTATTTTTGACAGCTAAATTGTGTTCATCTACACGGGATGAAATTATCCTATTCGTTTGTCCGACATATACTTTGTCGCACGTTCAGCAAGTTATAATATATACCCATTGGTTGTCAAGTTTAACTTTTGGTTTGGGATTTTTTTAAACTGGTTCCTATGGTCTGGTGCGGTTTGTATGCTATCGCTAAGTCATCTCTTCGAAGAATTCGGCCAATTCTGTCCGTTGTCCCTTTGATGTATGGTAAGCCTGCTTTTGGTTTTTCGGTGAGGTCGTCGTTTGGTTTTGGCTCACGGTGTTGTTGTGCTATTGCCTTTTTGATTGTGTGGTTTGTGTATCCGTTTTGTCATAGAGGGGCAGTTATCTGTTTTAATTCGTGTGTTTTGTTATTGCCGTCAGTAGTATAGATCTGGAAACTATCGTGTTGGCAACTCCCTGTATTTGAGAAGGCGGGTGATTGGATTTGTAGTTTAAATATCTGTTCGTTTGTGTCGGCTTTCTATATATGGTGTGGTCGAATTGCCCACTCTGGGAGTTTTTTCGTATGAGGATGTAAAGGAAAGGCAGCTGGTTGTTTTCTTCAAATTCTAATGTAAATTGGATCCTAGGGTGTATCGAGTTTAAGTGCTCCAAGAACTTAAGCAGTTTGCCGAAAGACCATATGAAAAATGCATCATCGACGTATCTTAACTATAACTTTGGCTTCAGGTTTGCTGTCTGTAGTATCTTTTTCTCGAAATAGGTCATAAAGAGATTAGCCACCGCTGGGGACCCCAATGCTGCTCCGTTGGTTTGTTTATATGTGCAGTTGTCATACATACAATAAGCACTTTTAAGGCAGTGTCGTGACAAATCTACTATGAATGGTGGGAGGTCTTCATTCTCAGATATTTGTTGAAGTGCTTCTTCTACCGGTATGCTGGATATAAGGAATTTCTATCAAAACTAGCTATTATATCTTCTGGTTCTATCGAGAGGGTGCTGAGAATGCGCGTGAAATGTTCCGAGTTTTTAATGTAAGAATCTGCTTTTTTCGCCCAAGTCATCAGGTCTGCCAAACAACCTCAACCAAACCTCAGCCGACAAGAAAAGAAAGCCCTCAAGACTCTCAAAGATCCGAAAATATCACCTTACTACCTGCGGATAAAGGAAACTCCACCGTCGTAATGAACACTATAGACAAAATGAAGCAACTTCTCTCGATAATGACTCATATTACAAACTATCATCCAGAGACCCGACCACCTACCTAAACCAAATACCGTAACTCAAAACACAAAAAAATTGCATTTATAAAAGACCTTTAGACCGATAAATGTTCGAAGAAATGAACACGAAAATTATATAAAGAAACATGCCTAAAACTTTGATCATAATATACAATTTCAAAATGCAGCTATATTACACAAAGAAGAACACAAAACAGGACGAAAGCTGGGAAAGTCTGCTTAAATTTTATTACATAAAAGCGATTGTTTCGTTAGAACTTCAGTAGAATTCAGCCGTTTTTGGTTACCAATATAATCAAGAATGAAATTAATAATGGTAATGTCCTGAACAACCCTGTATCGAGATAGTTTATAAGGGATTTCTGGGTTTACTCTTATGACGTTCATGGAATCTCTGGAACACCAGAATTTTTTTCATCTCATTTTTGGCGAATAAACTATTTCTGAAGATAACTCTTTCAAATTCTTCCAATTTGAAAAAAGCTTTGTTATTATGACTTTAATATGAATGACGAGGAGTTAATTGATTTGGTGAGGCAGAATACGGTCGTTTATCTAATGTTTATTTTGACATTGGGAAATACTGGAAAAATTTCGTTCTCTCATCTATTAGCTCTCTAAATACTTTCATATATTCTCCCTCAAATATTTTTTTTTTAGCATCTTGTGCATCGAAAATCGCAGATTTTTTCTTTTTGTGCTAGCTCCATCATCTAACAAAATAGCAGCTAGGCTTAAGTTTTCGTGTGATCAAATTTTGCACCTTACACTACGTTTTCTCATCTAAACAAAACGGACCATGGCTACTAACTACATTCCCAGCTGAAGAGTAAAGTTATGGTTATGAACGGAGAAGGAACGTATCGTAAGAATTTAACTGAACGGATATGTATTGGTGGTGGAATGGAGAGGAACGTATAGTGAGAATCAACCTTTATTCTGATCAGTTTCTAATATGAATTGTATAGTTGGCGTATAAGATGATTATTTTGTAGGGTTTTAAAAGATTATAATAAAACTTTAATTAATTGGATAATTTGGGTAAGTAAGGTGTATATATATATATATATGTTAGTAGTAAACGCCTTCACTTTTGTAATGCACGGTAAGACATAGATCCTGTCTTGCTAAACTGATAATCTTGTACACCTTTCACCATATGAATTTAAGAAACTAAAATTGCAACGTTTCTATGATTTGCAATAAATTCCTGATTATTAGAAAAATTAGAAAATTTTGGCAATTAATTGATATCTATTATACAAACATTCAGTTGTGATTATATCTCATTCTGACTCGTAAATTATAATGTGTTCATTTGTTCCTGTTAAAAGTAGTACCAGTTAACTAACTACTACAACAAAGCTTCCGGCACATTTTACCAGCATTTCTTAAGTAACCCTTTGAACCCTTTGGAGTGTTATATTTTGAAATGTTTATTCAGTTCAATTGTATTCATATACGTAAGCAGGTTTTGCAGGGAATCACAATTTAAATACCATGATGTCACTCTTTTTTTATATACTACATATTAAGTTAATTCATTATTGCCATAATATGAAATTGCATATTGAATTACAAACTCATTACTGCTTATTTTCAACCGCATGTGTTAATTTCAACTACGTTACTTAAAAATTTTTTTTAGTAGTTTGTAAGATTTAAATTTATGCATTAATAATTTAAATAATTGTGTAGAAACGTCCCGAAGGGGCAATTCCCACACAAAATTCTCTCTCTTTTAGGATTTCTGTATTTTTTCTTTGAAATCACCCCTGTATTAGAGTGTACAAAACACAATCAAAATTTTTTAAATCGGTGAAGCCGTTTTTGAGTTTTAACGAGACTAACAACAGTTGATTTTTATATATATATATATATATATATATATATATATATATATTTGTTTTTAAGTTTTCGTGGGCACTAAACGTTTTAGGTGGTTTCCGGGAATTCATCCGCGTAGTTGATAACTGATCCCTGCCGGGATCGATGGTAAAATGACGACGTTTCGACAGAGTCACATCTGCCCTCTTCAGTTCGCATAATTCTCGTAGCCTTCTGGTTTCGCTTCTAGTTACTCGAATACTAAGATTTTCAGAAGCGCTCGTTCTGTTATATAGTCGCGGCTCGGCGCCTATTGGTTGGCACCGTGAACGGCTGCGTGTGATTGGACCTGGGCGCTCAGTGGGCACGCCTCCCGCCTGCTGATTTATGATTTCCGGTTGAGTTGTTATTGGACTGGTCCGGGCCGGTATGGTGTTTAATAGAATTTTCCAACAATTCGATAAGTTTTATGACAGACTGTCATAAAACCTATGGGGGGCAAACTAATAGAAGAATTCAAGCTAGACGTGATGAACACCAGAACGCTGTAAGAAAGCAGGAAAAAACAACATCCATTGCGGAACACGCCACCACGATGTCACACCGAATAGACTTTGAGAACACCAGAGTACTGGCAAATATAGAACACCCGAAATCAAGACTCGTAAGAGAGGCAATTGAAATAGCGAAGAGGCCTCACAGTGTAAACGCACGCAATGAAATTCAGAACTTATCGAATTGTTGGAAAATTCTATTAAACACTCAATTTAACAACTCAACTGGAAATAATAAATCAGCAGGCGGGAGGCGTGCCCACTGAGCGCCCAGGGCGAATGACACGCAGCCGTTCACGGTGCCAACCAATAGGCGCCGAGCCGCGACTATATAACAGCGCGAACGCTTCTGAAAATCTTAGTATTCGAGTAAGCAGAAGGCTACGAGAATTATGCGAACCGACCTGAAAAGGGCAGATGTGACCCTGCCGAAACGACCTCATTTTACCATCGAATCCGGCAGTGATCAGTTATCAACTACGCGGATGAATTCCCGGAAACCACCTAAAATATATACATATGTTATATGAGAAGTGTACTAACTTACAATTCACACTTTAAAGATACCATAGGTGCTTGAACCATAATTGACTTCACCAAGTATCATATTACAACTTCCTAGAATTCTTAGCTTTGTTCACATGAGAACTGATGACGTAGCGTCAGCATTTTTATGTTATAAATGTAACCGCAAACTATTCACAGTGTTCTTTATCTTCACATAACTTCATACTTATTATATTGTATTTTGTAACTTAAATATATAATTTTTTGTGAAATAAATAATTTTTAAAAAGTGAATTTAGTGAAACCAAATCTAAAATTGGCGCAGTCAGTAGGATATTCCAAACGTAATTAGAACAAACATTCTAAGTAATTACGGTGGTTTCCTAACCTTCGCGGATACAAAGAACCTAATTGGAAACCAACTACCGAGCTCAACAAGGGAACAAGCAGCTGCTAACCAGTGTTCAGGGACGGATAGAGCAAGTCCTCTAATAGGAATAATCACGTAAGCTTTAAAAAGTTATAATATTTAATAATTTTTGTACAACCAGTTTTATCATTCTTGCTATTTTAAGTGAACCATCCTAAATATTTACTCAAGAACGAATCATGAAATTTTATTTCATATTTTATTTTGATAATTTTAAGAAATTCCAAATATTTATTTATGTTTATACCTTTATTTAACTTATACTTATTTTAGAACCAGTAACAAAAATTTATTTCTTATATTTTTCTATCCATTTTAATTACAATCACAATTGTTTACTTCGCTTTTTTCAACCTTTTGATTTTCCTAATATTGCACAATCTTGAGTAAAATTAGAAAAATGTCAGAAACGAGAGCTGTAGCACAAAATGTAGAGCCCTACAAGCTTTTAGAAATTTTTGCCATTATTCCCGAATACGATGGGAACCCAATAATTTTAAACACATTTATCTGTTCTTGCAATACCGCATATAATATGGCATCTGATAATCAGTAAGTTCTGTTAATTCTCCACATTAAGAATAAATTCCGTGGACGAGCAGCTGAGCTAGTTAATTCACGTGACCCCAGCCATTTAGCAAATATTCAAAGTCTATTAGAAAACCATTTTGGAGATCCAAGGGATCTCTCCGCCCTTATTCAGGACCTGCAAAGAATGAGGGAATTACCAAACGAGTCCCCATTTACATTTTCAGCTAGGCTTCAAACGCACAAAGCTAAAATGTTAGCAGCTGTTAATAAACAAAATCTAACTGTCAAGGAGAAACAACAGGCCCAAGCTGACTTAATCGAGTCAATGGCTCTAACTAGCCTACTTACGGGTCTAGAGCCGAAAATTGGCCAAATTGTGCGAGCCAGTGATCTTGAGGATATCCTGACCGCTATTTCCCGTATTAAGAGAGAATTGCAGTTGTCTAATCTAGAAACTCAAAAATTTTCAATCAACCGAAATCCACCACAACCGCCTCGCAAACCGAATAATGGTCCACCCCCAACACAATGTTCGTTTTGTAAAAGAATCGAACATTTCAGCAGCGAATGCCTCATCAGAATAAGACAATCCCAGACTAACCAAAATTCTCACCCAAATTACTCGGGCCTTCGCCCATATTATGCGAATCAGTCTGCTAGTCAACGTACGAATTTTAATAATAGGCCTCAGTTTTCTCACCAACAACAACAACCCTCAACAAGTAGACCAACCCCAACTTCCAGTAATTTCAGACCAAATCCGAGTTTTTTCAAACAACAACAGAAAACTCATCACTTAAACACCGAACAATTCGATCCGTATGAACATAACTATGATTTTTCTTACAATGAGCAACAGAATTTTCTAACACCAACTAAATACAAAACCGTATCAGACAATTATTACCTTGATACACAAAAACATAGCAAATTCGAATTTCATTCAGGCGAAAATGTTTGTAATGATAATTATAACCAACAATATGATGAATATTACGATAGCGAACAGTTTTTTTCCCGACAAAATTTTCAGACTACCCCGGTAGAAGCAAAACCTCTCGATCACGAGATTTCCGGTCTTCAAACACAAATCCAAACGATGAACTTGGACGATATCAATCCAAATCTAAACTTTCCCGAACAGAATTTTCTGTAAGACCACTTCTTTCGGTCAATTCGAAAAACCTGTACTATATTACTGACTCTTCATATACATACAAACTCCTTATTGACACCGGAGCAGGATTGTTAATATTTAAGTGCGAAACTTGCCAACGATTTAAACAACGATTTCTCGAAAACGTAGTCATCCAAGGAATCACAGATCAGAACATCTTAATCAACGAATTCATCCTTGTACCTTTTAATGCAGCCGACCCACACTAGGTGTATATTTGTGAAATCGACATTGAATTCGACGGATTACTGGGTTCAGATTTCCTTGAACACTATAACAACTTGTCACCAATTTTAAAACATTACCTCTCTACAAAGTTCAACTTCAACTTTCAATAACTGCATCCCGGTTAATACAATCTCTTTAGGACCCCGAACAGAACAAATATGTAAATTAAAATGTAACCTCACTAATACTGAGGCTTTCCTATCCTCTGCCGAAATAGAAAAAGTTTATCTTCCCCATGTTCTTGATAAAATTAATGAAAAAGGCGAATTTCTTACGTCAATTTTGAATGCAAATGCTATAGCCCAAATCCACAAACAAGAGGTAAAAAGTCAGATATCAAAGATGCTTGAACAGGGTATTATACGTCCGTCTAACTCGCCATGGTCATCCCCGGTTTGGGTAGTTCCCAAAAAACTAGACGCATCTGGTACCCAAAAATGGCGTGCCGTCGTCAATTATCATAAACTAAATGAACTTACTGTTGACGACAAATACTCCCTACCGAACATTTCGGATTTACTTGACCGACTTGGCAAATGCCAATAATTCACCACTCTCGACTTATCTTCAGGGTTTCAACAAATCGAAATCGATACTAAAGACATCCAAAAAAACAGCATTCACAGTTGATAATGGTTATTTCGAATTAGTTAGAATGCCCTTCGGTCTTAAAAATGCTCCATCCACCTTCCAAAGGGTAATGGATAATATTCTTTTAGGTGTTCAAAACGAGAGATGTTTAGTCTATATGGACGACATTATCGTTTATTCTCCGACTATACATGAGCACTTTGCCGGACTTTCTGAAGTTTTCAAACGCTTGCGAAAAGCTAGTCTAAAGATCCAACCCAACAAATGCAAGTTCCTTCGCAAAGAGGTCGCGTATCTTGGCCAAGTATTCAACCATAGAACGAGAACTCCTTGCAATAGTGTGGGCGGTTAAACACTTTACACCAATAATTTTTAGCCGTAAGTTTCTACTTTTGACCGATCACCGCCCGTTAACTTGGCTGTTTTCTATAAAGGATCCTGGAAGTAGACTTGCAAGGTGGCGCCTTAAGCTCGAGGAGTACGACTATCAAATAATTTACAAATAAGGCAAAGTAAATAAAAATGCCGACGCGCTCTTTCGCATTAAAGTTAACAACTTTAATGAATACATATCTTTTCAAGCCAACAATCACCTAATACCGTTCATAGTACTCCTAACAAACGAAACTGACGATGAATCACGAGAACCCGAGACAAAAAGTCCCATTAATCTCTAACAAATCTCTGAAGAATTTAGAACTTTTGTCGAGCGATATCAAATCATTTCACTTATAGATTACGACAAAATTCAATTTTCTAATTGCCAACTCTTAGACAGAGAAAATAAAAACATACTTGTATTTCCCCAAAGTTCCCTCATGAAAGATTTTCACCATGACATCATCGAAGACATTTTTAAGGAAAATGCTGATTTCCACACCCCAAGCGTAAATGTCTTTGCAAGCAAAAGTGTTAGAAAGTGACGCTAATACATCGTCCCTCTCCCTTCTGACCCAGAAGTAGTTAACGAGATCCTTTTTGCATCTTTATATAATAGTAGAGATGTGTTTGCCCAAAACGAAGTATTCTGTGTTGAGAATAACATTGAATTGCCCATTTTGGAAATGCTTTCGTTTATCTTTTCCGAAATCGATATCAAATGGAAAGTTTGCCAAAATATCGTCCAAATGGCAAAAATATCGAGGTATCAATGAAACTATCCGCAGAATAAAAGAAACATACAATTGGACTGACTAAGGACGTTGACAATTTTATCAAAAAGTGTAAAACTTGCCAGAGAGCAAAACTTTACCGGAAAAATCTCGACAGCCCACTTGTTATTACTGAAACCCCACGCACACCCTTTGAATGTGTCAACATCGATATCCTGGAAGTCCCGACAAAAAACTATGCATTAACTACCCGGGACGAACTAACAAAATTCTCTCAGGTCTACCCCATAACCGAAAAATCGGCAAAAACTGTTGTTAGTACTTTACTACTATATTTCCAACACTTCGGTACCCCATTACGGATACACTTTGATTATGGCAGGGAATTCGACAACGCACTAATGAGAGATTTGTGTAAGCTATTTGATATCAAACTGTCCTATTCTAGTTTGGGACATCCACAGTCAAATGGTTCCTTAGAAGGATTCCACTCGACCTTACTAGATATGATTAGAATCCACAAATTATAAAATCCCGACGAACACCCCTTCAACATCCTTCCTGATGCAATCATCGCATACAACAACTCTGAAAATAAAATTCACGGATTCACTCCTTACGAAACTTGTTTATGGACATACTTCGAGTAGGATTCCCGAAACTCTCTACAACCAACAAACGTTGATATCCGAATACATCCGAGATCTTAACAACCGTATCTCACACTATTATAAAATCGCTCGTGAAAGAACGGAAGTTCAAAAACACAAAGCGAAAGCCCGATTTGATAAACATGTTCCCCAAAATGTCCCAAATTATCAAATAGGCGATAAAGTCTATATTAAGGAATCCCAAATCAAACTCCAAAATAAATTCAATGGTCCTTTCCAAATCCTGAAGATTCACAAAAATTCCGCGACATTCCTTAATCCAAAGACCAAACAAAAAACTAAATTAAATTTCGACAGAATGAAACCGTTCTCAGAAAGTTAATTTCTGTTTCAGGTTGTGCCTGCTGTTCGGATCAGCAGTAGCCCAATATCAAGTCGAACCTCTAAATAACACATTAGGGATATATTACCACAACGAAGCCCAAATAATCGTTTCCAACAAGAAATGGACACTTTTGGTCCACAAAAATATTTCGGCCCTCGAACACGACAAACAATAGACTTTTACAAACACTTATCGAAACTGTTAACTATAAATCTTTTGCAATGAATTACTTCCGCTCAGATGTAAAAACTCATAATAAATCTTCTAAACCACATATCCACCACAATTGAGGACAAATTTATCGAAATAAATATGGACACCAAAAGACCAAAACGCCACATACTTGATGGTGCAGGTACTCTTTTTAAAGCAATTACCGGAAACTTAGACGCGGATGACGGTAAATATTTTACTGAAAGTATAAATAGGCTCAATCAAGGTCAATTACAAATAGAAAATTTTCTCAAAAACCAAATCTGTGTAACTACCTCTGTCATTAAAACTTCAACAAGACCGTCCAAAAACTTGACTCTTTAACAGCAATATGAAAAACCTAGAAACCACAATAGGAAAAATTGACGATAAAGTCGGTTACATCGAAATGAAACTTATGTTGCTCGAATTATGCGAGAAACTAATGGAGAATTACCTTTACTCGGAAGATAGCCTAAATGATGTGCTAAATTCAATTACTTTAGCGCGCCTTAATATCATACATACATCTATTTTAACGCCCGAACATCTCATTACGGCATTGCAAGAAATATCACAAAACCTAATCTAAAGCAATCTTCCACTACCAATAAAATACTCAAGCATTGGTCTATACTTGGAAATTATCGAGTTAGAAGCGTTCCAAACAAACTCAGATCTTATTTTTGTCTTAAGAATTCCATTAGTAGAACAACAACCATATACCCTTTTCCGGTTATACCCTACCCCAATTTACGATGAACTGGGTTACATCACCTTTTGTTTTTCACTCAAAAGTACCTCACGAAAAACGAAGACTCTTTAATGTTAATTTCAATCAAGGACTCGAGTGCGTGCTATCGGAAGGAAATTGTGTCCCGACCTATACGCCTATCCTATAGACTCGAACGCACCGCGCGAGGTGCAACTTCTGATAAGTATTCAAAATGTGCCGGACAATTGCAGAAGTGCAGTAATTTTTGGTCAGGGTTACAGTGTCCAAAAACTTAAACAAAATATGCGGCTTGTCGTGACCTCCGAACCTTTACGTGTTGTGGTGAGTTGCAATCAAAAGAACTCAACTACTTTAACTCTAGTGCGCAACTCCATTCTAAAACTTCAATCGGAGTGTAGTGCCTTTGTAGATGTTACTAAGGTCCAGGCTGAGTCTGGAAAAGAAACAACCCTTTCCTAAGTCTATCATACAGTTACAGTACCTTACAACTGTTGCGATACGATTCCAGAAAAGGTACAAATTTCCGAACTGAAACCCTTCGACATAAGCTGCATCAACATAGAGGAACTGGATGTTGCAAACCATAAGTTAGAACAGTACTCCAGAGACCTAGATGGTATTATAAATCAGCCTTTCTTAACCAAGAACATTTCTTGGTTTACGTATACGACTATAGCTGTCGTCATGATCATTTCAGCGATCATGATTTTCAACATCATCAAAAAGAAAATTGATAGCACCCAAAAAAGTACCAACCAACCGACGACGCCTTCATCGTCTCTAAGAATGCTGCCTAAACTAAGGCCAGTATTAAAACCAAATCCGATCACAGAAACAACTGTGTAAACATTTCATTTATAATAATGTATTTTTTATGTATTACCCTTTTTATTTTATTTTACTAACCCTGTTATATTATATAAGTTTGATTTTTGATTTATTATTGACACATATTTTATACTAACAATTTTATTTTTATTTTCGAATTACCTTTGTAATAAAATTTATGTCAGACATCAATTGTGTGTGAACGTGATTGTAAATAATTTTAAATGTGTAAATGTGCTCAGAAACAAATTAGTGTCCATAAATGTCTATTATTGAGTTTGACATGTTTGAAAAAGGACAAAATGTGTCCGAAACGTAACATTTAAAATTAAATAAACAAATGACCAAAAACCAAGAAAAATTTTAATCAATCTATATATATATATATATATATATATGTCTAGTCGTAGGCTTTCACGGATGGAACAATATGAAGAAATATTTATCCAGGAATACATCCGTTCGTTATATTGATATATTGATTCATATTTGAATCCTGCAGATGTTTCGCCAAGGTCTCACTTGGCATTCTCAATGCGTTGTTGTGGTGAACTGAGAGGTGAATAATTGTCTTCCATGTGTTAGAAAGGTGCAGGGCGTCATCTCTTTTGTTTAGATGTCCACTTTTCTCGATTTCAATGGCTTCTCGTATTAGTCTGGTTTTATAATGAGTTGTTTGTGCGATCTGTTTGCAACTATCGAAATTGATCTTATGGCCCGATTGTTGTTGGTGTTGGAACAGAGCCGATGTTGTCTGTTTATTTTTGACAGCTAATCTGTGCTCATCTAAACGGGCTGAAATTCCCCTGTTCGTTTGTCCGACGTATACCTTGTCGCACGTTCCACAAGTTATACTATATACCCCTTGGTTTTCAAGTTTAACTTTTGGTTTGGGATTTCCTAAACATGTGCCTATGGTCTGGTGCGGTTTGTATGCTATCGCTATGTCATGCCTTCGAAGAATTCGGCCAATTCTGTCCGTTGTCCCTTTGATATATGGTAAGACTGCTTTTGTTTTTTCGGTGACCTCATCATTTGGTTTTGGATCAAGGTGTTGTTGTGCCATTGCCTTTTTGATTGTGTGGTTTGTGTATCCGTTTTGTCGTAGAGCGTTAGTTATCTGTTTTAATTTGTGGGGTTTGTTATTGTCGTCGGTCAGTCGTATGGATCTGGAAACTAGCTTGTTGGCAACTTCCTGTATTTGAGAAGGGTGGTGATTTTTACTTTAAGTATCTGTTCGTGTGTGTTGGCTTTCTATATACGGTGTGGTCGAAATGCCTGTTCTGGGAGTTTTTTCTTACGAGGACGTCAAGAAAAGTCAGCTGGTTGTTTTCCTCAAGTTCTACTGTAAATTGAATCCTGTGGTGTATGGAGTTTAGGTGTTCCACAAACTTAAGAAGTTCTTGTTTGCCGAAAGACCATATGAAAAATGCATCATCGACGTATCTTAACTATAACTTTGGCTTCAGGTTTGCTGTCTGTAGTGCCTTTTTCTCGAAATAGGTCATGAAGAGGTTTGCCACTGCTGATGATAGTGGGGACCCCATTGCTGCTCCCTCGGTTTGTTTATATATGCGGTTGTCATACATAAAATAGGCACTTTTGAGGCAGTGTCGAAAAACTGAGAGGAAAAAGATGTATTTCGCTGTGCAACCTCAACTTTCTGATCAACTGCCGCAATTAGAACTTGCTACCAAGGTTCACAAAGCTGTCACTAAACACAATAAACAGGAAAACTATAATCATTCTAAATAAAGCAAGCAGAGCCCTGGACCAGGACTGGACCACCTTCACCTGAAGCTCAACCGCCAATTACACACGGTACTGTGGGACAGAGTAGAGCTGCTAACACACTGGCGCACTGAGACTGACAAAACTCAAACATCGTCCAAACTCCGGAAGACATTGCAGAATCTACAAACAAAATCTCGGAAATACGAACAACCCACAGCCCAAGACAACATCCGCAGTGTCCACAACATCTCCAACCACCCACTATTCACCACAGAAATTAGTGTTCTTAGTAAGGGTTTCAACTTTGCTATAACTCCGAAGAAAATTCCGATCGAGGAAATCATCTCCAATTTCGAAACAAGCCTCACAACTTTAGATAAACAAACGGCAGAGCAGATAAGGCAAGACGTCGCCCAAGTCATCAGATCCGCCAAACCACCTCAACCAAACCTCAGCCGACAGGAAATGGAAGCCCTCAAGACTCTCAAAGAATCCAAAAATATCACCATACTACCTACCGATAAAGGAAACTCCACAGTCGTAATGAACACTACAGACTATCAGGACAAAATGAAGCAGCTTCTCGACGATGACTCAAGTTACAAACCATCATCCAGAGACCCGACCACCTACCTAGAAAAAAACAACGAAATCCAAAATTTAAGATTCACCCATAGAAGAAGAAGTACAGAAAAAACTGATGCCCAGAGAAAAGTCAAGTCGATGCCCAAAGCTCTACGGTTCGCCCAAAATCCACAAAGCCGGAGTCCCATTTCGACCTATAGTCAGTGCTTTTAACTCGCCAGTATACAACTTGGAAAAATATCTAGCCAGCACCCTACAACCAATTGTGGAAAAAGCAGATTCTTACAATAAAAACTCGGAACACTTCACGCGCATTCTCAACAGTATTTCCATAGAACCAGAATATATCATAGCTAGTTTCGATGTTAAGAGCTTATATCCAAGCATACCAGTAGAAGAAGCACTTCAACAAATATCTGAGAATGAAGACCTCCCACAATTCATAATAGATCCCATCACCACACTTCTCAAATACAGGGAGTTGCCAACACGCTAGTTTCCGGATCCATACGACTGACCGACGACAATAACAAAACACCCGAATTAAAACAGATAACTAACGCTCTACGACAAAACGGATACACAAACCACACAATCAAAAAGGCAATAGCACAACAACACCTTGATCCAAAACCAAATGATGACGTCACCGAAAAACCAAAAGCAGTCTTACCATATATCAAAGGGACAACGGACAGAATTGGCCGAATTCTTCGAAGGCATAAGATAGCGATAGCATACAAACCGCACCAGATCATAGGCACATGTTTAGGAAATCCCAAACCAAAAGTTAAACTTGAAAACCAAGGGGTATATAGTATAACTTGTGGAACGTGCGACAAGGTATACGTCGGAAAAACGAACAGGGGAATTTCAGCCCGTTTAGATGAGCACAGATTAGCTGTCAAAAATAAACAGACAACATCGGCTCTGTTCCAACACCAACAACAATCGGGCCATAAGATCAATTTCGATAGTTGCAAACAGATCGCATAAACAACTCATTACAAAACCAGACTAATACGAGAAGCCATTGAAATCGAGAAAAGTGGACATCTAAACAAAAGAGATGACGCCCTGCACCTTTCTAACACATGGAAGACAATTATTCACCTCTCAGTTCAAATATATATATATATATATATATATATATATATGTGTGTGTGTTTTAGGTGGTTTCCGGGAATTCATCCGCGTATTTAATAACTGATCCCTGTCGGGATCGATGATGAAATGACGACGTTTCGGCACAGTCACATCTGCCCTCTTCAGGTCGGTTCGCATGATTCTCGTAGCCTTATGCTTTCGCTTCTAGTTACTCGAATACTAAGATTTTCAGAAGCGCTCACGGTGTTATATAGTCGCGGCTCGGCGCCTATTGGTTGGCACCGTGAACAGCTGCGTGTGTTGGCCCTTGGCGCTCAGTGGGCACGCCTCCCGCCTGCTGATTTGTTATTTCCGGTTGAGTTGTTATTGGACGGGTCCGGGCTGGTACGGTGTTTAATAGAATTTTCCAACAATTCGATAAGTTCTGAATTTCATTGCGTGCGTTTAGACTGTGAGGCCTTTTCGCTATTACAATTGCCTCTCTTACGAGTCTTGATTTCGGGTGTTCTATATTTGTCAGTACTCTGGTGTTCTCAAAGTCTATTCGGTGTGACATCGTGGTGGCGTGTTCCACAATGAATGTTGTTTTTTCCTGCTTTCTTACAGCGTTTTGGTGTTCATAACGTCTAGCTCGAAGTCTTCTATTAGTTTGCCCCACATAGGTTTAATGGCAGTCTGCACATGGAATCTCGTACACTCCCTGTTATTCTAAAGGGATCCTCGTCTTCGGAGTCCTCAACACCGTGCTTATTTTTCTGTCTGTATTGAAAATAGTATCGATATTGTGTCTCCGTAGAATTCTTGCAATACTGTCCGTGGTCCCCTTGACATACGGTAAATAAGCCTTGGTTAATAGTGTCTCATGCTCCTCGTCTGTTTGTCTCGGTTTTGACTTTAGGGCTCTTTGTATATTTCGGTCTGTAAATCCGTTTTGTCTCAGAGCTGTTTTTAAACTGTCCATTTCCTGTTTGATGTTATCCTGCTCAGCTAGTCTTTGTGATCTCGTTACTAAAGTCTTGACGACGGCTTGGAGTTGGGCTGGGTGGTAATGAGAATTAGCATGAAGGAATCTGTTGGTGTGAGTTGCTTTCTTATATACTGTATGGCCAAGGGTTCCATCTTCCTTCCTATTTATGAGAACATCAAGGAATGGCAGTTGATTGTTGGCTTCAAACTCCATGGTAAATTTTATTTTGTGATGGATGCCATTAAGGTGATCTAAAAAAGTATTGAGGTGTTCCCTCCCATGAGGCCAAATCACAAATGTATCATCCACATATCGCAACCATAAACTGGGTTTAAGGGCTGTTGTTCTTAGTGCCAACTGCTCAATGTTCTCCATAAAAAGGTTCGCTATAACTGGTGAGAGTGGCGATCCCATTGGAGCTCCTTCCACTTGTTTGTATCGTTGGTTCTCGTAAACAAAATAGGTGTTCATCAGACAGTCTTAAGTCTACAAGGTGTTGAGGTGATTTGTATTTTTCTATTATGATATCCAAGACTTCGTCGATAGGGATGTTGGTGAAAAGGGACACTACGTCAAAACTTACAAGAAGACACTCTGGTTGTAAGACCGTTTTTCTAAGTATTTCGATTAAATGTGTCGAATTTTTCACATATGAGTCTGCCCCCTCTGCTAACGGTTGAAGTTGTTGGGCTAGGTATTTGGCTAGGTGTTCTGTTGGGGATCTAATTGAGCTTACTATTGGCCTCAAAGGTGCACCTTCTTTATGTACTTTTGGCAACCCATAGAATTTCGGACATCTCGATGACTTTTCACGCGGAATTAGTTGCAGTTGGAGATTTTTGTCGATCCTATCAGCTTGGATTTTGGCCTTGGTTGTTTTCTCCAGATAAGTTGTTGGGTCACTCGTAATTTGTTTATATGCTGGATCTTGTAGCAATGTTTGAAATTTGTTTGAATAATCCGCTGTATCTAAAATTACAGTCGCATTTCCTTTATCAGCAGGTAGAATGACAATGTCCTTGTTGAGGCGAAGTTGTTTCAAGGCCTCATTTTTTCTATAGATTGGTTCCTTTTGGGTGGTTTAGACTTTCTTAGAACATGTGGCACATCTTGTCTAATTATTTCAGCGGTGTTCGTAACTAATTTGTAAACTGCTGTTTCCACTCCACAAATTATGCACTCTGTTGGTATGTGAGAGGGAGCAATAGCGTAATTGAATCCCCTAGCCAACACGCCAATCGAGGAAGAGTTCAATTGGACCGAAGATAAGTTATAAACGGTTTTATTCGTTTCCAGTTGCCGTGAGGTTAGACTGTGACCGTTATTTTTCGAGAAAGATTCGTTTTTGGGGCTCCTATTGGAGTTTCAATTTGTTAAATTTTGTCTATTGTTGCATTGTGGTCAACTCTGCATTCGTTTCGGCCCTAAATTCGCTAATCTCATCGAATTTATCCCATATTATCGGGTGGAGTGTATTGCTTACATGTAGGTGGATATCTAAGAGTTTAGTATTAAAAACATCCAAATCTCTTCTGACATCACGTATGGCTTCCCTAAGTAGGGCACAACTAGCTTTCCATAAGATATTCTGGTTGCGATATGTGGATGATACATTTGTGATTTGACCTCATGGGAGGGAACACCTCAATACTTTTGTAGATCACCTTAATGGCATCCATCACTAAATAAAATTTACCATGGAGGTTGAAGCCAACAATCAACTGCCATTCCTTGATGTTCTCATAAATAGGAAGGAAGGTGGAACCCTTGGCCATACAGTATATAGGAAAGCAACTCACACCAACAGATACCTTCATGCTTGTAGTTAGGCTGGGTGGTGATGAACCCAGCCTAACTACAAGCCGTCGTCAAGACTTTAGTAACGAGATCACAAAGAATAGCTGACCAGGATAACATCAAATAGGAAATGGACAGTTTAAAAACAGTTCTGAGAAAAAACGGATTTACAGACCGAAATATACAAAGAGCCCTAAAGTCAAAACCGAGACAAACAGACGAGGAGCATGAGACACTATTAACCAAGGCTTATTTACCGTATCTCAAGGGGACCACGGACAGTATTGCAAGAATTCTACGGAGACACAATATCGATACTATTTTCAAAAAAGACAGAAAAATAAGCACGGTGTTGAGGACTCCGAAGACGAGGATCCCTTTAGAACAACAGGGAGTGTACGAGATTCCATGTGCAGACTGTCATAAAACCTATGTGGGGCAAACTAATAGAAGAATTCAAGCTAGACGTGATGAACACCAGAACGCTGTACGAAAGCAGGAAAAAACAACATCCATTGCGGAATACGCCACCACGATGTCACACCGAATAGACTTTGAGAACACCAGAGTACTGGCAAATATAAAACACCCGAAATCAAGACTCGTAAGAGAGGCAATTGAAATAGCGAAGAGGCCTCACAGTCTAAACGCACGCAATGAAAATCAGAACTTATCGAATTGTTGGAAAATTCTATTAAACACCGTACCGGCCCGGACCCGTCCAATAACAACTCAACCGGAAATAACAAATCAGCAGGCGGGAGGCGTGTCCACGAGCGCCAAGGGTCATTCACACGCAGCCGTTCACGGTGCCAACCAATAGGCGCCGAGCCGCGACTATATAACAGCGCGAGCGCTTCTGAAAATCTTAGTATTCGAGTAACTAGAAGCGAAAGCAGAAGGCTACGAGAATTATGCGAACCGGCCTGAAGAGGGCAGATGTGACTCTGCCGAAACGTCGTCATTTTCCTATCGATCCCGGCAGGGATCCGTTATCAACTACGTGGATGAATTCCCGGAAACCACCTAAAACATTTAGTGCCCGCGAAAACTTAAAAACAAATACAAATACACAGATAGAAAATACACGTTTTTTATGTACGGGGAACACATTTTCCACGTATTGATCACCCTGCAGTTTCAACTTCTAAGCGGGGGTGAATATCCTTCTAAATATTTAAATATAAAGGGGTAACATGTGATACCTCTTTTTAAAGCTGTCTTTTTTGCCAATCTTTTGACACATCATTTTTTTAAATCAGATTATTTTTTACAGAGTAATGCCATTTTAAAGTTTCAAATTAAAATAATTATTATTTACATTGTATTTACATTATTAATATTATATATGCCTTAGAATTACCTTGTATTTAAATTAGACTTTCAAAATGTCGACCATTGTTGGTAAGACAATGGTAAAGTCGCTGCTGGAAGTCCTCCCGCAATTTTTGATGCATCTCTGGGGTAATCCGAGTCGGGTGATCTTGCTGGCCATTCTATAGCGCCCCTTCTTCCTATCCATTTATCTGGCAATGTCTCATTAAGACAATTTCGTACAGGCAAGGCATAATGTGGAGGTGCTCCGTCCTGTTGAAAAAATAGGTTTTCTTCGTCGAGCAATCTAAAGATTCGGTTATAAGGGGATTTATCACATTTTCCAAATACAATTCCCCAGTTAAATTTTCATCTACGAAAATAGGACCAATAATTTTATTTCCGAGATTTCCGGCCCATGCGTTGATTTTCTGTTTCTGTTTTCTGTTGGTTGTTCTCTTTCCGAAAAACTTGTGGATTAGTATTGTACCAGTATCTACAATTCTGTTTACTGACAAATCCATTTTAAAAAAATCCTGCTTCGTCAGAAAAACAAATATTTTTAATATTTTTAATAAAATTAGGGTCTGACCCTTTGAGTCATTAGTTCGAAGAATTCTAACCATCTGTCATAATCATCCTCAGCAAGCTGTTGTAAAAGCTGTATTTTGTATTGTTAATTAAACAACATTCTAGTTATACTTGCAGATAAAGCAATAAACGAAATTCTATGTAATAATTCCGCTATTTTATTTGATTTTTCCCTTATGTGATTGGGTTTATTCCACTTTCCCCTATATAACTATCTTATCTCAGCAAAAATTTCTCTTCCAAATTCCCTAGAAAAGATACGAAATATGATTTATTTCACGATTGGTGTTTGAAAATACCATCACTTGTTACAAAATCTATATATCATTCAAAAAATTTAAAAGGACAATCAATTCAAAGCTAAGTATACGCCACACAAACTTTAATTATATTTTAGAGAAACACACTATGCCATTCAATAATGCTTATCAATTATTTTCAATTATTTGAAAAAAATGCTGCAATCAATATTTCACCATCGTTTTGCCAGTTGCCGGATCGCTGAAGTCTATCTTGATCCAGCCATTTATCTGTGATGTGCAGTTGGTAAGTTTCAATTTAAATAATCAGTAATTAATACGTAAACACCGAAAGTAAAACTTTTTTTAGTATTTGTCACAAAATGACGTGCATGAAACTTACATCGTTTAAACTACCTTTAAACGAGAGGGCTCGCGTAAAGTTAGCCCAACCATTTCACAATATTCAGTTTTTAAGATATTGGATAATTTGCCATAAATTAGATGTAAATATGCCGTGAATGAAAAAAAATTGCTGCTTTAATTTTTTTATTTTTAATGCATAAAGTTAGCACGACCATCGCTCACCGCCACAATTTTTTCATTTTTCATCCATGGTTGTGCTAACTTTATATGTAAAGTTAGCACAAGCATCGCCCATTTTCAGTAGAAACCCACATTATAATGACTAAGCATGTGCCAAATATTAGCCGTACATTTGCCGTTAACGAAAAGAATTTGCCGCTAGTTACATGCAATGAACTTCATAAGACGACAAAAGCGAACACCTGCATATAATACCAAGTTTCATCTCACCGCAATTGTTTCGTGTAAATGTTAATTTATACCTAATCATTCTCGTTTGTGCCTTCGCTTGTATGCTTGCATTGTTTGAAAAAAGTTTTATAATTTTCTAAAGTTAATTGTGTTTTTAAAAATTTCTTTTTGGAGGACAACGATCTAATTGGCGCAGTCAGTAGGATCCGTGTGACTGATTCGTGATCGCATCGAGCGGTAAAATCGAAGCCAATTTTAGTGTCTTAACACTTTAAACACGGATTGAACAATTTCTCGTGTTGAATTCCCATCTGAGGTACCCAACCAAGAGAACATCGTGTTGGAATCGTAACTTGGTAATCCAGCCAGAAGAACAAAGAGTTTCTTCGTGACGGAATCCTAACGTGGTAATCCATCCAGGAAAGCAGCTTTTCTCGAGACGGAATTATAACGCGATAATCCGTCCTTTAAGGCAGAGATCAATAACAAACCAAGGGCTGCAGGGAGGTCAAACAGAAACGGAGTTTGGAAATCACCGGTAAGTGTCGAAAATTTCCAATATTGCCTTTCCTTAACCCTATTGCAGGACTTTTGGTAAGATAATTGTTAAGAATTGATTTTTTGAAATAATTGAATTGATTTGAAATTAAATATTGATGAAATAAATAATTGTGTTGAAATATTGAATATAATTGAATTGAATTGATATTGGAAAATAAATATAAAATAATTTTTGAAAAATAGTAGAATAGTTTAGTTTTAAGTTTATGAATGTATAGGGCGTATCTGCGATGTTTGAAAAGCTTCGCTTTTGCGAACGAAAATCTTCAGACTCAGATCAGTCTAACAAAATTAGCGTTCTGAATTTGTTTAGAATAGATAAGATGAAATGACACCAACAAGAATTACACCGACCATGCACGGGTAACTATATAGGAATTCTCCGTTCAGAGTTTCAACCAGTCGGTTGATAAAGACAGATATACACCCAATTATATCGATGTTTGTTAAAAACCTCAGTCGCCGCTATTTGACAAATAGAATAAGTTTTCTGTTATTAATGGTTGCATGGATTGTGTCCATGAATATATTTATCTCTTACTTTTATATAGACAATAAAGGACAAACATTTAGAAATAAAGAAACTACTGTTTTGTGAAAGTATAGGTAAACTTGTTCCGTGTTCTGTTTTATTTTCTCAATTTATAATTTCTGTTTATTGAATTATTGTATAATTGTATGATCTGTGATTGAATTGTGAATTGTTGTTATTTTAGTTGATGCTCTCAAATTTAATTTTATTTTGTATTCATTAAAATCATGGTAATCTATTGCTGTGTTCCCTTTTGTGGAAATACTAGTTTAAATACAGTGATGCATCGGTTCCCAAAAGACACTGAGGTAAATAAAATAATTACATAAAAATATGTAACTGTATTTACAAAATAATATTTATATTTTGTATAATAAAATAAATATATTTGCAGCTACTTCAAATGTTGGGTTAGCCAGATTAATAGCAGTAAACTGTAGACCAAAACGCTCCAACAAATTAGGATGTCTTACAGAGAGTGTGATGCTCACTTTTCCTCAGAAACCAAGATTTGTTGGGGCTTAACAAGAAAGAAATCGAACTTGAAATTTGGTGCCATTCCTTCATTTTTTCATAATCATGGTATGTAATTTATTTCATAACAGTTTTGATGTCAGTACAGTACATTAATTTCTTAGATGAGGAAACTAAGGAGAATGTTAACCCGTATTTGGAAAGTGAATAGGATAATATTTGCTTAGATTTATCTTTTGCAACACCACCTGCTGCTAATTTTGAACATGGAAATATATCAACAGCAAAAAACAGAAGAGGTAAAAATATTACTACAGTTTAATTATATTTTTAATATATAAATATATTTTTATCAGGATATCAGGAGGCCATCTCACCTTCTAAGAACTGCTAAAGGCAAGATCATGGATCAATCAAAAAAGTTCGATTGGAATAAAAACAAACTATGTAACGTTCAATAAAAATTGTTTAATATTGAATTTCCTTTCCTTTTATAACATTTTAAACATAATAATAAGTCATCCTGCATTTCTGATTGCTTCTGGGTAAAAGATGTAGTTAAAAATCAGGATGACTAAGAATTAAAAAAATACAATGTATTTAATGTAAATCCGTATTTAATTTTCCCGCCTTGTATGTTTTTACCAATACGACTATGAAAAGCCAAACATGTCTTACTACTACCCAAGCGAAGAAAATGACTATGATCACAACTACCACCCTGAAACTGAAAACGAATTTTCAGACTTTGAAAACAACCCCATGCCAAATTCCAATACTAATGATAACAGCGAGACTGACGAAAATTGTCCCAAACCAGCCTCGATCAAGAGAGAGAAACTATAGAAATGAACGCCTTTCTAGTAACACACTACCCTATATCGAAATGAAATTACTAATCGATTCAGGAAGTTCGAAATCAATAATCAAACCCGACATAGTATAACGCTTTTTTCCAAACAGTATTTTTGATTCAAACGTAACATTAAAAATTACCCTTGGTGGCAAAACCATCAGACACGAAGCTCATGTAGCCCCTTTTCCTGAATTTGACATTCACGAATATTTCCACGGAGTCGACTTAACTAATAAGAGACTCATAGGCAATCATGTCCAAATTCGCCTAAAATATAGAGGTCAAAACAGTGAAATAAATTTTTCATTCAATATTGAAGCGAAAGAAAAATTTTTAATGAACATCCCGTAGACATTAATAACGGAGAAATTTTAATAAACGCAATGTTTTTTAGCAAACTTTATACACCCCGGTAAACATTTCTTTAACCTGTTAGAACCAATAAAAACCACGAAATTTCAGAATGGTCTTCATGAAATACACAATTTCAATTTTGTAAACATGAACAATTTTTATAATTGTAATCTCGAAAAAAAGAACTTGGGAAATTAATTAGGGAAAATCACACGAAGAGAAAGAAGTTATTTTTAAACTTTGCAAAAATCTCAAAGATATTGTACTAAAACCTAATGACAAACTAACATTTACTTCTAAAGTTAAGCATGCTATTAAAACTACAAACGAGATACCAGTATATAAAAAGTGTTATTGCTACCCCTATATTCACAAAAACGAAGTTCGTAGACAAATTCAAGAACTATTAGAACAAGACATCATACAACCATACAGCAGCCCATGGTCATCACCGATCTGGATTGTACCGAAGAAGTTATCGATTATAGAAAAATCAATGAGAAGACTATAGATGACCGATACCCAATACCAAACATCAATGGCATATTGGACAAGTTAGGCCGAAGCCAGTATTTTTCTACGCTAGATTTAGCAGCTGTTTTCATCAAATAGAGATGAGTGAATGTTCCGTACAAAACTGCCTTTAAGGTAGAGAATGGCCACTATGAGTACAAGAGGATGCCATTTGGACTCAAAAACGCGCCCTCAACATTTCAGCGTGTAATGGATGAAGTTTTAAAGGATCTTCAAAATAATATTTGCATGGTTTATATGGACGACATCATTATTTTCAGTACAATCTTACAAGAACACATCCAAAATTTGCAATCCGTTTTTGAAAAACTAAGAGAAGCTAAATTAAAAAATCAATTAGACAAATGCGAGTTTTTACGAAAAGAAGTTGAATTCCTTGGACATGTAGTAATAGTTGTTGGATTGTGGGGTATTGTTGTATATCCGTTTGTAGTGATTATATACAGCTACCGATAAAACCTTTTTCGCATATTCCTGTCCAACAACATGTTTATTTAAATAATCGTAAAATCGTAAATCTTCTTCGGTGGAGGTTTTCTGTACTGTCCATTTTTGGCATCGACACTATCTTTCTTTTTGCTCTCGATCTCGCTTAAGGCGACGAAAAAATGATGACATTTCTCGCACTTAACGAATCTTGTGGAACTAATGAAAGTTTCAACGTGTGTATAAGGATCGCCGCATTTCGGACAGGATAATGTGTTTTTGTTCTTACCACCCTCGCTTCCAGTGCTTTTCGTCGGGGGCAAAGGTGGTTGCGTTCCTGTGGGTGGTTCGCCAGCACCAATGGTCTTCAAAAGAACGATGCTGGTTATGAAGTCTTTGTGGTCAAGATGATGAGTTTTTGTGTACAGTCCAGAACGAATACCATGCTGTAATTTCTTATTTTTCGAAGCCGCAATAGCAAATTTTCCAGCTGTAGCCAGGGAAATCCTTACACAACTCATTTTTCACTAAAACTGTTTACAATCCAAACGTTACCTGAATGACCTCTCGCAAAACCGACTTATTAGAACGTGCCGAAAAGTTTCACGAACCGCGATATTATCATAACGTATTAAATAAATTAAAATTAATCCCAAATATTTGGGAAATAGTAGACCACTATTATTGTTGAAATGTCTAAATGAACTGGAAAATTTGCTATTGCGGCTTCAAAAATAAGAAATTACAGCATGGTATTCTTTCTGCAGTGTACTTCACAACCAGCATCGTTCTTTTGCAGACCATTGGTGCTGGCGAACCACCCACAGGAACGCAACCACCTTCGCCCCCGACGAAAAGCACTGGAAGCGGGGGTGGTAAGAACAAAAACACATTATCCTGTCCGAAATGCGGCGATCCTTATACACACGTTGAAACTTTCGTTAGTTCCACAAGATTCGTTCAGTGCGAGAAATGTCATCATTTTTTCATCGTCTTAAGCGAGTTCGACAGCAAAAAGAAAGAAGGTGTTGATGCCAAAAAAGGACAGTACAGAAAACTTCCACCTCCACCGAAGAAGATTTACGATTGTTTAAATGTAGTAATAGTATTAAACCGAAGCCGAGGAAAATAGAAGCAATATCAAAATTTCCACTGCGGAAAACACAAAAAGATATAAAATCATTTTTAGGACTCCTCGGATACTATAGGAAGTTTATTAAAAATTTAGCAAACATCACAAACCAATCACCAATTGCTTAAAAAAGGACGAATCAGTGAAACATACCCCAGAATTTTTGGAATCTTTTAATATATCCGAACCGCTCCTAGCCTATCCAGACTTCGAGAAAGTTTTAAACTAACAACTGACACTTTGAAATATGCTTTAAGTGCAATATTATCCCAAAACAAACGTCCAATAGCTTATGCGTCCAGGACATAAAGCGAATCGGAAATCAATTATTCAACTATTGAGAAAGAGTTATTATCAATAGTCTGGGCTTGCAGGTACTAGAGAATGTATCTTTTTGGTCGTAAGTGCCATATTTCGACCGATCACAAACCTTCAAAAAGGTTATTTTCCTTGAAAGAACCGAATTCCACACTCGTAATATGTAGACTAAAACTGGAAAAATTTGATTTCACCATCGATTACCTAAAAGGAAAAAATAATCAACCGGCAAATGCATTGTCAAGAAATCCCACATCGATTGATTTCAACCCAATCGAAACAACAGCCCCAGACGTGAATCTCGATGACTTAGAAGAAATCATCTCGAAAGAACTCGAAGAACGCAATAAACTACCCAATTTAGCCGACGAAGATATAGAAGAAATTTTACACGGACCTAAAGAAAATTCATCAAAAATTAGAGTACACTCAAAAATTTTACTAAAGCCGAAAAATCCAGAAGAAGAAGAAAAAAAGAAGAGGATCTTCAAACAGTTCACACTTCAGGCGAAAACCCAATACTAACAATTCTCATTTCCAATAATCCTATAAATACTTATAAAAACCAAATAATAATAACAACAGGAGACATACCAGATTTGACTGTAAAAAGAGAGAAAATATTTGAAAATACCCGACTTTTGCTACATTAGCGAAGAGACTCATAAACGAAAATATCATTAAACTAGCGAAAGAATACTTCTGTATTATACTTTCACAGAAATTCACCTCCTGAAAATTTCGTCATAGTGATTGAAAACACATTCATCTAACACCCACGACAAATAAACCATTTGAACACATTCATATAGACGTTTTCCAAATTTCCAAAGTTCCCTACTTAACTATTATTGGCACATTTTCACGTTATGGACAAGCATATCTTTTAAAAACTACAACTGGAGTATCAGTAGTAGATAGAATATTTAACTTTATAACCCATCACGGACTACCCCTCAAAATAACGTCTGACAGTGGTTCCGAATTTAAGAACAAAAACTTGGAAAACTTTTGTCAACTACACCGTATCGAATTATATTTTACCACCGTGAAAATTTTTAACTCTAAACACTATAGATGTATTAGAGAAACTAACAAAGAATTTACAAGCGAACAAGTTATGAAACACGCCATATTATCAAACACTAACTCCATCCATTCAGTAAATAAATTAACCCATTTTGACTTAAATGATCAATAATTCTATCAACTTATGTTCAAAACCACAAACAGTTCAATAAAACTTTATGAAAAAATCAGCGCAAGAAATGCTCAGTATAAAGAAAATATAATTATCAAAAGAAACCTGAAACGAAAAGATCCACGGACTTATCTTAAAAACAAAGCGGCTTTTGTTTAAACAAAATTCCGCGACAAAAAGCTACCAAAATTTGACAAAACTCAAATACTTGATGACGACGGTATATATGTAAAAACAAAAAAGGGAACTTACCATAAACTGTTCCTCAGGAAACCAAGTAATAATCCTCAACAATTGTTACAGGTTCAAAATGAAGGCGAAGATAATGACCCTTCACCTGGTCCTTCAAATAATTAACCTAGTAGAAAGTAGTGAATATAAAATAACCATTAACAGTTTAGAATGCTTATTGTTACCCTTAAATTTAGGAAACGCCATGATTATATATAGCAAGCATAGATTTTTACATTACATAGATTTAGAAGAAATGGTAAAGCAAAAGGCAAAACTTGAGGAAAATTTCAAAATACTGTAATGTTTTTATTTTCACACTCGGGTTCAGTTCAGTTCTTGGATTTATTTAAAAACACAGTCCAACTCACTCTAATTTATTTCCACCACTTCTACGTAATTTATATTCACAGAAACTACTATTTACATTTTATCATAACTGTACAATACGACCGTCGAAAACTGAATGCCTCCTATCGCCAGCTGTCTATATTTATATATTTCTCTTCGAATTGTCTGGTAAGTCCAGGAACCATCGGGAAACTCTTTAATGATCTGGAAGCTTTAAGGGAATTCCCAGTAATGGCAGCGGTCGGCCTGTTGAGACACAAAACATTTCGCATTCCCAGAAGTGTCGGAATAACGTCCCTTCCACGAATTGGTTGATGGCCGATGGCACCAGCTGTCGGATGAATTCTCGTAACAATACTTTCAAATAATTTTCAAAAAGTTGAAGCAACAAATCTATTATCTTATTATGCTCTCGCACAAAATCTCCTAAGCAGAACAGAATGTTTAATTGAAACTTTAAATAAGAAATTAACAAGTCTTCACCCTTTTGTTAGACAAAAAAGAGGATTAATTAATGCTCTCGGAAAAGTAAATAAATGGATTGACTCTTTCTATTTTTCTATTATTTAAATTATTCCTGTATACCAATGATTTTACTTCGCCTCATAGTTGTAGTATTCCATTTATGCAACTGCTCAAGGTCTACCCTATATAACAAAATTCACCTTTTTGAACCACATTTGACTATAATTTTATTCTACCATTTATTTCAACCACCCGGTATATGCAACTGCTTCTAAAATACCCCGTCCTACATGTTATAATAATTCAAATATATTATATATAAGAAATTTTTGATACACCCTAAATAAGAATAATTTTACCCCACCCTTACTTCAGACACTTTGTATATATATATATATATATATATATATATATGTTTTAGGTGGTTTCCGGAATTCATCCGCGTAGTTGATAACTGATCCCTGCCGGGATGAATTCCCGGAAACCACCTAAAACATTTAGTGCCCACGAAAACTTAAAAACAAATATATATATATATATATATATATATATATATATATATATATATATATGTTCCAATTTAATATATTGAAAAAATTGTCTACAGATTGATAGGTATTTGATTTTTGCGTACGGTGATGATAGTTTATTGCTGAAGATATGTCTCAACGGTAATGTTTCATATGCGCCGAGACATGTTTGGTGATTGCATTTGTTGTATTTGGTGGTAATAGGTTCTGACCGAGAGGTTAAGAATTTTAGACGCGATTAGAATGAAATGGTGGCTTTGTGGTTATGGGATTGTCGGTATTATTATCAAAAAAAAATTAATATAACCGCAATTTGAATTTTATTATGTTTATCTTGGTATATCATATTGAAAAAAGTTAATGAGGATTTTTATATTCAAATGAGTGTTTATAATGTTTAGGAGCCTTCCTTGTCAGATTGCTGAATTGGTCTCGGAAATTATGACTTTGACCTCCAGTAGTATATGCTTCGTATGTTATGATAGCTATTATAAAAACACTGTTGCCAGAAATCTAACAAAAACCTGTTTGGGAAACTCTTTACAAACATAGGAGTTAAACAAACATACTGATGGTTAGCTGGAGATCTGCTGATTCATGTTTAAATCGACCAATGAGAGCACGGTTTATGACGTCACGGAAAAGTGGAAAGAGGTCCTGTTTGAGGATCTATGATTGACAGGTTGCCATATTTCCCTAGATCTCTGAAAAAAACACACACTGAGAGCGTATTGTTTCATTAAACAGCGATAAGCAAAATCTCTAAACCTAGAGAAAACACACACGAATGAATTGATTCTCATGACAATGTAGTTCAATCCATTGACTGTAGCCAAATTTAAAGCAAAATTTGATGCCTTGTTGGTATAAATTAAAAGATTTTTAAAAACCCAGCATAGATTGTTGTTGAATATTGTTGAATACGTACCGTCAAAAATGATGCTACTTGAAGCGAGTTTTGTGATTTTCACGCTAATATTGAAAAATGTGTTGTATGTCAATATATCATATGGCGTAAAACAAATGATTGTTTGCGCTTCAATAGATTGCTCAAACAGATCCGATTATATATGCAAATAATTTCGTGGGTTCAAAAATTAAATTAACACAGATATTCACCCGGGCTTTAGCTCCACAAAATAAACAATATACTTTTATAATCAGTATGGCATAGCATTTTTCCGGAACCTTGTCAAATCTTCCAGTCGATCTTGCCTTGATCTGTTTTTATTACTTCAGCCGGTTGAATGTTTTGGTAGGAATGATTAATTTCGAAGGTTTGTTAATTTTTCAATGGGCGGCGTAAAATGAATTTTATAACAATATGCTAATGAGAAATGGGCAACTACATGGTGGACGAATGTTGGTATTTTATACCCGCTAACCAACTGCTACCCAAGATTTTAAGCGCAAGCTCATATTTTCAAACAACAACGAAGGTGACGTAGATTGGTTTTCAAAGAAAACACCGACAACTTTAACATCTAGTATTAACAGTTCGAAATCTGACGCAAGCATCAGTGACTTACCTCATATCCTAAAGCACCTTCATAAATTACTAATTTTACTATGTACTATACTCTCTGCTCTTATTGTATTATTATTTAAAATTATTCTGAAATGTATAAAGAGGCAAATAAATAAATAACAAAAATGTATATTTGTATACATTTATTAGTGTAAAATATCATTCAAAAACATCAAGATATTCAATTTAAGATAGGTTTCGTGCAATTTTGCTGAGCGAAAGGTACTCCATTAGACAATTCATTAATAATTCTGCAGAATGCACGTGTCTTGTCGGGAAATCCAGTCTGGGATTCAATGTCCAGGCGAACATCTACAGTAGAGGATTTCATGGTGTCTTCCCGTCGAAAACAGTCGATGACAAACAGGTGCGACTTGAAAGCTATATAATCCAAAAGCGGTTTTGCACCTCCAAAGGTGTAAAAATCCATGTATCGTTTTTATGATAGGCGTACTTGCTCTTGGAGAAATCCAACTGTATTTTTTCATTCGACCAATAATTTCCGTTCAATGTTAGGCGAATATTTGAAATGTGAATATGGTTGAAACCAGTGGGTTCTTTGATGTTGATGTGTCGGTCAGTTTGGAAGCATACGATAACATAGCAGGGGCTTTCCACTTCAGCACACGTCTTCACAGCCCATATCTCTCGAGTGGAGCTTGTATTGAGTGCAGGTAACTCTTGCAGTTCCCACTTCCTTAACGGTATAATTATGCTGGAATCCAATGTGACTGCGTACAATAAATCCAGCTTTACTTCATCGTTAGGAAATATGTGTTGTACTTCGAATTCGATGCTGTCATTTGTCAAGTTTGCCTTTGGTAGCAGCATCGATGACCATAAAGCAGTCATCACCACTTCCTTATCGCACCAGTCGAATTGTTTGTTTCCCACATATTACTCTCTGATAGTCGTTGAATATAGAAAATAAATGTTTGAGCGATATATAGATTCGAAACATATTGTCGACAGCATTTCACATATGATTTATGGGAATAATTAAAGCCGGCTTTGAATAATTCCTTGGAACTGGTTGGATCGTAGCACAGGTACCTCTAATGGTGCTTACTCGGGCGGGATCTCTCACAGTTTCGATTTCCTTGCCGCACTGCTCATAGGTGACGCTGTGAAAAAGAGAGCTCCTGCATTTGGTGATAGTGAAACATCTCCAGTGTCTGCTGTTTTAACCACCTGGCCCTGGACAGCGATAAAAGAATCAGCCATGGAAAGCCAGCAATCGGACTGATTGTTGGTGATTTCCACAATATCGTTGTTTCCGAATGATTTGACATATGGACAACAGGTTCGCATCTCAACTCTTCTTATCGAATCATTGAAATTTGACTTGCTGAAGATATCGGATAGTTGAGTTGATATGGTAGCTGAGCGTTTGTAGAATCAACTTTGGAGAACGTAAGTGGTGTCTAGAAACCAATATCGGTTGAGGTTAGGGTGCCCTCTTATATCGCTCTTCACCAAATACAACTCGACCCATTTCTATTCCAGTTGCTTCAGCTCCAACCGTACTATTATATTTTCACCGCGAAAATTCACAAGTTCAGAGTCCTGATTCAAAAATTCTGATTCAGGTTATGTATTTCATTTCTGTTACCTGGCAAGGTGCTGCATTGTTTCATGAGAGTGTGTTGTTGTAGAAAGCTCCCGATGTAAGGTTACTATAGATGTGAATGGTACTCACCTTTATAATGTTCACAGGAAGATCCAAACGGTAAATTTAGTTGGCTGGTAGCAGAAGCTTGGAAAACCCCAAATTTCACCAATGCTGTCGTGAGGTTCAGCACGTTCTTGTTGCTAAAGATTTCGCACTTGAGAGTATTGTTGTTGGGCTTCAAAGAGAAAATTTTGTTGGCGTCCTTTGATAAATCACAACCGAACACTTTTCTAATGAGCGTTACAATGTCACTAATCTAGTAAGAACCCTCAGGTAATTCGACGACCGTTTGCTTGTTTTGGTTGTCAGATAGGTAAATCTGTCGCCTTGTTCAGTATTGCTAGACCGTAATTGTAGTTGGTGTCCAACTGGATAGGTTGCTGAAAATCGATCGATAATATTGGACTAAGACCTTACAAAGTGATGATCACAGACATGACTGAAAAAGTTGACGACTTGTCACCTGCTAATAAAGGGGAAAAACAAAAACGATTCAATACATTTATTTTCATAGATCGTTATTATTAAGAAATTTTAAGCCCGAATGTCCGCAATTTCATTGATTGTACATCTGATAGGAGTTGTTGTTATAGAGGATCTCCACTCCCGTGCCAAAGTAGTCTACCAATTCCCTGTGTGGTTTTGCACAATATTTCAATTTCCCACATAAACTACGGAATGCCTGCCTTGGTTCCTGCTGGTTTCCAAATTAACGATAGCACACTCCCTTAAGCTTGATCCACATTATAGTGTCGCTCTCAGTTCGTTCCCGGTCTGTTCTAGGTCAGGTAAAATATTCTCAAATGAGAAACAATGTGAGCATTCACACTTACCTGCCAGTCAAGGTCCAGTCCAATATCGATCCACTACCGATCAGTAGATTCAAACATAATGCCGCTCACGATTCGTTCTCGGTCTGTTCCAGGTCTGGTAAAATATTCTCAAATGAGAAACAATGTCTGTATTCACACTTCACACCTTGACTGATCCGGTCGACTCCCGCTCCAGTAACAATATCTTTCAAAGATATTTTGAACGAATCTAGATTGAACACAGGGCCCAAACTGGGATTTTTGAGGAAAACTGAACTAATAAAACTGTTTACCAAGAGCAAATGTTAGAAAATTTAGCAAATTGAATATTATTTTATTAAGCTTATATCTCAGTTTTTCTATTCCAGAAAACTATTGTTATTTAACTAATTTTCCCTCGTATAAAAAAATATTTAATTCTTTGATTACTGAACTTTATATTTATATATGTATCCTTGTATACTGCTAGAAAATTGTAGTTAAGAACAACTGAACTGATTTTGCCGCAACTTTTTTTATTGGAAAGCCTATAGTTTGACTTAAAATCTGGTATGCATTTTATCTCCCTATATTGACCAAAAACGGTAGATATAACGAAAAAACGATGTTGGGTTTCATACAAATACTCTATTGGATCCACACGGCACGCACCAAACATTAGATACTTGCTTTAGCTTATATTTGCTTTTATTCAAAATTCGGAATATGCCTATGTAACATGTTTCGATTTAAAAAAATCAACTGATATCTCAAGGGTAATTTTACAGGGTGTTCCATATACAGGAAAGTTATAGTAGGTGTCCCATATGCAGCTGCTTATATATACAGTGTGGTTGAAATAAGGTTGGAGCAAAATTAGTTACATTGGATAGTTCAAAAATGTTATATTGTGTGGGGCATAAATAGTGGCATATACCAGGTGGTTGAAAAACGGGTGTAGTAGAATTATATTTATGTAGGCTGGATAACAAAATGTTATATTGTTGGCTCATGAGTAGTTGCAGACACAATGTGGTTAAAACAAGGATAGGATATTTATATAGGGTGGATAAAAAATGTTTTATGCAAGCAGTTAGGACATAGAAATTTCTGTTCTTGAGTTATTATAGTTGTGAAATGCGTTGTAAAATGTTAAAAAGAAGTTGATTATACATTAATATAAGATGGAGTGAACTTATAGTTTATAGGGTAGTTAAAAAAATTGTTTTACATCCACAAGTTAAGTTAATTACAGTTATACGGTGGGCTTAAGAAAATATTATAAATGTGTTATAATCTACAAGTTGTTCCATACACAGGATAGTTAAAATATAGGGTGGAGTAGAATTCTAAGTATATAGGGTTGTACAAAAATGTTATATTGGGTGGCCCATAAGTAGTTGGATATACAAGGTAGTTGAAATATAGGGTAAAAAAATAGTAGAAAAATTTTGTTATATAGGGTAGACCATGAACAGTTGCATATGTTAAGTAACTATAATATGGGGCGAAGTAGAGTTATAGTTACACAGTTTGATTCAAACAATGTGAGAAAAAGTTGCATATGAAGGGTGGTTTAAATGATGTGTGGAGAGAAATTATATTTACTCGTGTGCTTCAAAAAATATGAGGAAAAATTGTGAATTAGCGTAGCTCATAATCAATTGCAGAAATAGGATAGTTGAAACATAGGGTGAAGTATGGTTATAGTTAAGTATCTAAAAAATGTTATATTTGCTGACCAATAAGCAGTAGCATATACAAGATGGATGTAAAACAAGTGGAAGTAAAGATATATATATATATATATATATATATATATATATATATATATATATATATATATGGTGGATGATTTATTCCGGTGTGCATCCGTTCGTCTGTATTCGTTTGAAAGATCACTTGACGTTTTGCCAAAATCATATTTGGCTTTCTCAAAAGATACTAAGTAACTTAGTAACTTAGTTACTTAGTATAGGCATTTGCACATCTTGTTGCTGCTTCTGAAGATATACTGATGTCACTCTTATCGCAGCCGCTAGTTAAATACAGTCAGTATCATGTGAACTCCCGAAAGAGGCAGCCTACTGAATAATGTAAATTACCATTTGAGCTCCATCTACCTGATTATCAGCTTTGTGGAGCCCGTACCAAACTCCAAGAACGTCTATCTAAAGGTCAGCGGGAATCAATAAGACAGACGCTGCTTGTCGAGTTCACGACATTGCTTACAGTAAATACAAGTCTTTGGCGGACCGGCACAAGGCCGACTATAAATTGGAAAATCGAGCTTGGGAGAGATTCAAGTATAAAGTACGCGTCACTTGGTGAAAAGGCAGCATCTTGGCTCATAACTGCCGGCATGAGAGTAAAACGTAAGATGGGAATCGGAATGCAAAAACGATACTACCTACTTCGAAAACTATTGCAGAATCAGGAGGTAATGTTCGTAAAGCTGCATTATTGGAGTTGAGAGCAGCTCGAGCATCTATTAAAAAGGCCGTGACAGAAGCAAAGGACGCCCGCAAGAAGTTGTAAGAGGACCAACGTCATAATCAGGCCATGGAAGAGATTGCGAAGAAAGGAAGCGGTATTTTCCTTAAAAAGTCCAGCAAAGGCTTCGGTCTCTATTTAAAAAAGCAAAAAAATTTCCAATAAAGTTACCCGATCGAGCACTCAGCAATCATGAGTTCATACAATACGTCAAACAATTGAAAATTCCTCACTTTAAGCGTGTATTTATGCGACATGCCTTATCGAATAATGTCGAATGGATCTGGGTACATTCGAAATGATTTTAAAGAAAATTACGTTAAAAATACAAAAAGAAAACAAAACATCTCATTTCATTTTACATCATTAACAACAATACACTAGGTCAGTTATTTCATTTGTAAAACTGTATTTGAATTTATATTTTTTTTCTCAAAAGTTCACGAATTTGGATCCACCTTTTACATAAAGGATAATTTAGTTATGTTAAATATATAACTGAACAAATGAAATCTATTTCAACCCTAAAGAGATTATCATGGGTAAATCCAAAGTGCTTTTATATTACAGATTTCAGTTTTACTGGAAGTAGACAATATTTAGGTATATAGTTGTATAGGATTCCGTATATATACAATATACGGATAACCTTACAATATTACTCCTGATTTCTCCGTCTATCACATCACAGCAATTTACTCCGAAACTACTTGAGGGGAAAGGTTGAAATTTGGTATCAATGTAGAGTGTCAGGACCGGATCAGGAGTAAATATCGTAAATGAAGAGACTTTGATTTTAGGGGTACTTTGGGAGAAAAATTTTAAAAAATCAATCATTCCCCCTTATATCAGAAACTATTGAGCTTAAAATTTTGAAAAAAATAGGGAAGGTAGAACGTTGCTCAAAGTTTACAGGAAAAATAAGGAAAAACCCCTAATTTTAATTTTGGGGGGCAAATTATAGAGTTAAATGAAAAATTAAAAATGTTTCAAACGCATCATGTAATGCATCAAATGAAAGGGCTCAGTTTGAGGAAAACAAATAAAGTAGTTTAAAGATATTAAAAATATGTAGAAATATTTACCATCCGCCTTGTCTCCGAAACTATAAGAAGTAAAATTTTGAAAAAAAATTTGAGCCATAGGGCCTCACCTGAACTTTACCGGAAAATTAAGGAGAAACCTCTAATCTTAATTGGGGGGGTACATTACAGAATTAAATGGAAAATATAAAATTAAAATTGATTCTAACGCATAATGTAATATACCAAACCAAACGGCTCATTATGACGAATACAAATATATTTTTTATCACTAATGACAGGCGTGATGATTAAAGGGCAATAAATGGCGGTTCAGGAATTTCCAGCTATTAGAAAGGTTATGGTACTCAAATTACTTATAAATCTGACTCTAATCCCAAACATATTAAACTATATATAATTTTATTGGACAAGTTATGTCGGTTATAAATTACAGTGTGAAGGATTTCAGTAAATTCTACCTTAGGTTAGGTTAGAAATTACTGAGGATATTAAAAATAACCCATGCTAATGCAGTTTTCCTTCTGCATAATCGCTGTCTTCTTGTTGGGATAGCTTGACTTTGGTTTGTTTCCGTTGCTTTAGCTTATTGGTAGTACAACTGCCTTATTTGTGGTTCGTGGCTCATTCTTTACTATGATATATAGCGTATTCTCCCTTCTGTAGGCGAGCACGTTGTCTTCTTTTTTGTATTGTATTATTGTATTCGTTCATTGCAAAAAGAAATAGCTTATGAAACATATGGGCTATCTTATATAACAATTTTTTCTAACTTTTTTGAACCACCCTACATAACTATCAATCCACTAATTCCGAATATATTTAACTCAAACGGCATGTGCTTATGGGCTCCTCTATGTAAAAATTTTATTCCAAATTTTTTGGAGCCACCTTGTATAACTGTAACTCTGCTTCTCCAAAGGCGCAACCATCCTGTATATGCAGCTGTTTATTTGTCACCCCATATAACCTTTTTTGAATACTTAACTGTAACTCTACTCCATCCTACATTTCAGCTATGCAACTGCTTATGGTCTACGCTAAATAACATTTATTTGTGATAATTTTTGAGCAACCCTGTAAAGTATAATTTCTCTCCACCCTTTATATGCAACTTTTTCTAACATTGTGTTAAACACACCACTATAATTGTAATTTTTCTTCGCCCCATATTTCAAGTAGTATATAGTAGGATGCAACTGTTCATCGTCTACCCTATATAACAAAATTTCTTTAGCATTTTTGATCCCCTTTGATCCCCTTTGTTAAACTTTAATACTATTCCGCCCTCGATTTCAACCATTTTATATATACTACTACTTTACTTTTGGGCCTCCCAATATAAAATTGTTTGTACCACTCTGTATAACTATAAATCCACCAATCCTCAACATATTTTAGCCAAACTGCAAATGATAATTGGCATATATAAAAATTTTAATCAAGTTTTTTTGAACCGCCTTGTATAACTATAACTCAACTTCCGTCTATAATTAAACCATCCTGTATATACTACTATCAACCATTATAACTAATTTGTCTATCCTGTACAGCCATAATTGTTTTTAACCAACTGTATATGCATCTGCTTAGGAGCCACCAAATATAGCATTAACACTTAACTATAACTCTACTCCACTGTACATTTCAGCTGTCTTATCTAGGCAAGTGGTTATTAACTACGCTGCATGAATAATTTTTATAATATTTTTTAACTACCCGGGAAAGTGTAACTTGTCTCCACCTTATACACCATCGCTTATATGCAACTTTTTCTAACATTATTTTAATCACACTCTATAACTATAATTTTAATTCTCCCTTGTTTCATATATTGCATGTATGCAACTGCTCATGTTCTATGCTACAAAATGTATCTAATATTTTTTTATCCATCCTGTAAATTACAGGATGGATAAAAAAATGGAGTATAATTACAGGCCGTAATTATACTCCAACCTTCTATTTCAACCATCTTGAATATGCTACTGATCCGCCACCCTGTATAACATTTGTGTACTATCCTGTATAAGTACAAAACCATCAATTCCCAATATATTTCACCAACTGTGTATGGGGCACCCTATGTAAAAATTTTCTCAACATATTTTTGAATCACCTTGCATATATATATGTATATATATATATATATATATATATATATATATATATATATAATATATAACTTAGTAACTTAGTTACTTAGTATCTTTTGAGAAAGCCAAATATGATTTTGGCGAAACGTCAAGTGATCTTTCAAACGAATACAGACGAACGGATGCACACCGGAATAAATCATCAACCACATATTTCCATCCGTGTAACAGTATGCACAAACATATATATATATATATATATATATATATATATATATATATGCAAGGTGATTCAAAAATATGTTGCAGAAAATTTTTACATAGGGTGCCCCATACACAGTTGGTGAAATATATTGGGAATTGATGGTTTTGTACTTATACAGGATAGTACACAAATGTTATACAGGGTGGCGGATCAGTAGCATATTCAAGATGTTGAAATAGAAGGTGGAGTATAATTACGGCCTGTAATTATACTCCATTTTTTTGTAATTTACAGGATGGATAAAAAATATTAGATACATTTTGTAGCATAGAACATGAGCAGTTGCATACATGCAATATATGAAACAAGGGAGAATTAAAATTATAGTTATAGAGTGTGATTAAAATAATGTTAGAAAAAGTTGCATATAAGCGATGGTGTATAAGGTGGAGACAAGTTACACTTTCCCGGGTAGTTAAAAAATATTATAAAAATTATTCATGCAGCGTAGTTAATAACCACTTGCCTAGATAAGACAGCTGAAATGTACAGTGGAGTAGAGTTATAGTTAAGTGTTAATGCTATATTTGGTGGCTCCTAAGCAGATGCATATACAGTTGGTTAAAAACAATACGGCATTATGGCTGTACAGGATAGACAAATTAGTTATAATGGTTGATAGTAGTATATACAGGATGGTTTAATTATAGACGGAAGTAGAATTATAGTTATACAAGGCGGTTCAAAAAAACTTGATTAAAATTTTTATATATGCCAATTATCATTTGCAGTTTGGCTAAAATATGTTGAGGATTGGTGGATTTATAGTTATACAGAGTGGTACAAACAATTTTATATTGGGTGGCCCAAAAGTAAAGTAGTAGTATATATAAAATGGTTGAAATCGAGGGCGGAATAGTATTAAAGTTTAACAAAGGGGATCAAAGGGGATCAAAAATGCTAAAGAAATTTTGTTATATAGGGTAGACGATGAACAGTTGCATCCTACTATATACTACTTGAAATATGGGGCGAAGAAAAATTACAATTATAGTGGTGTGTTTAACACAATGTTAGAAAAAGTTGCATATAAAGGGTGGAGAGAAATTATACTTTACAGGGTTGCTCAAAAATTATCACAAATAAATGTTATTTAGCGTAGACCATAAGCAGTTGCATAGCTGAAATGTAGGATGGAGTAGAGTTACAGTTAAGTATTCAAAAAAGGTTATATGGGGTGACAAATAAACAGCTGCATATACAGGATGGTTGCGCCTTTGGAGAAGCAGAGTTACAGTTATACAAGGTGGCTCAAAAAATTTTGGAATAAAATTTTTACATAGGGGAGCCCATAAGCACATGATTGATAGTTATGTAGGGTGGTTCAAAAAAGTTAGAAAAAATTGTTATATAAGATAGCCCATATGTTTCATAAGCTATTTCTTTTTGCAATGAACGAATACAATAATACAATACAATAAAGAAGACAACGTGCTCGCCTACAGAAGGGAGAATACGCTATATATCATAGCAAAGAATGAGCCTCGAACCACAAATAAGGCAGTTGTACTACCAATAAGCTAAAGCAACGGAAACAAACCAAAGTCAAGCTATCCCAACAAAAAGACAGCGATTATGCAGAAGGAAAACTGCATTAGCGTGAAGACCTGGGTTATTTCTCAGGGAGTAGATGGCAAGGGAGCTGGAACTGTCCTCAGTAATTTCCTAACCTAACCTAAGGTAGAATTTACTGAAATCCTTCACACTGTAATTTATAACCGACATAACTTGTCGCAATAAAATTATATATAGTTTAATATGTTTGGGATTAGAGTCAGATTTAAAAGTAATTTGAGTACCATAACCTTTCTAATAGCTGGAAATTCCTGAACCGCCATTTATTGCCCTTTAATCATCACGCCTGTCATTAGTGATAAAAAATATATTTGTATTCTTCATAATGAGCCGTTTGGTTTGGTATATTACATTATGTGTTAGAATCAATTTTAATTTTATATTTTCCATTTAATTCTGTAATGTGCCCCCCAATTAAGATTAGAGGTTTCTCCTTAATTTTCCGGTAAAGTTCAGGTGAGGCCCTATGTCTCAAATTTTTTTTCAAAATTTTACTTCTTATAGTTTCGGAGACAAGGCGGATGGTAAATATTTCTACATATTTTTAATATCTTTTAAACTACTTTATTTGTTTTCCTCAAAATGAGCCCTTTCATTTCATGCATTACATGATGCGTTTGAAACATTTTTAATTTTTCTTTAACTCTATAATTTGCCCCCAAAATTAAAATTAGGGGTTTTTTCCTTATTTTTCCTGTAAACTTTGAGCAACGTTCTACCTTCCCTATTTTTTTCAAAATTTTAAGCTCAATAGTTTCTGATATAAGGGGGAATGATTGATTTTTTAAAATTTTTCTCCCAAAGTACCCCTAAAATCAAAGTCTCTTCATTTACGATATTTACTCCTGATCCGGTCCTGAAACTCTACATTGATACCAAATTTCAACCTTTCCCCTCAAGTAGTTTCGGAGTAAATTGCTGTGATGTGATAGACGGAGAAATCAGGAGTAATATTGTAAGGTTATCCGTATATTGTATATATACGGAATCCTATACAACTATATACCTAAATATTGTCTACTTCCAGTAAAACTGAAATCTGTAATATAAAAGCCCTTTGGATTTACCCATGATAATCTCTTTAGGATTGAAATAGATTTCATTTGTTCAGTTATATATTTAACATAACTAAATTATCCTTTATGTAAGAGGTGGATCCAAATTCGTGAAATTTTGAGAAAAAAATATAAATTCAAATACAGTTTTACAAATGAAATAACTGACCTAGTGAATTGTTGTTAATGATGTAAAATGAAATGAGATGTTTTGTTTTCTTTTTGTATTTTACACGTAATTTTCTTTAAAATCATTTCGAATATACCCAGATCCATTCGACATTATTCGATAAGGCATGTCGCATAAATACACGCTTAAAGTGAGGAATTTTCAATTGTTTGACGTATTGTATGAACTCATGATTGCTGAGTGCTCGATCGGGTAACTTTATTGGAAATTTTTTTGCTTTTTTAAATAGAGACCGAAGCCTTTGCTGGACTTTTTAAGGAAAATACCGCTTCCTTTCTTCGCAATCTCTTCCATGGCCTGATTATGACGTTGGTCCTCTTACAACTTCTTGCGGGCGTCCTTTGCTTCTGTCACGGCCTTTTTAATAGATGCTCGAGCTGCTCTCAACTCCAATAATGCAGCTTTACGAACATTACCTCCTGATTCTGCAATAGTTTTCGAAGTAGGTAGTATCGTTTTTGCATTCCGATTCCCATCTTACGTTTTATTCTCATGCCGGCAGTTATGAGCCAAGATGCTGCCTTTTCACCAAGTGACGCGTACTTTATACTTGAATCTCTCCCAAGCTCGATTTTCCAATTTGTAGTCGGCCTTGTGTCGGTCCGCCAAAGACTTGTATTTACTGTAAGCAATGTCGTGAACTCGACAAGCAACGTCTGTCTTATTGATTCCCCGCTGATCTTTAGATAGACGTTCTTGGAGTTTGGTACGGGCTCCACAAAGCTGATAATCAGGTAGATGGAGCTCAAATGGTAATTTACATTATTCAGTAGGCTGCCTCTTTCGGGAGTTCAGATGATACTGACTGTATTTAACTAGCGGCTGCGATAAGAGTGACATCAGTATATCTTCAGAAGCAGCAACAAGATGTGCAAATGCTTGTCGAAAATTTGCACTTTGTTGACGAATAGATGCCAGCTATTGTAATGGAAAAATTGCGGGCGGTATTCTGCGGACCCAACGGGTGCGGTAAAATCAATGCAGTATTATCGCTCTTTTTCAATGAAAACGGACTGAGATTTAAAAACCTCTATGCCTACTCAAAGTCTTTTTACCAACCAAAATACCAGCTCCTACAAGACGTACTTAAGCAGGTTAAAGGCAACCGAGAAGTAATAGACCCTACAACAGCAACGACAATGTTCAGTGTTCATTTTCGATAATGTAGCTGGCGACAAACAAAACAAAATTCAGAGTTTCATTTCTACGGGAAGACATCGGAATATCGATTCCGTGTACCTTTGTCAGAGATACAGTAAATACCCATGCAACTGATTCGAGATAAAAAAATAAACTTGAAACATGTCTTTGACGAACACGTCTCCCCTGAGTGGACTATGATAGTTTAAAAGTAATGTGTTCTGAATGCGGGCAGAATCGCTTCGACTTCATAACGATTGCCAAAGAGAACGATGGTCGGTAGCGTAAAGGATTCGACAAATATTTAAAGGTTTAATAAAGATGAACGCCATTAATCGTCAAAATGTCTTCATTAAGTAGCGACATAGTAGCTGCTATTCTAAAAAGTTAAAAAGATCAAGCAATTAGCACGATCTATTCGCAAGAAATATCTTAGTTTGAAACTAGGAAAATTCGAACACGATGAGGCGCACAATAAACTTTTTGGACCGGTAGTGGCACCGCAACAACATATTGCCTCAACTACGTTAAAGAATCTCACTAACATACCGACGCACACAATTAAAGGCGAAGCAATTAAACACGAGTCAAAAAACATGAGTTGGAAGAGTCACAATTCCTCGAAGAAGAAGACTAGTGTCCCCGCTGATGATGTAGACGGCGCCAACGAGTTTCCTAATTCAAGAATATCAAATACTCATTGAAAATAAAGATATTAAAACTGATCCTTCGACCAAAAGAAGCCCAGTTAACATAAATTTTAATCGTAATTTCATTGTTTGTAACAAATAAAAATAATATTGACTGACGCTCTTGAAATGCTATCATTACTGCAAAAAAAAATTAGCATCAAAAAATAGTTTTTTAAGTTCTTTAAAAAATAGTTATTCTGGGGTATCGTATGCAAAATAATTGACCGAATATTTTTCCGCACGATGGCAATGTTTTCGCCTTGTGTATAAAGAATAATTAAAATCGCAAACTATTATTTATGTAAATTATCAACGCAGTGATAATTTGTCAGAATCTTATCAGAGAAGTAATTCTAATGATATTTATGTTCTAAAATTAAAACAAGCCCGTTTATATTTTTAGAAAAAATTTAATTTACCATATATTACAATTATATTCTGAATGAATATTTCTTATCTTAAGCACTACACCAATGTCTCAAGTACTGATGATAAACATTTTTTATATTGTTTGTTCCTGCAATGCACCTTAATTTTTGATTCATTGAGATCAATAAGTAATAACATCAATTTAATAGAGAAGCTGTTTTCAAAGCACAAAAAGTAATAATTAATTTGCAAATTGCACCATATTGAAAATTACTTATAACTATTAAGATACAGGATAATTAGTAAAAAAACGCAACAATTTCAGTTGAATATTTCAAAAGCTATTGATTTTCCAGATACAGCTTAAATTTGTAATTTGTATAAGTCTATCTGCTCTACAAAATGTTATATTCAATTTCGTTTGTGATCTTTCGTTCTGGTACCTTTGTCGACTTATTTTTTTACGAACTTTGATCTTTTGCCTTATATTTTTAGAGGAAATCTAATTTGTTCCACAACCATGTATTATACGAATATAGTTAGGTATATTGCGTAAATGAATCAACGCCTCTATACCGCCTTTTGGTATACCTTTTATAAAGCAAATTATTGAAGTTATTTACAGTTAATTCAAAATATTCATGAAATCTATCTATCTATATTCTATATACTGACTATCTCTACCATAGTACCAAATTAGATAAAAGCGATATTCCCAATGGAAAAAATAATTAAATAGAATGGGAAGATTTGCTTGTTGTTACTAAACCGATATGATTGCGCTGAACAATTTCTTTATATTATTTCTACCATAACCAACACATCAAATGCCAAACAACTTCTTGGGAGACCATATTAAATTCATGAAACAATATCTTATAATTTACAAAAATAATTTTTAATAAAAATGTATGATACTTGGAAATAATAGTTGTAGTAGCTCTTGTAAAATAGTCGTAAGTAATTAAGTACTTCAAAACAACTATCTACATCGATTTAATACCATCAAAGTTATCTCGATTAATGTACAACATTATTTTTATAGATAATACAAATTATCTTATTTTGTTGAATTTGTAAAAAAAATCTAGTCTTCATCATAAATTTAATTAATACTATACACTAACGTAATTATGGAATTAGAAGAGAATACCATAGTACAAAAGCCAGGTAAGATTTAGTTCCTGTTAATTTAAATAAAAAAGCATTACTCTGTTCTGATTTAATTTTCCTTCATATATTCACAGGTACTACACATATACTGTTAAGAATGTAAATTCAAAAATGTCACTGTCAATAAAACCAATACTTATGAAGAAAAATAAAAGAACATTGAAACATTTCTTCCCTCTTCGCATCGCTTCTTGATACTCACTGTATCACTCTGTCTAACGTTCTTTCGTTGACTTCGGTCTTTTACGACAATATTTGCCATTTACCAGTTTATATATATATATATATATATATATATATATATATATATATATATTAAAAATCGAAACATATTTTTTTTTTAAATCGCAACTTCGATGCGTATTGGTCGGGACTCGAAGTCAGTTTATGAAGTGTACCCTTCAACAGCTCAGCCACCGGACCCCTCGCTTCTTGATACACTTAAACAAATTGCGCAACACATGGTGCCTCACATAAATTAGCAATGTTTGATACGTTGCACAATTATTTGATGAGTTTCAGACTTGTCTAAAATTGTTTGTGGCCCGGGAAGATTAGAACAACGCGATATGTGGTGTATGTGAATACTGTAAAGTATTCGAGTAACTAGAAGCGAAAGCAGAAAGCTACGAGAATTATGCGAACCGACCTGAAGAGGGCAGATGTGACCCTGCCGAAACGTCGTCATTTTACCATCGATCCCAGCAGGGATCAGTTATCAACTACGCGATGAATTCCCGGAAACCACCTAAACATTTAGTGCCCACGAAAACTTAAAAACTAATATATATATATATATTATATATATATATATATATATATATATATATATATGAACTAAGCTAGGCCGGTGAGAACCGCGTCTGAATTTATTGAATACTCGACGTTTCGACTCCTGCTTTGGAGCCATTATCAAGAGACAAAAGTGAAAAAGAGTTTCAGAGTCTAGATCGAACTCGGGGCCTCAATCTGCCTACTCCCCAAGAGTCACTAGGTAACTGAACTGAATTTGAGTCTGCTCTGCTTCTTTTATTTATAGTTAGCGCTGGGGTAGAAGAAGATGTCACGTGATGAGGCTGTGTTGTGATTGGTTGGGTATTGGTGGGCGTGTCTTTGTTTAATCTGGCAATTACGGAGGCGTTAACCATCGAGTATATGAACACTCTCTGTCAGTTCGTAAAAAAGATCCGACTTCAGCTCTCGCGCATCACCATATCCAAACAGGACACTCTATCAACTTCGAGGACAGTAGGACTATCATATCTCTCAATTCTCTTAGGGCATCCACTATTCGCGAAGCCATCGAAATCAGCGCTAACTATAAATAAAAGAAGCAGAGCAGACTCAAATTCAGTTCAGTTACCTAGTGACTCTTGGGGAGTAGGCAGATTGAGGCCCCGAGTTCGATCTAGACTCTGAAACTCTTTTTCACTTTTGTCTCTTGATAATGGCTCCAAAGCAGGAGTCGAAACGTCGAGTATTCAATAAATTCAGACGCGGTTCTCACCCGGAACCTAGCTTAGTTCATAATAATGACCGCGGAAGCCTCTCAGAACATATATATATATATATATATATATATATATATATATATATATATATATATATATATGTCGGAGATAACGAAGTGGTTTGTTTCTCGAGTGGCGAAGGTCTAAAGACTCTATAGTTTGTATTATCGGAAACAGGATATTTGTCCTTTCGTACTTTTGTTTACGATTATTATATTCTATTACAAATTTGCCAGCTAGGGACCGGGGGTGAATCACAATCACCCGGCGAGCTGCTGATTGCGTAATAGTCTGTGAGTCAGGTGTTATTCACGATGTTTTTCAGGAGAATCATATCGGAACGAACGAAGTCAGTTTTGTTCGAACCTCGAGCGAGGTAAGATCGTAGAGGGCTATCGCGTGATCGGGATTTCGCCGCGGTTCCGAGTAGAATACCTTCTGTACCAATTTCGATTAATAATTTCATATCGCTACGCCGATCGAACTTATGTTAGGTGGCACCCAAGATAAATTGATCATCAACATTATCTATTGTTCGTATAGTTTGAAACTCCAGTGGTGGATCATTATGGTGTCTTCTGTCAGTTTAGTGTGATTGTGTGATTATTGTTTGTCGAATAAATGTTTAGCCCACATTTATTCCCTTTTGGATCAAACCCGACATTCCCCCTTGGATTAAACCCCGACATATATATATAAATATATATATATATATATATATATATTATTTGTTTTTTTTATATATATATATATATATATATATATATATATATATATATATATATATATATATATAAGGAATTATTTTGTCTCGGAAGTTTATTCGCGTTATTTGTTTTTTTTAATTGGAGATTTGATTCGAATGCAGCGGTCTGTAAGTGCGGCTCTCTATGTGGGTGGGACCCGTTTATTAAGCTTTGTTTTACGTTTTTCCATTTCAATAGATTCCCTTACGAGCCTTGTTCTATAATTTTTAACTGTTTGCTAACATCTTCGTCTGGTCGAAATCTTTTTGATGACCGGTGTGTAGATAGTGTTGTCACAATGCAGACGTCGTTGTTTATTGTTTTACTGCATTTCTGTGTTGCTCTCTACAGACATTTGCTTTCCTGTTGGTTTGGCAGATGGACGCAGGGTTAAAGTTCTTGCACGGTATCTCATATACGCCCTGATCTTCAAAGGGAATTTTCTCTTTGGGTGACGGTATAATTTCTCCAATATTTCTATGTGTCTTGAAAACTGTTTTTATTTTGTGTTTCGCTAGAAGTTTTTCAATTTTGTCAGTTGTGGTGCCCCGTACGAAAGAGAGAAAGGCTGTCGAGATGTTTTTATCTCAGTTTTGTGTTTGAGTTTTTGTGTAAAAGCTTTCGGTAGTATGGGTTGGTTATAGCTGTTTGATGTTAAAGCTTCCTTTAAAATGTTCATCTCGGCCTTGCTGTTTTCTTTGTCTGTTAAAGTTTCAGATCTGTGTTAGGATTTTAACTACTGAGAAGAACTGAGCGTAGTGATGGTCAAAGTTTGTGCTGAGGTATCTGTTTGTGTGCGTGGTTTTCTGGTACACTGCGTGTCCTACGGTTCCAGTCGGTTCTTATTTATTAATATATCGAGGAATGGGAATTGGTTGTTTTGTTCTGATTTTATGGTAAATGTAATTTTCGGGTTTATTTTGTTTAGGTGATCCAGAAGTTGGTGAAGTTGTTCTCTACCATGTGGCATATTTTAAAAGTCATCGACATATCGTACCGATAGCTTAGGCTGGAACTCCATGGTCTAAAAAAACTGCCTTTTGATCTTTTCCATAAACAGATTTGCTAAGACTTGGAACAAATTGGACTCCATTGGCGCGCCTTCAATTTGCTTGTAACGTTGACCTGCGTAAGTAAAATACGTGTTTGATAAGCGGTGGTTAGCTAGGTTGATGATATGTTCTGGAGCGTGGTACTTTTCCTGGAAGTAGTGGTGGGCCTCAGTCATAGATACCTTTGTAAAATGGGAGAAAATATCCAAACTCACAAATATGTCCTCCTTGTCTACATTCATGCTCTGTATTATATTTAGGAGGTGTTGTGAGTTTTTGACGCAAGATGTCATCTGATCTACAAAAGCTTGGAGTTCTTTAGACAGGAATTTTGTTAAAAGATGTGTCGGAGACCCTATTGCGCTGACTATTGATCGAAGTGGAACATCGGGCTTGTGGATTTTGTGAAGACCATACAACTTCAGGCATCTTGGACGACTTTCTTTGGAATTACATTTTTCTGGATTTCTTCATTTATCGGACTTGCTTTTATTTTTGCCTTTGTAGATTTTTCCAAGTGTAGTGTAGGATCAATTTTCACTGGTTTGTATGACTCGTCTCTGATTTTCTTGTCGTAAGATCATACAGAACTAAACATAAAGTGCACTAGGCTCCGCTCAGCGACGAGAGCAAGCCTGGATTCCGCAGTGGCTTCAGCACCATTAAGGTGGAAACACATAATCGTCACGTCACCTGAGTTCATATGTTGTCACATTGTCGAAAACTCACATGCTGTCATGCCTTAGAAACACACTATACTTACGTCACATTTATTACTTTACGTTGTGTGTCATGATGGAACGTGAAGATTTTACCTCGACGAGTTCCTCAGAATTCGAAGAAATTAAAAATATATAAAATTTAATTTTTCTCAGTGGTTCAGCTTTATTATTCTTATTTTACACCTGATATTGATTAATCCTGCTGTGCCAAAAGTATAAAAATCATTTCACTGATGTATTAATTTCTCTTAAAATTACATATTTATGTTGTCACTTAAGTTCAAGATTCAAAAAAACTTCTAGATAAAATATTATTTTTTTGAATTTCCGTAAAAGGAACTACATAGTACTGGTCCCTATATAAAATATAAAGTTATTATTAAATCACAAAATACAAATTGTTTTACTATGAGACTTGTGACATTACAACACAATGACCTACGTTACTAAATAAGTTTTTAACTTGTTTACAGCCATTATCACTTAATTGTGTAATATTATAAAGGAAATCATTAATAAAAAAGTATTGACCTTTTAGTAAAATTAAATCAAATAACTTGTTTACAAATATCTCGGTCTCACACATAAACACAAAATGTAAATTTGCAGAAACGAACTCACGTTGTCATGTATAACTTGCCGTGACTGCATGAGGTGACGTGACCTGACTATAGTGTACTTCTAGCTGATTTAAAAGCATGCGTAAATTGTATTGCAGATATTTCGAGCCTGCCGTGACATGGCATAATAGCATGTGTTCTCACGTGACGTGACGATAATTTGTTTCCACCTTTAATCACATACATACTATTAGGGAAGTTATCAGTCGAACCAAGTAATATCAAATACCACCTGCCTTAGCCTTCATTGACTTCGAGAAAGCGTTCTACACAATCCATGCGAAGGTAGTCATCAGTGCCTTGAGTGAACATATATAGAAACATTAGTCAACATATACAGTGAAGTCAAACCCAAAATTAGAATATACGAAGCCAGCTATAAATTTCCCACTACCAGAGAAGTCACACAAGGCGACGCAATATCACCAAAACTATTCACAGCGGCTCTAGAAAATACTGTTGTAAAGTCCGTGGGTTCTATTTAAAATTATAAAACTAATATTCACATTCACTTTTCTAGAAACTTTTATTTACATCGAATATACAACAGATGATTCAAATATCACAACAACAATTTTACATAAAAGCTCTTCGCTCTACCAACTGAACTCGCGATCGTGGCCTGCTTCCTTTATAAAACCAGCGTCGAATTCTCTAGTAAAATCAGTCATCACTCCTACAGCTGTCGAGTCATTTCGAGAACCATATTTTATCTCAAAGCGATTGCTGTCATACTGAAATGAAACAGGGTCGGCTTTGGGTACATTTCGTAACACTGCCCCCCCTTTAATTCTGATCGTCCCGATCAGAAACATTCTCTCCATGTGCGGGAGCGAGTCGATCTAAATGAACCACCTTCAATTTAGTCTTGGGGTTTCGGCGGATCCGGTAGACGACGTCATTAAGCCTCTTGACCACCTCGTATGGACCATCCCAGGCGGGTGTAAGCTTTGGGGATTTACCCTTGCTCCGTTGGGGGTTGTACAGCCAGACTTTGTCCCTCTCCTGGAACCCGACTGAATTGGCTTTGAGGTCGTATCGCGTCTTCATCCGGTCACTGGTGGCCAACATCTGCGTTCGGGCTAATTCGTGTATTGCCAGCATGTTATGTCGGAGCTGGTCGGCATAATCGTCGATGTCTTGGGGAGGTTCTTCGGGGGAGCCAAATGCCAAATCGCACGGTAATCGCAGCTCCTTTCCGAATAGGATCCTGGTTGGGGTCAGGCCTGTACTATTATGTACGGCACAGCGATATGCCAACAGCAATAGGGGAATATGCTCATCCTAATCACGCTGGTTATTGCTGACGACCTTGGATAGGTGTTGTTCCAAGGTCCTGTTCAATCTTTCCACCATTCCGTCTGACTGTGGGTGTAATGGTGTTGTTCTCGTTTTCCTGATCCCCAAAATCATGCAGACCTTCTGGAATACATTCGATTCGTAGTTACGCCCTGGTCTGAATGTAATTCCATCGGGACGCCAAACCTGCTGAATAGTTGTTCTACTAGCACCGTCACTACCGTGGTTGCCTCTTGGTTGGGTATCGCATATGCCTCAGGCCATTTGCTGAAGTAATCCATTGCGACCAGAATGTATTTGTTCACCCTCTCAGACTCGGGAAACGGACCGGTGACATCGATGGTAATTCTTTCAAATGGGACGCCCACATTGTACTGCTGCATTCTGACCTTGGTCCGGGTCTTCGGGCCCTTACTGGCTGCACAGATGGCACATTTGCGGCACCAATCTCTGACGTCTTCGAAGTAATTCACCCAGTAGTACCGCTGGCGAACTTTGTCAAGGGTTTTATTCATGCCCAGATGACCTCCGGTAATTCCATCATGTACTTCGGTCAGGATGGCTGGTACCTTTTTCTTCGGAACTACCAGTTGGGACTTGGTTTCTCGTCCATCAGCGCTTTCCCAAACTGGCTTGAGCATTCCATTGTCTACTCTTAGAGAGTCCCATTGAGCCCATAACGATTTCAGCACGCTAGAGTATCTAGCTACCTCGTCCCATCGTAGCCTGGATGCCATTCTTGTTTTGAGTGGCCTGCACTCGGATCTGCCTGATGGAGATATCCTCTTGCTGTTCTGTCTTCAGACAATGTCCGCATTCCGCTCTACAGGGTCTTCTGGATAGAGCATCGGCATTATTGTGCAAACGGCCGGCACGGTGTTCCACCTTGAAGTCGTATTGCTGTAATTTCTCCATCCATCTGGCCAGTTGTCCTTCCGGTGTCTTCATGTCCAGCAGCCATTTGAGTGCAGCATGATCTGTTCTGATTAAGAAATGACGACCATAGAGGTATTTGTGGAAATGGTCTACAGCCCTTATTATTGCAAGCAGTTCATTTCTGGTGATGTAATAATTTCTTTCCGGTTTCGAGAATCCGCGGCTGTAATACTCGATCACTCTCTCTTCACCATCTTGCACCTGGGATAGGACAGCCCCCAAACCAGCTCCCAGGATTGCTGTCTAGCTGCCCATGAATAATCTGTTCCGTTCGACGGGGAATTCTAACTGGAGACTTTGCGACAATTTTTATGGGGGTGACTGATGTGTTGACGGGTCGTCTCAATACAAATTCCTCATTTAGGAACCGAAGAACATCATATCTCGGGTCGAACATAAATCCATGCTGCTAATTAGGTCCATTCCCAGTATAAAATCGTCCTCAATATTCGCCACCAGGACCCTATGCCCGATCATGTTGTCCCTTGTCTCTAGCACGACATCTGCCTCACCCTGTATTGACATGGACTTGCCGGTGACTGTTCTGAGCTGGATGTTATTGGTAACTGGGCGAATTTCTGATGCTCTCAAAACCCTGGACTTGGCAATGGGCACAGCGGCGCCGGTGTCGATGGTGATGGTAGTTGCTCGGCCATTGATGGTGTCCCTGACGATTAGGCTGCCGCTATCTCGGCAAAATCCCAGGATGGATAACGTTTTGGGGGCTGGTGGAGGGTTAGTCAGCATTCGCCCCCTTAACAATATCTTTCGGGAGTTAGACTGGAATAACAAAGGATTAAATATAGACAGAGAAAATATCAATCATCTGAGATTTGTGGATGGCATTGTCCTAATTGCCTAAAACTCAGAGGAACTCCAAAAACAAATAACACAACTTAACGCAACAAGCAACGAAATAAGCCTTAAATCAAACATCAAGAAAACATAAATAATGTAGACAGTCGAGATATCACAATAGATAACACAATCCGGAAGGTAGTAGAAATGTGTATACCTGGGTCAATTAATACATACAACGGGTTCGCTACTCCCAGAAATAAATATGTGGATCAAACTTGGATGGACGACATTCGGGAAAAATTCAATCATCTTCAAATCTCGAATGCCAGTCCACCTCAAGAAGAAAGTGTTTGATCAATGTATTCTACCAGTGCTGACATACGGCTTCGGAACTTGGTTCCTGAAATATATATATATATATATATATATATATTATATACATATTTGTTTTTAAGTTTTCGCGGCAACTAAATGTGTTAGGTGGTTTTCGGGAGTTCATTCGCGTAGTTGATAACTGATCCCTGCCGGGATCGATGGTAAAATGACGACGTTTCGGCAGAGTCACATCTGCCCTCCCGGGGTGGTTGCTGGTCCACCACCGGGCGCCTCCCCAGGTGGCGGATAGGGGACGCTCTCCAGCAATGGGGAGTACTGAGGACTTCCTCAGGGCGGACCAAAATCAGATAGGGGAAGGAACCCCGAAAATAAACCATTCATGGATATGGGTGATAAGGTCAACTTAATACCCCAGGTGGGTACCTCTGCAGAGGATAATCCCACCACCGGTTCCGATCGAGTGAAAGCCTCGGTGGCCGGTGCACGCTCCACGGATTCTGGGGGGAGCGAATTATCACTGGTTCCGTCACATGGTGACAAGAAGAATAAGAACACTGCTAATGGTACAACATCGACCATTAAAACTAGAGCTGGCAGCAAGACACTATTCAGCCAAGTCCTCCAAAAGGCGGATAGTGCAGTTGACGCCTCCCAAAGGGCCACAACTGAGAGTGGCGCTCCAAACAAATTAGGAGCAAAGATCGATGAGCTCTTGAAGTTCATTGGGCCTAGGCACAATGTACATCATGAGATCAAGAAACTGGCACACGCCATTAAGTCAGAATATGACAAATATCAGACGTCAACGACGCGGCCACCTCCTGTAGCGAAACCTGCTACAACACAGACATCGCCAGTAAAGGTGTCAAACACTCAGACACAAGGTGAAAAGCAAAAGGAGGTCCCAAAAGCGGCTGCCTCAAAAGCAGCCAACTCAAAACCGACTGCATCAACACCGGCGGCCCCAAAGCAGGCGGCTTCAATAAAAGTAGCCTCAGTAGCAAGGACCTCGCCACCGAAGGCCTCGCCTTCAGTAGCCCCATCAAGTAAGGCACCACTAGTTAAAACTCTTAAACCGGTGCTACCTAGCAAGCTAAAGCCCGGTAAAGAAGGTTGCCAGAACATCGGGCAAACCACCCAGGCAACAACAAGTAGGGTGGTCAATTCAGAAGCGGAGAGAAACAATGTATTAAAACCCAAGTTTAAACCGCAGACCAAAAAACAACCTTCAAACCAGTCGACTGACTGGCAAGTGGTAAAGAGGAAAAAGGCCCCGAGGACCAATAAGCAAAAACCAGCCCAACATTGTACGCTGCTTATAAAGAAAGGCGAGAAGAGCTCCCATGCAGATATCTTGCGAGGTATCAAGAATGATCCCTCCTTGCAGGATATAGGCAAAAAAGTCAATAAGATCCGACGAACAGCTAAGGGAGATCTACTTTTGTTATTCGCCAAGGCAGACGCTCAGGAGATGGAGCGCTATTGTAACGCCATCAAGAATAAGCTCCCAAGCGGGGCCACTGTACAATCTCGAATACCCCAAATCGAGATTGAAATTAAAGACCTGGACGAGATCAGTACCAAGGAAGAGGTAGTAAACCTGCTCAAAGATAATATCGACGGCCTGGCAGAGATCACTGAGGAGGCAGTGAAATCACTTCGACGGGCATATAGATCAACACAAACGGCAGTTGTTTGTCTCCCAGAGGTCCAGGCCAAGAAAGCCATCGCACTTGGAAAGCTGAAACTTGCGTGGGGCACAGTACGTGTTCGCGAGAGGATCAGCCTTCGACGGTGCTTCAAATGCTGGCACTTTGGGCACAACGCCCAGGCGTGCAGAGGCAAGACTGACCGAAGCAGTTGTTGTCATAGATGCGGAGGCGCTGGTCACAATGCCTCGGCTTGTCAACAACCTGCCAAGTGCTTACTCTGCAAAGAGAAAGATAGTAGGTCAGACTGCCGGCACGTTGCGGGTAGTTGGAAATGTCCGATCTACCAACAGGCGATGAGAGCAGCACAAGCCCGTAAATGAAAGTACTGCAACTCAACCTCAACCATTGCGAAGCAGCCCAAGACCTACTGGTACAGCGGGTGCGGGAATTGGATTGCGACGTAGCCATAATCTGCGAGCAGTACAAAAACTTCGACACCCTGTCCTGGGTAAATGACACAACGGACAGAGCAGCGATATGGGCTTGCGGTAAACTTCCGTTCCAACAACTCCCAAATACCCCCGAACCATGGCTTGTGGGAGCCAAAGTGGGAGGGGTCCACTTCTATAGCTGCTATGCACCTCCTAGTGCACAGCTCGAGGAGTTCGAGTTATTCTTGGACACCTTGGCGGAGGATGTACGGAAGCGTGAATCGGTCGCCATCGCAGGAGATTTCAACGCCTGGGCAATTGACTGGGGATGTCGGGAAACGAGCGCGAGAGGACGAGCTCTCCTTGAGACCATGTCTTCGCTCAACCTGGTACTCCTCAACACAGGAGCCGTAAGCACATATCGCAAAGGCACAGCCAGCTCCATTATCGACGTAACATTCGTTAGCAGCAACCTAATTAAAGGGGGCTGTGAGTGGCGGGTCGATGAGGAGTTTACTAATAGCGACCACCAAGCTGTTATTTGGGAAATCAACACCACTCCCAAACGAAGATTGTGTGTCAGTCGTGCGAGGTCACAGCCAGTCGGCTGGAACAAAAATGCTTTCGATGCTGATTCATTCGCCTTGGTTATGGAGCAGGAACCATTGTCAATAGCAACAAGCGCAGAAGCCACTGCCAAAGAGGTAATGACAAGCGTTATCAAGTCCTGCGATGCTTCCATGCCAAGGAGACGGCAGAACAACAGCCGCCCACCAGTTTATTGGTGGAACGACACGATCTCACAACACCGACGAGAGTGTCTCAAAGCACGAAGGCTGCATCAACGAGCACGGAGACGCGACAGGGTCACAACAGAAGAACTAAGGCTCGACTATGAGATCAAAAGACAACAACTACGAAGAGCCATTCTCTCAAGCAAGAAATCCTACTGGAAGGAGTTGTGTGACGAAGTTAATCAAGATCCATGGGGAAAACCGTATAAAATCGTGATGCATAAAATTAAGGCCCCTCCCATGACATCAACGAACTGCCCCGAATCATTGCACCGCATTGTCACTCACTTGTTTCCTGCAAAGCCTGAGCTACCCGCTAATCCTTCGTGGCAGGTGAGGGACGAAGATATACCATCAGTGACTATGAGTGAGCTGATGGGCGCGTGCAACCGGCTCCAAAACGGTAAGGCTCCCGGTCCAGATGGCATACCTAACATCGCGCTAAAATGCGCCATAGCCAATAGGCCTGACATGTTTCTACACATGTATGAGACCTGCCTAAAGCAGGGGGTTTTCCCGACTAAGTGGAAAAAGCAGAGGCTTGTGCTCCTCCCTAAAGGGGGAAAGAAACCTCCAGACGAACCGTCATCATATCGTCCCCTCTGTATGTTGGACTCTGCGGGAAAACTCCTTGAAAGGATAATAGCAGATAGGCTGGAGCCCTACGTTGAGCCGAAACTTTCCACCAACCAATTCGGGTTCAGAAAGGGGAGATCAACCATCGATGCCGTGACACTCGTTACCAACATCGCCAGAGAGGCTATTTCGGGAAAGAGATGGAGAAGAGGTGGAAAAAAGTACTGTCTAATAGCCACCCTGGATATCAAGAACGCCTTTAACTCGGCCCGCTGGGACCGCATTTTGGAGGCTCTTGTCAGGATGGAAGTTCCGCAGTACTTGCGCAGAATGGTTTCAGCCTATTTCAAGGACCGCATCTTGTTGTACCAAACTGAAAATGGGCAAGTAGACTATAAGATCACAGGAGGTGTACCTCAGGGCTCTGTTCTTGGCCCCCTCTTATGGAACGTAATGTACAACGACCTGCTCCTGCTCGGTCTGCCTGAGGGCGTCAGGCTAGTGGCATTCGCCGATGATGTGGCATTGATCATAGTGCGCAAGCACATAGAGGAGATACAAACAACCTTCTCATTCGCTATAGCCACAATTCAGCATTGGATGCTCGCAGCGGACTTGAGTTTAGCAGAACAAAAGACCGAAACACTTCTTGTTAGCAGTCGAAAGGCAAGGGAAACCATTACCCTCAAAATAGGCGACTCCTACATACAGTCGCAGCCCTTCATCAGCTATTTAGGGGTGCTCCTGGACACACGGCTCAACTTCAAAGAGCACATAATCGCGGCCAGCAAGAAAGCAGCTGGGGTACAGGGGGCATTATCTAGAATAATGCCGAATGTCGGAGGCCCTAGACAGATAAGAAGACAGCTACTGGCAACAGTAACTACTTCTGTTTTGTTGTACGGGGCACCGGTATGGGAGAAATCGCTCGAGCTACCATCGTACCGCCGGAAAATGAAATCAGTCCAGCGGCTCTCAGCGATTCGAGTGGCATCATCCTACCGCACTGTGTCTTACGAGGCGGTGAGTGTGATTGCCTCTACCCTACCAATCGACATCCTGGCTGCAGAAAGGGGACGGCTTTATTGCAGAAAGTTAGAGAAAGACCAACCGACAGGAAACAGCGATGAAAGAGCCATGAGTCTAGGGCAATGGCAGGAGAGGTGGGACAGCTCTACTAAAGGAAGGTGGACATATCGATTGATACCTAACATCAGTCGTTGGGTCAACCGCCAGCATGGGGAGGTTGGGTTCTACATCACTCAACTCCTGACTGGACATGGATGCTTTCGAGCATACCTGCACAGGTTCAGGAGGGCAAACTCCCCAAACTGCCCACACTGTACGGACGTGATAGAGGACGCGGAACACGTGTTCTTCTCCTGCTCCCGGTTTCAGGATCAACGTGCTGAAGTGGAGAGGATTCTGGAGACTAATATCGTTCCAGAACAATTAGTAGAAGCCATGCTGAAGGGCCCCCAAGCCTGGAACTTGGTATCATATTACGCGGAGACTATCCTCAAAGAACTCCGCAATACGTTCGAGGAGTAGGCTTTAGAGGCTTTCAATGTAAGAGCAGTAAACATCTGCAATGAACCACCCTTGCGAAGTAGTATTGACTAAGAGTGCCGCAGGGGACCATGGTTGTCGAAGAAAGAGGTTAGGGTTTTAGCGGGTATACGGTATACTGGTTTCAATGCAACGATTACTCTTGCTTTGAAGTCATTACATCGGGAGTCCCGCACGACGGCCAGCACGTGCTAGCTAAGTACGGAATGTATTTCCCCCCTCTTCGGATAAAAAAAAAAAAAAAAAAAAAAAAAACATCTGCCCTCTTCAGGTCGATTCGCATAATTCTCGTAGCCTTCTGCTTACGCTTCTAGTTACTCGAATACTGTCAGTATTCGGCAGGGATCCATTATCAATTACGCGGATGAATTCCCAGAAACCACATAACACTCTCTCTCTCTCTCTCTCTCTCACACACACACACACATATATATATACACATATACACATATATATATATATATATATATATATATATATATATATATATATATATGTTATATCACACTTCTCAAATTAAACTTTTTAAAAAAGATTTTTATTAACTTTAACAAATTATAACTTTTTAAAATACAAAATACAAAATTGAAATAATGACAATAATAACTAACAACAGACTGAGTAATAATGAATAACAAACAAGAGAGATTTTACAATATATAACCTAATGTGTGCTGAATCGGCACTGTCGACACGGCGATTCCCACGGATGCTCGGTGGTGTTGTAATCTGATACTCCACGTGTCGCTGACTCAGCTGGGAATGTTGTATTGTCGTTGCGATATAAGTTCATGCTAAGTTCATAGTATAAACTTATATAACAACTCCCATCCATATAAAAAAGTTGATGGTACAGCATCAACTTTTACGTCAAGTTCTGGAGTTCTGTATCGTCGGTTGGATTCAGGAGGGTGTGTAGCTTTCCTTTGGGCTTAGGATTTGATGGTGCTGTCGGTGGCGTGTGCTGGACAGCGGAGCTTGGTGTAGTGGTATTCTTGAACCTCTTCTGGATTGACTTCATTGTGAGGAGTATAATCACAATTACTACTAAGGTGGTCGTTGTGATTGTGAGCCAGGACGTATGCTTTTCTAAGGGTGGTTGTTCCATCAGCTTTTCCAGTTCCTTAGAATATTGGGAGAGCTTATGGTTGGCAACATCTAGGTCCTGTACATCTAATTCTTGTAGCTGTAGGGGTGTCAGGTTTGGCATCTCATTGGCGGCTGGCATGCCGTTGCAGCAGTTGAAAGGAATGTCCACTGGGTGGTTTCTGTATGTGATGTTTTGGACATTTTTAGAAGTTCTTGTAGCATGGACCCTTGTGTTGTCGATAAAGGCATTGCAGTCGGGTTGGATTTGCAACACTGAATTTGTCGATATGGTTTGTGTCACGACATCTTGCCCTTTGCATTTGATGGTGATGGCCAGTGGTCTTGAAACCGAGATCAACCAAAAGTTTACGTCAATCTCTTGGATATTATAGTCTGCTGCATATAATATCAAACTTTTGCAGGTTGCTGGAAGTGTGGCTGGCTGTCTGAGAAGCTGACCTTCGCAGATGGCATCTTTGTCTATTGGATGTGATATGGCTTTGGAACAAATCTTATGATGTTTAGTTAAAGGCTTGCAGTCACCCAGGTCTTCGAAGGATGTGTATAATAACGAATCGTCATCTCTCGCGATAAATTTTGTCTTTATTGAAAGTATATGATGAAACCCTGTTCGATCATCCAAAATTGGGATCGGATAAAGGTGGTAAAGGGTGTAAATCTCAGGATCGACTAAAGGAATTTTGAGTACAAAAATGATTTTGGTGTTGATTTGAAAAGCTTCCAATTCTATCAAATCAATGTACTGAGCAACATTTGAACTGTAAATAGGAAGTGGTAAATTATTTTCATGTAGTGATCTTTTGAAGGGAATCGACCAAATCTACTGGGGTTATGATCGAACTATGTAAAATTTTTAAGCGGGCGAAAGAGACTGCAGTTAAAACATCATCGAGAGTGTTTTCGATAAATATGTAACTCTCCATTAGGCTTTCACACAGATCCAAGATATTGATTTGAAATTCATGAAAATCAAGATCATTTGAAATGTATAAAATTGACTGCCTTATTTTTTCGATGTTATTCGAGAATAGTTTCTCCTCGGATTGAAATTTTTGTAAAGTGTTGTTGAGGCTTGTAATGACTGAGGTTGTTACAGATATTTGTTTCTTTACTAAGTCCTGAATTTGGTGTTGGTCTTTAGTAATTTTAGTTATACAGTCATTTATGTATTCACCATCTGTTGCGTCTAAGTTTCCTGAAATAGCTTTCCAAACTGATCCCAGTCCGTTAATAAGTCCGCGTTTTCTTCTGTTAGTAGGGTAAGTTTGAGTGTCAGCGAAGATGTCTGTATATTTAGAGTTAACGGATTTAGAAATTTGTTTCAAGAGGCTAACATGTGTTTGTATTTTTGGTTTAAATGATTTTGTATTAGTTGTGTTTTCATTAATTGTCTCTAAAATTCGGTTTAGTATGGCGTCGTTATTTGAAATAGCACCTCTGAAAGGGCTGAGGTCTTTGAAGACAAGAAGTGACCATTTGTCGTTTGAAATTTTAAGTGTGCCTTCTTCATGGAAGAAAACTCCTATTGTATTGTTAACGGGTGTAATAGAGTATTGTTGGAGGTTCACGACTGAAAACAGTCCACAGAATCTGAAAAGAAGGGATTCATTCAAAATATGGTTTTAGTCTGTCAAAGTTAATTTTACTGATTTGGTTAGTCTGTAAGTTTATAACTGTGGCAGAGTTTTTTCTAATCGCGGTAATTTCAAAAGGTCCATTGAATTTGTTTTCAGATTTGCTTTTAATCTGAGATTCTTTCACGTATACTTTGTCGCCTACTTTGTATTCTGGTTGGTTAGTCGAAACATGTTTGTCAAATCTAACTTTAGATTTTTGTTTTTGTTGGTCGGTTTTTGCGCGGGCAAGTCTATAATAGTAGTTCATTCTGTTGTTAAGGTCCCTAACATATTTGGAAATGAGTTTTTCCTGATCGTATATTGTTTCGGGGGGTCTACTAGAAGTATGCCCAAAGATAAGTTCATAGGGCGTGAAACCGGTAGTCTTGTTTTTAGTATTGTTGTAGCAGATAACTGCGTAGGGGAGGACGTTGAATGGATGTTCATCCGGATGTTCAGCTGTATTTGCCCTTATCATTTCCGCTAAAGTCGCGTGAAACCTTTCGATAGAACCATTTGATTCGGGATGGTGGACACTTGAAAAGGATAGTTTTATGTCATATAGTTCGCACAGGTCCCTTATGAGAGTGTTATCAAATTCACGTCCATAATCACAATGGATGCGAAGAGGTGTACCGTAATGTTGGAAGAATATTAGGAGGGTGTTTACTACAGTTTTAGCTGTTTTGTCACCAATTGGGTAAGCCTGAGTAAATTTGGTGAGTTCATCCCTAATAGTCAATGCGTAGTTTCTGGTTGGATATTCGAAAATATCAATGTTGATACGTTCGAAGGGCGTTTTTGGTGTTTCAGTTATGACAAAAGGAGCACTTAAGTTTTTTCTACAGAACTTTACCTTTTGGCAAGTTTCGCAGGACTTAATAAATTGCTCTACACTTTTGATTAGTCCAGTCCAATTATACTTTTCTTTTATGCGTCGGATGGTCTCGTTAATTCCACGATGAAGGTTATTTTTGCCGCAGTGGTACTGCTGCAGTATAACGGGAATCTCGTCTTGAGAAGGGGTTGTCACAATATTTTGACAAATTTTTAGTTTTACGTCTTTGTCTGCAAGTATAAAGGATAGTGTTTCAAGAATCGGTAGTTCTACGTTGTTTTCAATGCAAAAAGTTTCAGATTCGTCGAACTGGTCTTGGTTGTTATAGAGAATGTTGAAAAGATGTGCAACAACTGTTCCAGGATCAAAGGGTAAAGGGACAATTAAATATTTTCTATGCCTTACAGTTTTGCTGGCTAGAACGTTTAGAGTGTCAGTAGTGAAGTTTGGGTCTTCTTCGAAAATATCTTCGATGATTTTGTCATGCAAGTCATTGAGTTTATTTTGCCAGAAGAAAGTGACTATTCGTTTGTGAGATTTGTCTAGAAGTTGGGCGTTAGAAATTTCTATTTTCGAATAGTCGATTATCGACTCGGTTTTATACAATTGAACAAATCTATTAAATTCTGTTGTCATGCGTTCGTCATGATCATCGCGTTCTTGATCATTGTCGGAGTCGTCGGAGTTATCGTGACTAGTACCTGGATCGGGTTGTTTTTGGGTCGGTTTCGTTATTTGCGAAAATTTTTATCTTTGAAAGAAAGTCGGTGCATTGTTTGAAGTGATTAATTTTGATACGGGAAAGAGCGTCTGCGTTCAAGTTTACCTTGCCGGGCTTGTATTCGATTTTATAGTTATACTCCTCTAGTTTGAGGCGCCATCTGGCTAGACGACTGCCAGGGTCTTTGATCGAAAAGAGCCAAGTAAGCGGACGGTGATCACACAGGAGTGTAAACTTTCTCCCAAAAAGGTACGGTCTGTAGTGCTTGACCGCCCAAACAATGGCTAGCAGTTCCCGTTCGATAGTGGAATATCGAGTTTCTGCAGCGCAGAGTGTACGGGAAGCATATGCTATAGGAAGATCTTTTCCTACGGGGCCTTGTGAGAGAACCGCTCCAATTGCAAAAGCACTAGCATCAGTAGTGAGCAGGAATGGTTCTTCAAAATTTGGGTAGATCAAGATAGGGTCAGATACAAGGGCTTGCTTCAGTTCGTTGAAGGAAGACTTGCAATCTGCGTCGAAGATGAATTTGACGTCTTTTTGCAGAAGTTTCGTGAGAGGCTTTGAGATTTTAGCAAAGTTGGGGATAAAACGTCGGTAATAACCGGCGAGACCAAGAAAAGATTTAACATCTTTAGGAGTTTGGGGTTGAGGAAAATTCTGGATGCATTCAACCTTTAAAGGGTTTGGTTTTACTCCTTCTTGGGTGATCAGATGACCTAGGTAAGCAACTTCCTTACGGAGAAACTCACACTTGTCAGGTTGAATTTTCAAGTTTGACTGTCTAAGACGCTTAAAGACTTCTGTCAAACGGGGCATATGCTCATGGATGGTTGGTGAATAGACTATGATATCATCCATGTAAACCAGGCAACGTTCATTCTGGATGCCCAGAAGAATGTTGTCCATGACCCTCTGAAAGGTAGAAGGTGCATTTTTCAGACCAAATGGCATACGAACGAATTCGTAATGGCCATTGTCAACAGAGAAACCGGTCTTGGGAATGTCTTCCTCAAGGATTTCCAACTGGTGGAACCCGGAAGCGAGATCCAGTGTCGAAAAGTATTGACACTTACCAAGTTGATCGAGGAGATCAGAAATGTTGGGCAGAGGATATTTATCGTCTACAGTTAGTTCGTTTAGCTTCCTATAGTCGATAACAACTCGCCACTTTTGCTTACCAGAAGCATCGAGTTTCTTACGGACGACCCATACGGGGGAGGACCAAGGAGAAGAAGAATGCCTGATAATGCCTTGATCAAGCATTTTGGAAATTTGGGTTTTCACTTCCTCTTTATGCACTTGAGGATATCTGTACGATTTCGTGAAAACGGGTTTGGCATTATTGGTGTCAATAGAGTGTTTGACGGCATTAGTAAACGTCAAAACATCGCCTTCGAGATAGAAAATATCTTCGAATTCTAAGCAGAGATTCGTGATAAGTTCTCGCTCTTCGTCGTTAAGATGTTCCGTCCGAATTTGTTCTCTGATTGTAAAGTTTCTGTCTAAGTTTGTAGATTCAGAGTAATCGTGTGTATTCAGATTTAAGAGAGGGTGTGTATTGTCAAGGGGTTCTAAATGAAGATTGGAAAAGTTAACAGTTTTTGGCATTGCGTTCGCGTTTATTATCGAAGTCAGAAATTCTCCCTTTGAATTAACGCGTACAACTGCGTTGGGAAGTCGTACTTTGTCAATTACTTGTGTCGGTAAAATTGCGTCAGTATTAAAAAGGTCGCACTTGAGTTTGAAAATTTGTTCGGTTCTTGCTGGAATAGTTATTTGATTGTTATAAGTACAAGTTGGCATTTTAGTATTGGGAATCTCTGTCGGTTGTATGTTAGATTGATTGTGATCGGGCACTTTATGCAAGGGAATAGTTTTGAAGTTCGTAATTAACTGTTTTGATTTCAAGTCAACAATACATTCGTAATGCTCAAGAAAATCAAGACCTAATATTCCATCAAACTCAATATCTAGATTGTAGATAAAAACCTTATGAGGGTTACCTATGGCAAATGGAATAAGAGTTGATTCAGAAATAGGGATTTTCTCGTGCGTAATACCTTGGATTGTCACTTTTTCGGGAAATCTTTGACGAAAATTTTTGACGGTATTTTCTTTAAAAATGGAGATACCAGCACCGGTATCAATGAGAAGTCTGAACTTTCCGGAAGCGTCGTGAATGTAAAATAAATTTTTGGAGTTGACTGTTAAAAGAGGACTTAAAGAAATGCTTGTTCCGGAAATTCGCATTCGGGTTGAAATCTTCCAGATTCAAATTCTGGATTTGGGTTTGAACTTCGGAAATGGTAGTCGTTGAACCCGGGGCTGATCTAGGCTCGGGAGAGCTAGAAAATCCTGGTATTCGTCGGTATTGAAAGGTTCAATGGGGGTATCGTCTGGTATTTCTTCGAATTCGGGGCTTACATAATTTTGACTGATATCGTCAAAATAGTGTTGGTTATTATCAGTATAATAACCGTAATCGCTTTCAGGATGTTGAGAATATTCACCATTTTGATGGTGGTTAAAATGATGTGTCCTTTCTGGACGATAGTGAGGGTTGGTCTGTATTACAGACGGTCGGAATTGATTTGGTTTAAACGGGGGTCTTTGGAAATTTGTCGGTCGAAATGGTGGACCTTGATGGTTGGGATTATTTGTGGTTGGATTTGGCCTCGAAAATTGATTTGGCCCTACGAAATTTGGTCGGAAGTTTTGAGTTGAGGACTGAGAGTTATTTTGGTATCTTAAACGACAGTCTGTGGATATGTGGCCTAATCGTCCACAATTTAAACATTTGGGTGGCTGACTTGGTTTCCTAGCCGGAAATGAGGGCTTAGGAGGGGCAGATTTGTTTATCTTCTGTTCCTCGAAGTAAGACAACTGAAGCTCTCTTCTTATGCGAGAATGTGCCTCCAGAAGGTCTTTGGGATTGCTGGCACGAATTATTTGGCCTAGACGTGGTTCTAATCCTGTAAGGAGCGTGTTTAGAACCATGGTATCAACAAGTGTAGTCTGAGCATCTTTTTGCTCATTGCTTAGATTTCCTGATTTTTGAATGCATGAGTGCATTTTCGCACTCAAGACCTGAAGTCTGTTGTAAAATGTCAGGGGAGACTCATTGGCTAGTTGTTTTAACCGTTGGAGATCGTGAATTAATGAAGAGAGATCACGAGAATCTCCGAAGTGTAGCGTGAGAAGCTGTTTAATCTCAAGGTACGACGCAGGGTTTCTAGAGTTTATTAACTGCGCCGCTTTGCCTCTTAATTTATTTTTAATGTGGATCACTAATAGGTATTTTTGATCCGCGGTAGACATGTTGTAAGCACAGTTACAAGCATGTATGAAGGTGGCCAAGGAGATTTGGTCTCCCTCAAATTCGGGAATGATTGAAAATATTTCCGATAACCGGTATTTTTCGGTTTCATCGGAAACAACGTTGTTTGTTGCTTGTGCCATTGTGATTTGTTAGATTTAAAATATGTACACAAGTTGAAAGAAAAACAATAAAACAAACGAGGGAAAAAATAAAAAAAAATTATTAATAGAGTGTATGTAAATTGGGAATAAACGATATTTTGGATAATAGAACAGTAAAGAATGAAGTAATAAAATAAATATGTAAACGTAAATCAAAATATCAAATAAATGTTTCAATTCAAATAATCAAATAATAAATCAATTCAAAATAGTGTATCAATATTATCAAATAAATAAAAAATCAATCAAATAAAAATCAAATTATCGAATATATCAATCAAATTAATCAAGTAAATTATTAAAATCTTAAACGTTAGACGATTCACTACTACTCACATCAACAGGAACATGGAAGATCCGTGTTCTCCTTGTTATCGCAGTTGGGACTTCTTCCAGTTTCATTGCTCCGTTGAGGGATAGGAATCCGCCGCTACCAGTTAGAAGTAAGCTCGTGTTCTAGTAACGTTGACGGATCCTACTGACTGCGCCAATTTGTTATATCACACTTCTCAAATTAAACTTTTTAAAAAAGATTTTTTATTAACTTTAACAAAATTATAACTTTTTAAAATACAAAATACAAAATTGAAATAATGACAATAATAACTAACAACAGACTGAGTAATAATGAATAACAAACAAGAGAGATTTTACAATATATAACCTAATGTGTGCTGAATCGGCACTGTCGACACGGCGATTCCCACGGATGCTCGGTGGTGTTGTAATCTGATACTCCACGTGTCGCTGACTCAGCTGGGAATGTTGTATTGTCGTTGCGATATAAGTTCATGCTAAGTTCATAGTATAACTTATATAAAAACATATATATATATATATATATATATATATATATATATATATATATATTTGTTTTTAAGTTTTCGCGGGCACTAAATGTTTTAGGTGGTTTACGGGAATTCATCCGCGTAGTTGATAACTGATTCCTTCAGGTCGATTCGCATAATCTTCTTCTAGTTACTCGAAGCGAAAGCAGAAGGCTACGAGAATTATGTGAACCGACCTGAGTATATAGCCTATGCCGGTTCTAGCGCAAAATCGACCAAAAATACATGTAATTTCCCATAAGAGATTCTAAGGTTAAAATTAGCGAAAATTTACCCCGATGACCTTGAAATCGCCAACGTGAGCGAGCCTGATTTTGTAGTTTAGAGGCGAGAAACGGCGTAATTAGTGTTATTTTGGGGTGTAAATGTCATATTTAGGGGTGTTTTCATCATATTTAAGGCCGTTTTGACATTAGGCGGGGGTGAAATTCAATTGAGGGTGTCATTTGTTCCACGAACGTGGGGGCCGCGTTCTTGGACTATAGCGGACTGAGGGGGGCTCCGACTAGAGCTGTGGGGGCTGAAGGGAGGGCTCCGACTAGGAGCTGTGGGGGCTTAAGGGGGGCCGCGATTTAGGTTATGTTAGTGATGGCTGTCAAAGAAGGGGGGCCGCGATTTAGGTTATGTTAGTGACGGCTGTCAACGAAGGGGGCCGCGATTTAGATTATGTTTGAAGAGTGACGGTAGTCGGGGGGCCGCGAGGTTATGTTAGAGGTTCACGGGGTTTGCTTGACAGGTTACACAGGGGAGTGTTGGCTGCGGTGCCATCTTGCAGCGTTGGTGTGTTGCGTGTGTCGCAGGGGTGCACACCATCTGTTGGTGGTTGTGGTAGTTAGAAAGAAAAAACGCTGTGGTACGGTTTTGAGCCCGGGACTCTCGCATGGGAGTGATCGTTCCGAGCATCTAAGCTATATGGTTATTAATATAACAGTTTCTTCGGGAGAATAGGTATCTGAGTGTTGAAGGTAAATTTTTAATAGGTTGAAATTTAATCAATAGATTATGCCATTAGGTTGTGTGTATGCTTGACATGTGTAGTGATGTTGGCAAAGTGATAGACTTGCGCAGTGATGTTATATAACTAATAGACATGCGCAGTAATGTTGTGTGACTGTAGACATGCGCAGTGATGTTGTGTGAGTGTAAGACATTTGCAGTGATGTTGTTTGACTGTTAGACATACGCAGTGATGATGCGTGAGTGATAGACATGCGCAGTGATGTTGTGTGACTGTTAGAAATACAGAGTAATGTTGTGTGACTGTCAGACATGTGCAGTGATGTTGTGTAAGTGATAGACATGCAAATGGTTAAATTGTATATGAAAACGTATACAAATAAGCTATTGTCCCATAAATGATCAGAAATTTTGGCGGGAAGCTTAAAAATATGTACGAAAACTGTATTTAGATGGAGGTTATCAGAGTGGTAGTTTAACAGATTCAACTATCGAAAATAATAGTTGATATCTTATAGAAGGAATGGAAGGAACAGTATAGTAGAAATGGGATAGTGGGAAACGAGATTATAGGCAACGAGGTTGCTGGAACAGGAGGAAACAGTAGGTATATGCTTGAAGTTGGTTGGCAGAGCGTCGGAAACGAAAATGCTTGGAACGATATACCGGAGCGGGATGTTTGAAGTTTGCTGACTGAACCCTGGAATGACCTAGTGCGATCGGGAACGAAATAGCTGGAACAGGATAGTGGAAAGCAGCGCGCTGGATGGTTGGACTAGAGACGAAACAAATGGGTTGGAGCCACTACAAAAGCTAGAAACAGCCCGTAAAACGACTGGAACCATAAAAATCGCTGTAGGAAATGGTTGGAGCCACTACAAATGCTAGAAATGTCCCGTAGAAACGACTAGAAACTTATAAATCCCTGGTAGAAAGGGTTGGAGCCACTACAAAAGCTAGAAATGTCCCGTAGAAACGACTAGAAACTTATAAATCGCTGCTGGAAATGGTTGGAACCTCTACAAATGCTACAAACGGTCCGTGGAAACAACTGGAACCGTAGAAACGGATGGTAGAATGGTTGAAGCCACTACAAAAGCTAGAAACGACCCATAGAAACGACTGGGACAGTAAAAATGGCTGGTAGAAATGCTTGAAGCCCTACAAAAGCTAGAAACGTCCCGTAGAAACTACTGGGACAGCAGAAACGGCTGGTAGAATGGTTGGAGACGCTACAAAAGCTAGAAACGGCCCGTAGAAATGACTGGTACAGTAGAAACGGCTGATAGAATGGTTGGAGACACCAGAAAAGCTAGAAACGGCTGGTACAATGGTTGAAACCCCTACAAAAGCTAGAAATGTCCCGTAGGAACGACTAGAAACTTAGAAATCGCTGCTGGAAATAGTTGGAACCTCTACAAATGCTACAAACGTTCCGTGGAAACAACTGGAACAGTAGAAAAGGATGGTAGAATGGTTGGAGCCACTACAAAAGCTAGAAATGTCCCGTAGAAACGACAGGGACAGTAAAAATGGCTGGTAGAAATGCTTGAAGCCCTACAAAAGCTAGAAACGTTCCGTAGAAACTACTGGGACAGCAGAAACGGCTGGTAGAATGGTTGGAGACGCTACAAAAGCTAGAAACGGCCCGTAGAAACGACTGGTACAGTAGAAACGGCTGATAGAATGGGAAATGTCCCGTAGAAACGACTAGAAACTTAGAAATCCCTGGTAGAAATGGTTGAATCTACTACAAAAGCTAGAAACGTCCCGTAGAAACTTAGAAATAATTTAATGGTTGAAGTAAGGGCATTGCAAAGGCTAGAAACGTTTGAAACCGCTATAAAGGCTAGGCTCGTAAAAACGACTGGTACAGTAGAAACGACTGATAGAAGTGATTGAACTGTTAAAGCAGAAACGTTGCAAAGGGTAGAAATGGTTTGAAACAAATCCGTAGCAAAAAGTATAGACAAGGAATGTGGGAAAAGACATAAAGTTTGATTGTTAGAACATGCGCTGTAGAGTTGTGATGGGAATGTGAGAAACAGGATGATAGGAATACGAATTCTAGAAACGTGAATGCAGGATGTTTGAATAGAAATATCTGAAACAAACAGACTGAAGGGTAGTCAGCAGCAACTGTTACTGGATTGTTAGAAGGATAAAAAGTTGGAATGTTGAGAAAACTAGTGGAACTGGAGGGATTCGTATTGAGTGATTAAAAGATTGAATGGACAGAGTTACTAGTCAACCACAGCTAAAAAGTGTTATTCAGTTAATAGATTTGTCACAGAGAATTTGACACTGGAAAAGGTTACTAAACGCAACTGTCGTGAACCACAATCAAATCAGTGTTCTCAAAAGGATATAGAGCTCAAAGTGACAAAGGGCGTCCTGGGATAGTTGGCTGGAAGAAAGATTACAAATTCAAGATAGGGGAATTCTTGTAGTTAGGTTCAGGGAGGTCGTAAATTTTACTTGGATCGTATTAAAACATAATGCCTTCGAAACTGACGCTGATATAATATCATAATATGTTGCTTGTTTGAAAATAATTCTAATTACAAGACATTGTTTTACTACCATAAATATGTAAGTACTAGAAATTTCTTCTGACTAGAACGCTTGCTAAAACGAACCTTGTTATCTCTCCATAAATCTTGTGTGTGTTTTCAGAGATTTAGAGAAATATGGCAATGTTGCTCCATCACTTTAATCATATGACTAAAATGACACATTTTCCGAGATCTAGAGAAATATGAAAATCTGGCAATCATGGCCCCCCTTAGCGGGCCCCCCTCCCTTTTTCTGTGACGTCATAAGCTGCACTATCATTGGCTGGTTTATTAGCAGAACACCTGCTTATAAAGAATACATATATCTCTATTTAAAAGTTTCCTCAATGGAATTTCATACCTTGCAAGAGTCTTTATAATAGTTAATGAACTAAAGCAGATAAAAGGAACAACTCACCCAAGTGGAAAATTTTCAGAAATATGCCTATTTTGTTGCTAGTTTTAAATTTGTGTGTGTGTAGTTTAATATGTTGGTTACGTTTTCTTAAATGTTATTCATTATGTATAAACTCATGCATAGGAATATGTTTTCTATTATTTAACACTCGTACATCTTACAAACAAATTCGGATTATTCACATTGAAATTGAAGGACATGCCAACACTTGTTTAATGGCTTTTGTTTGTTGCACAACGAAGTCCACCCATCCTTGGCCAAGATTTTCTGCCCTGTTGAATGTGAAAGACCCTCCATGTTCAATTCTATATCTACATGATTTAAAACAAAAAATATTTAAACCATATGACTTTTATTTCACAATTTATCAACTCTTTCTACCAACAGTAATTTAATTCAAAGTAAAGTGTTATTGGAAGAACAATATTGTTACATCAAATAGCCCTTACAGTATTTCAAATGATTGATTGAAACTCTAAGATACGAATAAATTCATTTCTAATGGATACTTCTGTTTTGACAAATTATAACCTTCGCTAACATCTTCACTCAAGGTTAAGAAAACCGCCATGAATGATAGTGATGCAGATATCAAATAAAGCACAGACATCGTATATTTTTAGAATATTTGAATGATTAATTTCTATTTAACAAGAATTTCTACTCAGTATTTTACAACATTTCTTTTAAATAATTTTCTTTTTCAGTGGTGTGTTGTTGTCTGTGTGTGGTGTTGAATGGGTGCCTTTTGAACTAAATATTTTGAATATTCAACTAAGATAAATAATGAAATAATCTCAACTATTAAGTCTTGCAATAGATTACTTAATACGTATATAATTATCTGAAAAAATGTTAATTTGATGCTACGAATTTTTTTGTGCCTCCGTTTACAAACTTTCGAATGCTTTGACTGTTTTATCTTCATTATGTATTTATAACCCTGTGAGTTGCTAGTTTTAAATTTTGTATATGTGTAGTTTAACATGTTGGTTACGTTTTCTTAAATGTTTACATATACTGATGGTTAGCAGGTGGTCCACTGATAAACCTATCACTGAGAGTGTAGCTTACAACGTTCTGGATAAAGGAGATACGATTCTGTTTGCTGGGGACATTGGCATATTTCTGAAAATTTTCCACTTGGGTGAGTTGTTCCTTTTATCTGCTTTAGTTCATTAACTATTATAAAGACTCTTGCAAGGTATGAAATTCCATTGAGGAAACTTTTAAATAGAGATATATGTATTCTTTATAAGCAGGTGTTCTGCTAATAAACCAGCCACTGATAGTGCAGCTTATGACGTCACAGAGAAAGGGAGGGGAGCCCGCTAAGAGAGGCCATGATTGCCAGATTTCCATATTTCTCTAGATCTCGGAAAATGCGTCATTTTAGTCATATTTCTCTAAATCTCTGAAAACAAACACAAGATTTATGGAGAGATAACAAGGTTCGTTTTAGCAAGCGTTCTAGTCAGAAGTAAATTTCTAGTACTTACACATTTATGGTAGTAAAACAATGTCTTGTAATTAGAATTATTTTCAAACAAGCAACATATTATGATATTATATCAGCGTCAGTTTAGAAGGCATTATGTTTTAATACGATCCAAGTAAAATTTACGACCTCCCACGTTTCTAGAATTCGTATTCCCATCATCCTGTTTTTCACATTCCCATCACAACTCTACAGCGCATGTTCTAACAATCAAACTTTATGTCTTTTCCAACATTCCTTGTCTATACTTTTTGCTACGGATTTGTTTCAAACCATTTCTACCCTTTGCAACGTTTCTGCTTTAACAGTTCAATCACTTCTATCAGTCGTTTCTACTGTACCAGTCGTTTTTACGGGCCTAGCCTTTATAGCGGTTTCAAACGTTTCTAGCCTTTGCAATGCCCTTACTTCAACCATTAAATTATTTCTAAGTTTCTACGTTTCTAAGTTTCTAGTCGTTTCTACGGGAAATTTCCCATTCTATCAGCCGTTTCTACTGTACCAGTCATTTCACCCGTTTGTAGTGTCTCCAACCATTCTATAAGCCGTTTCTACTGTACCAGTCGTTTCTACGGGCCGTTTCTGGCTTTTGTAGCGTCTCCAACCATTCTACCAGCCGTTTCTGCTGTCCCAGTAGTTTCTACGGGACGTTTCTAGCTTTTGTAGGGCTTCAAGCATTTCTACCAGCCATTTTTACTGTCCCTGTCGTTTCTACGGGACATTTCTAGCTTTTGTAGTGGCTCCAACCATTCTACCATCCGTTTCTACTGTTCCAGTTGTTTCCACGGAACGTTTGTAGCATTTGTAGAGGTTCCAACTATTTCCAGCAGCGATTTCTAAGTTTCTAGTCGTTCCTACGGGACATTTCTAGCTTTTGTAGGGGTTTCAACCATTGTACCAGCCGTTTCTAGCTTTTGTGGTGTCTCCAACCATTCTATCAGCCGTTTCTACTGTACCAGTCGTTTCTACGGGCCGTTTCTAGCTTTTGTAGGAGCTCCAACCATTCTACCAGCCATTTCTAAGTTTCTAGTCGTTTCTATGGGACATTTTCCATTCTATCAGCCGTTTCTACTGTACCAGTCATTTCACCCGTTTGTAGTGTCTCGAACCATTCTATCAGCCGTTTCTACTGTACCAGTCGTTTCTACGGGCCGTTTCTATCTTTTGTAGAGTCTCCAACCATTCTACCAGCCGTTTCTACTGTCCCAGTTGTTTTTACAGGACGTTTCTAGTTTTTGTAGTGGCTCCAACCATTCTACCAACCATTTCTACTGTCCCAGTCGTTTCTATGGGTCGTTTCTAGCTTTTGTAGTGGCTTAAACTATTCTACCATCCGTTTCTACGGTTCCAGTTGTTTCCACGGACAGTTTGTAGCATTTGTAGAGGTTCCAACCATTTCCAGCAGCGATTTATAAGTTTCTAGTCGTTTCTACGGGACATTTCTACCTTTTGTAGTGGCTCCAACCCTTTCTAACAGGGATTTATAAGTTTCTAGTCGTTTCTACGGGACATTTCTAGCTTTTGTAGTGGCTCCAACCATTCTACCAGCCGTTTCTACTGTCCCAGTTGTTTCAATGGTTCTAGTCGTTTCTATGGGCCCTTTCTAGCATTTGTAGTGGCTCCAACTATTTCCTACAGCGTTTTTTATGGTTCCAGTCGTTTTACGGGCTGTTTCTAGCTTTTGTAGTGGCTCCAACCCATTTGTTTCGTCTCTGGTCCAACCATCCAGCGCGCTGCTTTCCACTATCCTGTTCCAGCTATTTCGTTCCCGATCGCACTAGGTCATTCATACCATTCCCGTTTCCAGGGTTCAGTCAACAAACTTCAAACATCCCGCTCCGCTATATCGTTCCAAGCATTTTCGTTTCCGACGCTCTGCCAACCAACTTCAAGCATAGACCTACTGTTTCCTCTATCCTGTTCCAGCAATCTCGTTGCCTATAATCTCGTTTCCCACTATCCTATTTCTACTATACTGTTCCTTTCATTCCTTCTATAAGATATCAACTATTACTTTCGATAGTTGGATCTGTTAAACTACCACTCTGATAACCTCCATCTAAATACAGTTTTCGTACATATTTTTAAGCTTCCCGCTAAAATTTCTGATCATTTATGGGACAATAGCTTATTTGTATACGTTTTCATATACAATTTAACCATTTGCATGTCTATCACTTACACAACATCACTGCACATGTCTGACAGTCACACAACATTACTCTGTATTTCTAACAGTCACACAACATCACTGCGCATGTCTATCACTCACGCATCATCACTGCGCATGTCTAACAGTCACACACCATTACTGCGCATGTCTAACAATCACATAACATCACTGCCCATGTCTATCACTCACGCATCATCACTGCGCATGTCTAACAGTCACACATCATTACTGCGCATGTCTAACAGTCAAATAACATCACTGTGCATGTCTAACACTCGTACATCATCACTGCCTATGTCTAACAGTCACATAACATCACTGCGCATGTCTAACACTCGTACATCATCACTGCGTATGTCTAACAGTCAAACAACATCACTGCAAATGTCTTACACTCACACAACATCACTGCGCGTGTCTACAGTCACACAACATTACTGCGCATGTCTATTAGTTATATAACATCACTGCGCAAGTCTATCACTTTGCCAACATCACTACACATGTCAAGCATACATACAACCTAATAGCATAATCTATTGATTAAATTTCAACCTATTAAAAATTTACCTTCAACACTCAGATACCTCTCCCGAAGAAACTGTTATATTAATAACTATATAGCTTAGATGCTCGGAACGATCACTCCCATGCGAGAGTCCCGGGCTCAAAACCGTACCACAGCTTTTTTCTTTCTAACTACCACAACCACCAACAGATGGTGTTCACCCCTGCGACACACGCAACACACCAACGCTGCAAGATGGCACCGCAGCCAACACTCCCCTGTGTAACCTGTCAAGCAAACCCCGCGAACCTCTAACATAACCTAAGTCGCGGCCCCCCGACTACCGTCACTCTTCCAACATAATCTAAATCGCGGCCCCCTTCGTTGACAGCCGTTACTAACATAACCTAAATCGCGCCCCCCTTCTTTGACAGCCATCACTAACATAACCTAAATCACAGCCCCCGACTACCATCACTCTTCTAGCATAACCTAAATCGTGGCCCCCCTTCGTTGACAGCCATCACTAACATAACCTAAATCGCGACCCCCTCCCTCGACAGCTGTCACTAACATAACCTAAATCGCGGCCCCCCTTAAGCCCCCACAGCTCCTAGTCGGAGCCCTCCCTTCAGCCCCCACAGCTCTAGTCGGAGCCCCCCTCAGTCCGCTATAGTCCAAGAACGCGGTCCCCACGTTCGTGGAACAAATGACACCCTCAATTGAATTTCACCCCCGCCTAATGTCAAAACGGCCTTAAATATGATGAAAACACCCCTAAATATGACATTTACACCCCAAAATGGCACTAATTACGCCGTTTCTTGCCTCTAAACTACAAAATCAGGCTCGCTCACGTTCGCGATTTCAAGGTCATCGGGGTAAATTTTCGCTAATTTTAACCTTAGAATCTCTTACGGGAAATTACATGTATTTTTTGTCGATTTTGCGCTAGAACCGGCATAGCCTATATACTGACCTGAAGAGGGCAGATGTGACTCTGCCGAAACGTCGTCAGTTTACCATCGATCCCGGCAGGGATCAGTTATCAACTACGCGGATGAATTCCCGGAAACTACCTAAAACTATATATATATATATATATATATATATATATATATATATATACACATCCGTTCGTTATTTTGATTTATATTTTGAAGCTTGCAGACGTTTCGCCAAGGTCTCGCATTATCACTGCGCTGTCAGGTTGGGTAGACTGAGAGTTGCTGTGTCCGTGCTCTGTATATATATATATATATATATATATATATGTCTTTGTTAGATTTTGCAGCGACGCTGATTAGTTGGAGCTGACTCCCCCCTGCGGTCGTTTGGGTCTTGCGGGTTCGGTTTTACAATATTTGACTTTTGTTTTCCAAATATTGAAGAGGTGCAGGACGTCATCTCTTTGGTTTAGTTGTCCGGGTTTTTTCGTTTCAAATGTCTCTCGTACTATCTTTGTTTTCTATTTTATTGTGTTAGCTATATATATGTTACTTCAGATATTCTCATGTGTATGAAATGTAACTGATGGTTCGCTGTATTCTCGTGTGTATGATTTATGTCTTAGACAAGACAGTTTTTCGACGTTTCGACGTGATCTTACTCATCTTCTTCGGGCTATCGATGTTATCGCTCACCAAGTACACCAAGTACAGAATAGTAGTAATACTACTCTTCCAATATTCACTCAAATTGTTATCTTTGTTTGTTACATAACTATTTGTCTTCTAAATGTTATTTGTGGCATGTTCTTGATTATTTTGAAGTTTTCTTGGGAATAGCACCACAATTGAATTAAAAAGCTGTATATTGAAAGAAAATACTAAACGTTTCAAAGTCGATTCTGACTTCGTTGTGAATGGTTTTTTGTTTTTGTTCATTTTGTCGGTTACCTTCCAAATTTGTTTGTTGTCTTACTTCTATGGACCTACATTTTGCTGTCTTGTAATATTTTGAATAAATTTTACTGTTTTCATCCGTAGTTGTCACGAGATTTTGCAATTCTTCTTGGCGTTTGTCGTTCATTGATTTAAGTAAAAGCGCTTAAATTTCCTGTCATTAGAATATTTCAGTGTTGATTGTCCAATTAGTTGGTAACTTGTTTATAGACTTCTTGTTATGTTTTATTCATAATATCCTTTTACTTAGCCTACTACCCATAGAATACTAATTTTTCCCACTTCCATAGACACTAATTTGTTCTAAACTTGGGTTTAGTTTAACTACATTTTAAAATTATCCGGCGCTTTGTTGACTCTCTGCAACCTCTAACGCTACAATTTAGCAATAAACATTCTTGTTCGCAAAATAGTACTAGAAACTTGCGAAGTACTGTTCTAACTGGCATTCGAGCCTCTTCATGGAGTAGCTTGCTTCTGTTAGACTGATAGCAGATTAAACATCATTTGTAGGCGATATCGGTAACAATATAATTCTGTCAAAAACAATAGTGTATTTTCTAGTATATTAAAAAATATTTGAAAGTGTTATTACATATCTACAAGTAGCTGCTATCATTTAAAGTTATTTTGAACCAAAAACATTTTTTTATATTGACATGGTCAGAGGAATTTGTTTCATAATCACTTGATTGACCATAGAAAACGCAAAATATTCTCCCTCTGAACCAACAACCAGAATAGCACCTAGCCAATCAGGTAAGTGTTTAACATTTATGATCTCAAAAAAGGTAACAACTCTTATTCGGGGACTTTACAGTCTTCAAAAAATGTAAAAATGTTGATACTTGATGTCTAACCTTCGATGAATCGATATGTTCCAGTGATCTGACATTATAGGCAGTTATCATCTCTCATTTTCTAAAATGTATATTTCTTATTTTCAGTAAACATATTCAATTAGTATTCATGTCTAGTGTTATTCAAATTGAATACAATATGCAAAAATTACACAACTAATTAAATCAGTTATAGAGTTTAACAAATTTTCCATACTTTTTCTATAATTAAGAAACTTCCTTGCAGCAATAAATTTTAGTCTTGCATAATGTTTTGTTATTACTTTAACCTTAATAAAATTTTCATGGCAGTAATAAGAGATTAAATTTTTTCAGCTAAAAAGTTTGGTATACGTCATCTTCAGTATCTGCTTTGTCTATCGTTAATTATTGCTGGATATGGAATGAGAATATCATTTAACGTTGCCATTATTGCTATGTTAAGTGATGAGAAAAATGAAAACTATCCGGTAAGTTTTTGAAACTGTTTACCGTCTAATATAAAATTGAATTACTTAATTAAACTTAACGTCTTCAATATGGTACCATTATTTAAAATCTTGAATACATTAGAAGAAATGCTTTTGAACTTTAGTAAAGTTAAATGTCACATCAATAAACACCATTTTATATCTTAATTAAAAAAGGTGTGGTCCCCACATGTTTCCGATTTCGATACTGGGTACGCTAACGATGTTAAATTTTGTCCTGAACCAGTGCTTCTCCTTGTGGACCTCCTTGGCCTGGTACCAGCTTATGTGCTGGTGCCCGTTCCATGCGTAATTTGGTGATGACCTTGCTATCTCCACCCTTCGAGTAGCCATATGGGGCTTCCTAACCCAAGTATCACAAGGTTCCCTGTAGATGCAGCTTTGTTGTAATGCAGGCATGTCCGGCTTCGTTTTCATTATTACATTCATCAAAATGTTGCTTTGAAAAATCTTTTTAATCCTGTAATGTTCATAAGTAATTTCGAAAAAATTGTTGAGGAGGTCTTGAATTATTTTGTCTATTCATGGGTTTTCTCTCCTCCAAATTTTTTCCTGTAACAGATAAGTATTTAAAAAATTGTATATGTAGAACAAAGTGTAGTAAGGCAATTTCGTAAAATTGCCCGGATTACTGGCTGTCTGTACAGAGATTCTTCCTCACAGTTTTTCAGAGAGAAAGAGATAAAATAATCAACCAGTATTCCTGTATATAAGTAATGTATTGTATATTGTGTAATACTTATCTGTGTATGGAGACGTTTCAACTCCGAGTCTGGAGTCGTTGTCAATCGTTTAGTGTTGTTTTCGAGGTTTTTTTCTAAAAAATTTTCGCTTTGATTTTGAATTTATTGTTTGTCAAAAAATTTGACACTGACAATTTGTCGTTTGGCGATCACTTGACGCTGAGGTTACCGTTTTTTTGTTCTGTTAGCAGTAAATTCTTCCAGTCCAAATGAAGGTCGGCTGAAGGTGCTCCGATTTCAGTGTTGTTTATCATCATACAGCTGGCTTCTTTAAGTTTTCTCTTTTTTAAATTTTCTTCTTTCAACAAGATCTTTGTTTTATCCCAGTCTATCCTATGGCTGCCGGTGCTCGTTAATACATGATTGGCCAAATTTGATTTGTCCACATGTCTTCTGGAAATGTTATATTGATGTTCTTTTTTCCTTACTTCTAAAGGTCTTGAAGTTTCACCGGTATAAGAATGGCCACAGTCACACAAAACACTGTACACACAATTTTTAGAACTCTGGGTTGCGTTAAAGGTTAATGTTCAGTTCAAAAATTTCTTTGATCTAGGGTTTCTTCGTCTTCGTCGTGCTTTGTTGGTTTGTCCGGTTTTCAAATACCTTGTTGATGAGAGTTCCAGGATAACCATTCGTCAAAGAACTTCTCTTTACTTTTTCATGTTTGAAGGCTTCTGATGTTTTGATTCACAAAATCTACTTCTAACCATATAATAATTGTGCATTATCATTCAAATTGAATAATAATATTATTAGATAATATTAGAACATCATACATAAGTAAATAGTTCAATAAATTATATTTGTGACGAGTCCTGTAAAAGTGACGTACTGTCAGTATAATACGTACAAAACTTAAACCATCTACCTCTTAGAGATAGTCTGCAGTGCATAAATATCGTGCCAAGGCTAGAAAGAGAGGACAATAGAAAGGGCAAGAGGCTATTTCACTAGATTGTACTGTATCTAATGAGTTCATTGGCTTCACCTACCAATCGAGTGAAATAGCCCTTTACCCTCTCTAGTGCCCTCTTTTTCTATCCTTGGAACGATATTTGTGTATTGCCAGCTACCTCCAGAAATTTTTTTGAAACTTTGCTATTTTATAGTTCTGCATTTGTGGATCCAAAGTCTTTATGGGCTCAAACACAGAAAGTGTTTTGTTTTCGAGATATAGTTCCTCAAAGTTGATAGGGTAAAAAAATCAAATTTGGGGCGCTGTATCTCGAAAACAAAAGACCTTCAGTGTTGGAGCCCATTGAAACATTTGATACACAAGTTCAGAATTATCAAATGGCAAAATTTTGAAAAAAAATAGCCTAAAGCTACCTTGTCACTATACTTCATAAAGGGTAAAGAATTTTGGGGGACTGAATCACGAAAACAAAACACTTTCACTGAGTGAGCCCATAAGAACTTTTGCACCACAAGTTCAGAATTATGAAATGGCAAAGTTTAAAAGAAATTAGCCGAAAGCCATTTTCTCGCTATTCCTAAGGGGTACAAAAATGAACTTTGGGGGGCTGTATTTCGAAAACATAACACTTTCAGGATTTGAATCCATAAAGACTTTTGATCCACATACTCCATGTTTATGTTGTTTTTATCGAAACGATTAATTTAAAATATTTTTTTATATTTGGCGGCGTAGAATGAATTTTATAACACTACCCCCTTTAATTCTGATCGTGATCGGAATCATTCTCTCCATGGTAGGGAGCGAGTCGATCTAAATGAACCACTTTCATTTTATCTCTTGGATACCGGTGAATACGAAAACAACTTCATTTATGCTCTTGACTACTTGGTATGGCCCATTAGAGGCTGTGGTGAGCTTAGTAGATTTGCCTTTGCTCCTCTGGGGGTTGTATAGCCAGACTTTGTCTCTCTCTTGGAATCTGACTGAATTTGCCTTGAGGTCATATCGTGCCTTCATCCGATCGCTGGTAGCCAATATCTGAGTTCAGTCTAGTTCGTGTATTGACAGCAGGTTCTGTTGGAGTTGGTCGGCATAATGGTTGACTTCTTGGGGCGGTTCTTTTGGTGAGCCAAAAGCCAAATCACACGGTAATCTCAGCTGCTTTCCGAATAGTACCCTGGCTGGAGTTATTACTGTGCTGTTATGTACGGTTGAGCGATAAGCCAACAGAAATAGGGGAATCTTTCCACCAAAGGTGTGGTTCTTATTTTTTTTGATTCCCAACATCGTACAGACCTTCTGGAATACATTCGATTCAAAGTTGCGCCCTTGGTCTGAATGTAACTCCAACGGGACACTAATCCTGCTGAATAGCTGTTCTACCAGCAATGTCGCCACTGTGATTGCAACCTGATTGGGTATAGCATATGCCTCATGCCATTTGCTGAAGTAATCCATTGCAACCATAATGAAATTTGTTCCCCCTCTAAGACTTTGGAAATGGACCGGCGACATCCATGGCAATTCTCTCACACGGGACGCCCACATTATATTGCAGCATTCTGCCCTTGGTCCGGGTCTTCGGGCCCTTACTAGTTGCACAGATACCACCAAGCCCAAACGTCTTCGAAGTCATTTACCCAGCAGTACCGTTGGCGAATTTTATCCAAAGTTTCATTCATGCCCATATGAGTTCGTGTGTACACTAGTCGAGGTGTCATTCTTTTCTACGCAAGACAATACATATAATATATATTGTTTCTGGACGGGAACCTTCATAACTTGCGCTTCCGCTTCCCACAAGAGAATTTCCTCTGTCTCTGAACATGTTTATTAAATTATATGGACAAATTACTTTACAGTTACATACAATTTTTGTATATAATCGGCGGAATTTCTTCCCCAGTCGGGAATTGTTCTAACTGGCTTTCCATTATGGGTTTCCTTTCTAGAATATCAGGATTTAGTCGTATAAGTTGAGTCTAGGCCTCTTCCTTCGTTGACAGTTAGGGTCACACTGTAGCTGTCTCTTGAATATCTCATTTGGGTGGTATTCAATTCTGGCGAATGACTGCTTACTTAAAGATCTGATATGTTCTCTAAAGTTTTCTAAAATGCGTTCATTTTGTATAAATCATCGAAAATTTGTAATCATCCTTAAAATTTTACTCTGAAAAGCTTCTAGTTTGTTCAGGTTGTTTTTACAAACTTGAGACCATGTGGCAGCAGCCTAGAATGTTGTTGGTCTAATCACTTGTTTGTAGAGGCTTAGTTTATGACCTATTGCCTTACTTTTGCGAGAACGGGTATAGCTGCATAAATGCTGTTTCCCCTTATTTTCTTAAATACTCTGTGTGTGCTTTCCAGTTTAGTTGCAGTATCGTCAGCAAAAACGAGCGTTTATGTGTGTGAGATCTGGATAGGAATGTCAGCTATGTAAACGTTGCATAAAGTAGATAAAAATACTGCACCTTGAGGGTCTCCTGCTCTCATAGGTCTGTAGCTAGTGAAATGTTTGTTCTGTTTAATCCTGTAATATCTGTTGTTGAAAAAGTTTGCTATTAATTTTGTCATATATGTCCTGATTTGATGTCATACCCTATCGAAAGCCTGTGAAACGTCGACTAATATGGCGCTGGATTGTTTTTTTCTTCTTGTGGTTATCATAGATGATTTTAGCCAGACGTAGGGTCTGTTGGTCTGCTCCATGCTTTCCTCAAAAACCAAACTGAACGTCTGGGATGACTTTTTGTTCTTCACATGTCTCTGTCAAGCGTTGCAATATTACTCGCTCTGTAATTTTTTATAGTGAGGGGAGTAGGCTGATGGGTCGATGGTTCTTGGGATTTTTGACGTCCTTGCTGGGCTTAGGAATCATGATAGTAGTGGCCTTTTTCCAGCAGACAGGGAAGTATAACGTCTCTAGTATGCTGTTAACAATGTTGACAATGTAAGGCATATAATTGTTTGGGAGGAGTTTTGATTGTTTATTCCTTATGTCATCGTGTCCTGGGGCTTTCCTAGTTTTGAGATTATTAATTATTTCTGTTTCTATGAGGTTGGTTGGGCGAATATTACTGTTGACTTTAGTGGATTTGTTAAAAGTTTAATTGTTCTTCCAGTATATCAGCAAATATGGCTTTTTCTTCATCTGTGTATATTGATTTATTATCTGAAATAACTGGGTGGTTTTTCATTATGCCCGATAGCCTTTTCCTGAGCTTCCATAATGAGATGTGGTCTTCTTCAGCTAAATCCTCAAGGCGTCGGTCCTATTGTTCATTACGATGTTTCTGTAACTCATTTTAAATTTCTGGTTTATGGTGATTAAGTAGTCTCCGCAATTCTGGGTCTTGGGTTGTCCATAATCTTTTCCGGGTTCAACTTGTGTCTGCGATCATATTTTTAATATAGTTAGGAATGCTGTAGGGATTTTGTGGTCTTTTGATTTTGTTTGTAGTACTGTTTATGGTAGCTGTGATGATTGCACTGTTGATTTTTTCTATTTCTTTGTTTATAGCTGTAGATGTTATTAGAGGAGTTATCAGTCTGTTTATTGCATTTAACAGATTTTGGAATTTCTGCCAATTAACTTTGTAGTGTGACTGCTTAAGATGATATGGAGACCACTGGAGTATTGACAGGACAATTGGGTTATGGTTGGAACTCAGTTCAGTCGATGTATATAGATAGCTCTATCTGATGCTTACGATTTTTGATGGCGAATATATCTAACACATCAGGATTTATAAACCCGATCCAAGTGGATTCACTTGGTTCAATTACCATATATCCGTGCTGATCTGAGTGGTCAGCCAGTATACGTCTTCTTGTAGTAGTTAATCTTGAATTTCAGCGTGTATTCTTGGCGTTGAGGTCCCCTCCCAAAATCGTGGTCTCATTTGTTATTAATAATAAGTCCAGATCCATTTTAAGTAAGGGTACTCCTGGACAGTTGTAGACAGTAATAATTCGCATTTTTTGATTGGTTGTCATGTGGATGACGGCTGAGGTGTGTTCAAGGTTTTTATTGATTTCTTGACTATTAATGCCGTTCCTCCTTTGCTACCATTTAATCTATCTGTACGATGGCTTATGTAATTAGGAATGTTAAAAGTTTTCCCCGGTTTCAGATGAGTTTCTGCCAGGAGGACTACATCAGGATCTTCTCTTTGGATATACTCCCGTAATTCATTGGATCGTCCAGCGACTCCGTATGCATCCCAAGCTATTATCTGTAGTGAATACGTTGTTGTGTATTACCCATAGATCGCTCCTTGACTCAATATGAAATTTAAAAAAGTTGGAACATATGTTGAGTGTTTTGGCCATTTGCCTGTATGGTATTGTTATAAATTTAGCCACTACGGTCCTCTCGAAAGCACCGTATTCATTCCAAAGAGCATAAAACATCAAATTCTGGAATCTTTAAAACCAGCAAGAAGTATCAATGGAGTCGCTGTACACAAAAGTCTAGAACAAGCAGGGAATTCAAGTTTGAGTAAATTTGAGTAGAGGAGAGTTAACTTTGTACGTTCAATTTAGTTTGTTGTTATGATTTCGGTCTCATTGTACTCGAATCAGCTGCTATAAAGTTTTTAATGTTTACCTGGATATAAATGTTCTAGAAAGTGAATATCCGTTATTGATTAATTGATTAATTTAAATTGAACCCACGGAGTTTATTATAATTTGGTGTCAGTCAAGTGGGATTAAGTGAAGTTAAAATCATAAACTGATTTATGGCCCAAACTCCTAGCATGACGGAATTAGAAGAAACTACCAAAAATTTTTCAAACGGGTTACAGAGGGACTAGGCGAAAAAATAACTCAGATTCTAGAAAAACGTGACAAAAAGGAGAAACAAGATCAAGAAGAAATCCAGAAAAGGTTAGTGAAATATTTTGATGAATAGCTAATGCTAATGAGAAGCAACAAAATCTTGTTTCTACGATGAAAAGTGAACAACAAAATTTACTTGAAGGATTATTCTCGAAATTTGAATTAACAAAATAAAATGATATTTAATTATTTGAAGAAAAACAAGAACAAACTGAATTAACAAAAAAAATAATCTCAAGTATTAGAAGAAAAGAGACAAACTGATGAGTTAAAAAGACAACAGCAATTTGAGCAATTAATGCGAATAGTATCGCAAGTGAATGAAACAATTAACGAAAGAATGCAAATAGTGGAGTCAGACATAAGAGAAATAAACGACGACATAATGGTCCTAAAAAATCTAGTGAGTAGTTTGCGCATCTTGCTGGTTTATTTCCCTCTTTTGTGCATGTGTGGGTTTCATGGCACATTTGAGGCGGCGTGGCAGTTTTTGCGTGTCTGTCCAAAACCCTGGCATCCATGGCATTGCGTACGGTTCGTGGTATATCTTTACGATTCTATCTTCACTCTTATAGAACCTATGAAGATTTCATTATAAATTTTATGGTATTTGGCTGGCCTTAGAAGTTGGGTCAATAAGATAGGTAGTGGGTGTTTTATAACATCGCGGCGCCTGTACATTCTGCAAATGCCAAGGATTTCATATCCCATGGTTTTGAGTTCCTCTGTTGTTCTATTTGACTATTGGTGGGTTTATTTCTTTTGAGTGATTTGTGCTGTCGGGTCGAGTATTATTTTGCCTTGGCGCCTTGTTTAAGATAAGGAAAGTTCAGAGTATCTGGAACTTGGGCTGGTTGTAGATCATTGGTTTTTGATGTCGATGGTTCTATGTTTTCTCCTGACAGTTTCTCGAATCTATTTTCGCTTAGAATTGGCGGACTCAATTTTACCTGTGACTGCGGACTTTTTCGTTTCTTTTAAGCCCGCATTGTGAACTCATTTTTCGGATTGGGACTACTTTGATAGTATTCTAGGTCAATGTCTTGTTGTTCACTTACATCTTCCATCACTATGTCTGAGTCTATGTGCTTGATCTGGGTTTGTATCACGGCAACGGTATTGATCTCCTTTGCTGCTTTCTTAAGTTCATCAAGATCCGCTAGATGAGCGTCCAATGTCTGTTCTTTGGTATTCATATTGCGTTCGCCGTTATATGCACTCAATGTCTATAATGTCTCTGTCGCTTTGAAAATATAACTCAGGCGCCTGAACGCCTGCTGTCGTGGCAATTGCAATACTGGTTAGGCACGCGTGCCTTATTCCAATCACAGAAATCTTTTTGTCAATCACTGTTCAAACTTTATTGTATCCAAAAAATATAAAATATATTAGTAGGGGAGCCCGGGATGCTAAATTTGCAGTTACTAAAGCGTCATTGGGACCTGTTGGATCGTGAAGATTAGGTCCTAAAACGAACGAAAGCTTATGCAAAGTTTCTAATTTTAGTAGGGGGAGAGCGATAATAACCTGACGATAAATTAGTGGGGTGGAGGGGGTGACTGTTATTCGAGCGTGTCAGATATTCAGAGGAAATGTTATGTAAGTGAACTCAAAAAAGTGTTCATTTCAAATCAAATGATTTTGACGCTACTAAAAGTCATGACCGATTTTTGAAAATGTAAAAAAATATATGACCTTAAAATACTGGAGCGGGTCAGATTTTTATACCCATGGTTCAACTTGATGTGCTAGTCGTCATCAATGATATTCAGACAATTATATGGAGGAATATTGTTAATCTGACAATTTGATTTAATTTTTTTTTCAATTACTACATGTAATAAAAACAATATAAATATATTTGTAATTCTATCATGTATTCATATGAAAGGACATAAAAATAAAATTAAAAATAAGTTCTTAATCTTAATTTATGAAATTCACTAAATTGTTTTAAAATACAACAAATAAACCAAAGCGTCGTACTTCTTTGTGATCAGCTATAATAGCATCATGGCGACAGACGGTGCGAGAGAGTGAGAGATAAAGATAGAGTGAGTAGGAAAGAGAGTCGCGGAGTGAGAAATACACAGAAGCCAGCAGCTGTACTCTACACACTTTGTTGATGATTTTAGCTACATCGCCACAATAAAAACGTCAGATTGTATTTTTTCCGTAATCCTTAAATAATTTCCTTCTAAATAAAAAACAAATCAATCACGCTCGAGTATGTCGAGGTGACGTTATTTTAGAACTTTGGGATTCGACCAAGTCCTTATGTCACGCTCAAATCGTCAGATTATTAAAATATACACTTTTCTCCATGTACTTAACTTACTTTGTCTTAATTTGAAGAGCTCGAGTTTTTCTGAGGATCAATTATTTGTTACTAATCTGATTGGCTGCACTCAACGCACGCCCATACATTAAGGGTTCATATATGGTAGGGGTACATTACAAGGAGTAAGATTTCTCATATGTCTGGCGCGCTCGACTAACGCGCAAAATCCCCGCTTGGGCTCCCGTACTATAAAATACGTTTTATATAAATGAATTTTCAAAATTACACTGCTGTCAATGAAGTCATTTTGATAGAATGCCTAGAATGAATAGAATAGAATGTCCTCACGAACACTTATTTAATTATTTAATACATATCGGTAAATTTGTAGACGCGAGATGTAAATACCGACATCATCGATTTTCGGGAAAACTAGCACACGGAGATTCCGTATCTCGAGCCGTTCCATATAATTGCTGTTTTCCCTAACTCGTAGCACAACTCCTAGGTTAGACATCACGATAAAATTTTCAGGTTAACATCACCTGTCAGAGACATATATACTTAATACTATTATAGTGTAACGTTTTACTGCACGTTTTACTGCCTTATGCGCATGTTCGAAAATGCCCCAATTGGCTCCTTCTGTTGTTGGTTATGTGTTCTCTCTGTTTGATTCCTGACAACGCTTGCGCAAAACGGTTTAGGTACAGTAACACGATATAATCTGCTGTCTCTCTTAGTCAATGACCCTTCCGCTTACGGGGATAACAGTATAGTAGTATTAAATATATGAATACAAAAGAATGACACCTCGAAGCGTGTATTCAATGTCTCTGACAGGTCATGTTAACCAGAAAATTGTATTGTGACGTCTAACCTAGGAGTTACGGAATAACAACAATTGCACAGAACGGCTCCAGCTTCTGAACCACCTTGTGATAGTTTCCCCGAAAATCCTTGATGTCGAACCTTACATCTTGCTTCTACTAGTTTGTGTGTATCGCTTAGTTTCAAAAATGATATGTCTACATTTGCCTTAGATATACAATTTTGAAAGACCCTCAGAAAACACAGTATTTTTCGAAATTTTTTAGATATCTTAAGAAGCTTTAACTACAAATTGGTTAACGAAAAATATTAAAAAACATGCAGAATTGAAAAAAAAAACTAATAAAAGGAGGACACACTCTGTGGAAGAAAGTGTCCACAAAATGCTTTCAATTTGGGGGCGCCACTGGGACGACCGGGGTAGAAAACTGATTTCTACGAACAAAATATTTTACATACCGTTGGTTGAAAAAAAGGACAGACACTGTGGTATATACATCAATTTCTTTTTTTCCCATTGTTTAATTATTTAAAAAAGTTTTATAACAACTATAAAATCACTGTGTTTTATAAAAAGTCAAAACTGGGGCACAACTTATTAATATATAACACAATTAACACACTATAACTTGATCACTGCAGAGACTACACAAAGAAGACACAAACGTTCACAAAGAGAAATTCAAATTTTCTGGGTTATATTTACGAAGAATTAAACAATTTTTGTCACTTTTTCAGCCAACTTCACGTCTAAATGTAGGATTTGTGCATCTCAATTCGTTCACAATTGCTAACTTCATAACCTGTCATTCTGGTCATTTCTTGAACTTCCTATTTGAAAGTGTCCGCTGGACACTTCAGATTGATTCCCATATAAGTTTGTTCTCCTTAGCTCTACACTTCTTCAGTTTGAAATAAGAACGTTAGGTCACTTCTAGTTAGACCAGAAGTGCTACATCATTGAAAATACTTTTGTTTAAAAGAACTAATGTAGTCATTCAACTCATCAAAGGATACCGCCGGAATCCTTATGTAAATTGGTTTTCGGTTAAATGGTTTTTGCAGCATTTGAGTAGTGGATTAAAAGTGTCAATGGGCCCTATAAAATCTTGATTCAACGTTATACCTCGCTGGACCTACTATTCTTTAGATTTCAGTACCTGCAAGATATAGTAAATAATCTTTTTCTCAATGCCCAGTAACCCAATAAACTGTCACCGATTTCTATGAGTATTGTTCTAAAGAAAAGATAATTGTGTTAAATTGTCAGGAAAAACAACAAGCAACCAGACAGAAGTAACAGAAACACTACACCATTCTGAAATCTGAAATCAATCAGCACAAATTTTGACTGCAAGATGTACCCTCTGTGAAATGACCAAGTCAAGGGCGATAGTAACATATATCCTACCTAATAAGGTAGTAGAAGTTGTTTCAACTGACAGTTGTCATTTGTGTTATCTAGAACAGGGATGACGAATTATCGAAATTTCATGAACTAAAAATTGAATAGAGTATTTGAGTTTGCAATATTTGAACACTCCCACTTGGATAGATCAAGCTTTCTTAGAGTCCAAATTTTAATTTCAACAGGGGTAACTTTTTAAATATAGTTAAATCTGCCACCATTTGCTGGCACCCGTTGAAATTTAAATTATTTCCCTATCTAGTGTAAACAAGTCGAACCTCCTGTAGAGGCAGTCTAAGGTTGTGGCTCTATGGCACCGTCTAGTTTAACCAATCCCAACCGAAATTTGAGTAATCAGGGCACATAGTTGACACGCGGAAGGCATGCAACACTTAGAGCATTTAACTTCTAGAGTTAGCCTGCAATGCACAAATATCGTGGCAAGGCTAGAAAGAGAGGGCAATAGAGACAGTAACAGGCTATTTCACTTGGTGGGCGAAAGCAGCAAATGAACAACATGCTGAACGTATTTCATTAAGGTTATTTCACTTGGTGGGTGAAAGCAGCGAACATGCTGACGTAATTCATTGGATGCAGCTCCCAACCGAGTGAAATAGCCTCTTTCTCTCTCTATTGCCTATCGTTTTTTAGGCTTACCACGGTATATATGCATTGTAGACTACCTCCATATGTACAAGCTCTGTATTCAACACTTTGAAAATGATATCTTCAAGAAACGCGGCTGCCATATTGATGATGAAGTCATAAGTCAACTCTCGCTCTTACATGATGTACTATATCACCTTGAAAGACACCGGCGGCCATATGGCTGGTAATAGTGATATTGTTTTTAGGTTATTATGTCGAGTTTGGCGTCCAGGTGAATACAGCACGCGGTCAACTGAGCCAGTAGAATAAGTCAATGAGAACCCAGATTTGTGACCAATTGGAGAGCGGCAAGGGTCATAATCTTTGACGTCACAGAAAAGTGGAGAGGTTCTTTAATATAAGCCTCAGTCATTCAATATCGCAAGAAGAGACTGAAAATTTTAAGGAACTATGTTACTAAGCAACAATACAAGATATTCTTGGTGTCAAGTGTGGGATGATTTTGTGAAACTTTAGAAGCAGCAAATAAATAGACTAACAATGTTTAAAAAGGTGAGTTTGAGGCCATTGAAAGTGGCAGATTTAAAAAAAAAACTGGAGAAAGGGAATTTAGAAATTAGTGACAAGAAAAGTGAATTAATATAACGGCTAGTAGATGTCCTAGTAAATGAAGGTAACAATCCCGATATTTATTTGCTTGAAGTTTCTGGTAATGCGGACAGGAGTATGCTATTTAACTGGATAATTTAAATGAAACTTTACAAGGTAAATTGCTAGAAATTTCTAAAACCACCGAAGACAAATTAGTTGAAAATTTTAAAACCCTTGGACACAAATTACTAGAAAATTCTAAAACCCTAGAAACGTTAGAAGAAAATTTTAAAGCCCTAGAAGACAAATTACTAGAAAATTCTAAAACCCTAGAAGTCCAATTACTGGAAAATTCTAAATCCTTAGAAGAAAATCTGAATAGCATGATACATCAATATTCAGACATGCTTAAAAAGAAAATCGTCGAGAATAAATTCGGATGGAAGTGCTGAAGCAGACGACAGTCAAAAATGCAAAATAAAAGAACAGGTAGCCCCAATACGAAGGGGAGAAACTCCACCAAAGACCGAAAGCAAAAACAGTCCGGGAGTAGTGGATTCGAAAATTGACTCCGAGGAAACAAGACACAAAACGAAACCTCCACAATTTGATGGAAAATCGTGTTGGACTAATTATATCGGCGCCAATTCAAGGCTGCAGCAAAGCTAAACGAATGATCGACAGAGGAGCAGGCAATAGCATAACCCTCGCCTTAAGAGAGGATATTAGATATTTTGCAAACGGAGCAAGAAGACAACGAACAACTAGTCAGACATTTAGAACTGAGGTATGGACAAACCCATTTGGAGTACGTTTATCATTCGCAACTGAAAAATTTCCACGAGAAATCGAATAAATCACTACAAGATTTTGAAGCTGATAGTCACACCAGAAAATGTGATAGAAATGTTAGCATCGCAAGCGTTTTTGGATGCATTTCGGGACCATAAAGCCAGACAAGCATTGACACTAGCTCAACCACCTCAATTAGTGCCTGCATTGGAATTCGAGGCTGCGAAAAATACCGAAACGTTGAATGAGAATCAAAAGATGGAGTAAATGATAAAACCTCTACAAGGACGATAATAGAGGAAGTCAATACCGAAAAAAGACAACTAAGATGTTGGGAGTGTGGTAAGGTAGGACATATACGGAATCGTTGCAAGGAGAGCAACGGAGTGTCGAAAAACTAAAGAAGGTCGATGTAAAGGGGCCATAGTCAACCTCTAGCCAACAAGCCCCAGCCATAAATGCATATGTCGCTTCGCTACGCCACCGTGTTAACTGTGCGTTTGTAGATGGTCTTATTAACAAGGAGCAATGTGTAATGCTGCAGTATATGTATGCGACGAAAACAACATAAAACCAACAAAATGGCACTTACTAACAGCGAGAGAAGAAGTCGCTAAGGTCAATCGTGAATTAAAGGACGAAATGGTCTGGGGAAATTATTTTAGATTTTTGACTAGATGAGAAAGCCAAAGCTGGAACACTAATGATGTTTGATCTTGAACATCACGACGGAACTCTTATTCAGTTTCCTCTGTAGTCAGAAGCATACAGCACACAGCATAACACTAGGTAAACCGTAGAAACTCATAGCAGATTCTTCTATAATTTAATTTAAAACCAATTCAGGAAGCAAAATTGAGGTACATCGTTAGAAACTACTTGGACATCTTCGACGTAGGAAAAAGAAAAGAAAGAAGAAAGGTGAAATATAACATTAATACCAGGGACGCTCAGCCCACTCGGAAGTCGGCGAGAAGGCTCTAGATAAAAGAGACGATGCTCGCAGGTTAGTCCACGAAATGGAGGAAGAAGGTGTTATAGAACCATCTAAAAGCCCTAGGACTTCTCCAGTTGTCTTGGTTAAAAAGAAAGCTACAAAGACAGACCACTACCCTCTCCCAAGAATAGACGATACTCTAGATACGTTGGCTGTTTTACACCCTGGACGTTGAAGCAGTTATTGGCAGGTGGACCTAGCTAACAAAGACCAAGAAAAGACTGTTTTTAATATCAGCTCAGGGTGGTGCAATGCTCCAGTGACATTTGAAAGATTGATGGAAACAGTCTTAGAAGGGCTTTCATGGAAAACATGCCTGATATATCTTGATGACATTATCGTTGTTGGAAAAGCTTTTAAGGACCACGTGAAGAACCTGGAGGAGGTATTTTGGCGACTTCGAATTTCCGAACTAACGTTACGTCGGAAGAAGTATCAACTATTCCAAGAAGAGGAGCACTATCTTGGACATGTGGTTTCCGTAGAGGGACTAACTGTGGATAAACAGAAAATTAAAGCCGTCCAAGAATGACCAATATCGTTGGATTTGCCAATATCTCCAATCAACTTATTAGACACACAGAAGGGAAGATGTGGTATCAGTGGGGCGAGGAATGCCAGTGATCACTGAAAAGAGCATTGACCAGTGCCGACTTAAGTACTGTCGGAATTGGTGCTGTGCTTTCGCAGATCCAAGAGGGTCATCGAATATTTCAGTAAGACGTTGAGCAAGCCACAACGGAATTACTGCGTTACTCGCAGGGAACTCTTGGCTGTCGTAAAGGGGGTGGAACATTTCTACAAGTACCTCTATGGTAAAAGATTGGTAAAGCATTGAAGTGGCTCTTGCAATTTAAAAATCCCGAAGGACAAATGGCAAGGCGAATTGAGAAGTTGCAATAATTCGACTTCGACACAGAACAACGCGCTGGAACAAGTATAATTATGCAGATGCCTTATCGAGGAGATGATGCCTTGATGATTGCCAACATTGTCAGTGAGCTTATGAAAAGGCTGTGTCCTGTAGAATTACCGCCGTCGATGACCATTGGCAATCAGAGAAGTTAAAGGAGGTTATCAGGCGAAAGGAAGAAGACCGCAAACCTATGTGGCAGGGGATTTCCTGATACTCACCTACCATAAATTCATACTAGGTTCAGTGGAACTTCCTCATCCTGGAGAACGGACTTCTGAAGCGCATGTTGGAAACTCCAGAGGAGGGCAATGACAGAAAACAGATTGTAATCCCCAGAAATAGGAGACCGGAGGCTTTGCGAAAAATACATGATGGTATAACCGGAGGACAGCTAGGAGTGAAGAAAACTCTAGGGAAGTTAAGAGAACGTTTCTATTATGTAACCTGCCAAGCAAATATTAAGAATTGGTGGCGGAAATGTATGATTAGTGTCGCAATTAATGGTCTTCAAAAGCGAGCAAACGGTCCCATGAACCAATATAACGTGGTCAGTCCATTTGAAAGAGTAGCAACTGATGTTGGCGGTCCATACCTCGAATGTGACTCCGGAAATAAGTACATTGTGGTGCTGAAGGACTATTTCAGTAAATGGGTAGAAGCTTATGCCTTGCCAAATCAAGAGGCCTTGGCCATTGCTTAAGTCCTTGTCATGGAATGGATCAGCCATTTTGGTGTTCCCTTGAAGTTGCACTCAGCCCAAGGTAGTTTGGAGTCTACCCTTTTCTAAGACGTCCGCAAACCTTTGAAGATCAATAAAACATGGACGACAGCTTTACACCCGCACTCCGATGGAATGGTAGCACGGATAAATAGAACCACTAACCGCCATTTATCAAAGCTAGTCTTTTACCACTAAAGAGACTAGGACCAGTATCTTCCCTTGTTTGTAATGGCAGATCAAACCGCGGCCAGTGTTATTATGGGACAAGAATTTTGACTAACATGCGATTTAAAGATTGGATGTCCCCCAGGAGAAGAGACCGTAGCTGAAGACTATGTGAGTCAGTTACGTTAACGGAGGAACGGCATACCTATCATTCGGGATGAAAGCATATTATGTCAAAGCCAAGGGCGGGGAATTCCAAGCTGATGATCTTGTTTGGTTGTATAACCCGCAACTTCGTCGTGGATATTCGCGCAAGCTTCAAAGATCTTGGGAGGGACCTTACTAAATTGTAAACAGAATCAACGATGTTGTCTACAGAACAAAGAATGTACCTCGAGGAAAACCAAAGATGGTACATTTCAACAGGTTGGCACCTTATGTCGGAAGTCATTATGACAAAGTTGAGCTAGTCCAAGTCCGAAACATCCAACCACTCGATGAAGAGATGAACATCGAACAATTTATGGAACTCTTAGCACGACGTGACCAGGGAGGAACCACGAGATCTGTTTGATTTGCCCATAGAATATTTCCTGAATCATTGTGCGGCTCGAGATCTCCGGATGTCCAGAGGAATAGCCAAGGTGTTTGCAAAGAAGTACGGCCAGTTTCAGAAGGTAAGGGAGCAAGGTCCAGTGGTGGTGAAGGTCCTTCATCTCGAAGATAAACAATCAGTGGGTACCAGATACATCTTCCACTGGGTAACGAAAATATTCTCGCAGGACAAGCCAACATATAGCGATCTTTGGAAGACTCTGGGAGAGTTGACAACTATGGTAATAGAGAAGAACCTGATGAAATTGACGGTGCCAAAAATAGCCTGTTTGTTGGATGGTCTGAAGGGTGGTGAAAAGTATGATGAAAACTATCTTTTGATTAAGTGACATCGACATCCTTGTATGCTGTCTCAATATTCGCAGTCCAGATTCGAAGACCGTCGACTGTTACTTCTACAGAACGGCCCGTTGTCGAAATGGGAGGTTTTCCAAATATCGCCATACCATGAAGAACTCTGGGGCATTCCGGCACGAGGTAGGTGGAGGCAATGTGACAGGAATTCATCAGATATTTCGTGGAATCGGTATTCATCCGATATTTCGTGGAAGGGGGTTGTCTGGCGCTCGAGGCCGTCGACTAGCGCTATCGAAATTCCTCGAGTGTACGACTTCTGTGAAGAATTATATAATTGCAGGAAGCGGACGAAAGGATTCATTTAGTATTTGGTCGCAGCTTAGTAAACAGCAGGTGTTCAAGATAAATTGTATATAGTTGTGTGAGTATGAAAGTAGGGGAAATAAATTATAGTAATTCGAACGAGTTTTTAAATAAATCTAAGAAAAGAAATTTATATTAGTATTAGTTTTCTAAATGTGGCTTGTAAACAGTATAGCAAAATTGCAAAAAAGACTCCAAACTGTCTCAGACGTTATACTATTAGAATAGCAGGCAGTATTTCGTAACGGAGGTCCGGTATGATGATGTTTTTTAGTCTAAATCAAATAATTCATAAGGGCAAAAGAATTCAATTTAGAGACACACCTAGCCTACGTAGAACTACATAAAAGCCCTTTTAAATTTTAGCATATGATGAAGAAACGAGGATATCCTATTTAATTAATAAGCGTAATAAAAAACCTGTACTTGAAACTAAAATCATTAATGACGCTTGTAAAGAAATTATTTAAGAAATAAGAACAAATAATGGTACTAGAAAAAGATGTGCTCTATCTCATATAGTTCCTACAATTAAAAATAAAATAAGATTGATGTAACTGTAAAATCTTATTCATGCCAATACATGTTACAGCTTAATTCTATTACAAGAATTTACTACATATAAAATTTTTTAGACTTACCCCGACTGGTCTAGTAAAAAGCAACTATTATTATCAGGATTCTTTGTGGGCTACATTTGTTGCCAAGTCATAGCCGGACAATTAGCAAAAAGATATGGTGCCAAATATCCGTTATTGGGTGCATTAACAATATCGTCGATAATAACTATTTTATTGCCTGTATTTTGTGCCGAATTTGGATATAAAGGCGCTTTAACATGCAGGATAATGCAAGGTTTGACGCAAGGCTTTATTTATCCGTCAATACAATCATTACTGGGAATATGGGCACCCTTATCAGAAAGGACAAAATATGGATCAATAATATGGTCAGGTAAAAAAACAAGAGTACAATTATTGTAACTTTTGCAAACATCTTAGGCCACTGTACATATTCTCTTGATACTCATTTAAAAGAAAAAAAAAATAAATACGAATTTTCTGTGTGTTGAAATCACTTACTTACTCGGAAGGAATGGAATTTTCGGTACTTTTTTATGTTTATTGTGCTTACAGAGAATTGGTTTTTGCTAAACATTTGTTTAACAGGATAAATTGTTGTTTATTAGTAATAGTAAGTAGTAGTAGAATTAACGTTGTAACTGTATTAATTTGTTATTCAAGTCAGTAATAATTAACAATATACAAGGTGTCGTTTTACTAGAATGAAAAGTCTTTGAAACCATAAATAATAAACACATATAATAAATGCTCATTTATTCACGAAAAAGACAGTAGGTCGAGAAAACTTAGAGTTATAAATAGTGCAGATACTAAAAAATAAATTAAAAAACCTAGTTTCTGCATTCATGTTACAAAACTTTTTACTACTCGTACATACGTCATATTTTTAAGTTAATTTTGACCGGTATAATAATATTTAAATTTGAACGTATACATTATTATGTATAATACATTTTGTTCAATAGGAAATGCAATAGGAAATGTCCTAGCAATGCCTGTTGCTGGAGCAATAGCAGCATCTTCGGTTGGGTGGCCAGTAATTTTTTATTTATATGGAGCTGTTGGACTACATTGGTGCACCTTTTGGCTTATTTTTGGAGCTAGCAGCCCTGAAACATCAAAATGGATTTCAAACGAAGAAAAGAAATGGATTCAATATGAACTTGGTGAATGTGAGAAGAGAGAGGTAATATTTTCAGTTCATTGTTACAAATCAAAATTTGCATATCTTTAAAATCAGATGAAAGATAACAAAAAACAAGATACGCTTTTTTAGGTTTACATAATAATTACTATTCACATAAAATAAACACACTTAATGGTAACTAACAAATACTTGTTAGAAAAATTTTAGAACATATAGTTAAAAAGTTAATTTTTGTCTTCTAAACGTTGTCTGTGGCATATTCTTGATTATTTTTATGTTTTTTAGGGAATAACACCACAATCGAAATAAAACGACGTATATTGATGGAAAACCAAACGTTTCAAAGTCTATTCTGACTTCGTTGTCAATGGCTGTATATTTATTATTTTGAAACGTTATTTCGATTGTGGTGTCATTGCCCAAAAAAAACATAAATATAAAGTTAATTTTATTGTAAATTCACTACCCTACATTGTCTTTAATTTTGTCAAAAAAGGACTATTATTCTAGGTCGTTTTTTGTTTCCTCTTGTTTTCTCCAAGAACTAAACATTGATTATTTTTAAGTTTTCTTGGGAATAACACCACAATTGAATTAAAAAAGCTGTATATTGAAAGAAACTACCAAACGTTTCAAAGTCGATTCTGACTTCGTTGTCAGTGGCTTTAAAATATGTAATGAAAATGTAAATTGCAAATTGAAAGTTTAATTTATGACATTTAAGTTGACATAAGATTTTTGTTGTTTTTAAATACACAGGTAGCAAAAAAAATTCTAATGATCATGTATTAACTTAAACAGCTTTCAAGTTGGAAGAATTTGAAAGAGTTGTCTTTAGAATTTATAAGTGGCTTTCCTATGTACGACTTTGTTATAAGATAGCGCATTCGCCAAAAATGCGATCAAAGAATTCTGCTGTTATTCCCAAGAAAACTTAAAAACCAATAACATGCCACAAATAACATTTAGAAGACAATTAAAAGTTCAGTAATTTTGGAGTTTGTTGAATGTTGATAACAGTTCAAATAGTTATAGGTAAACAATTAAGCTTCTAAATTTTTAGTTCAAGAAACGTGGCCAAACTTTGTGGAGTAAAACAGCCTCTTATAATTTTGAAGCTTGGGAAATAAGAGATATAACTTACCGCTCATTACATTTTTGTAAATTCATTATTAATTATTTTTAATGTTAAATGATATCTGTTTTTCATACTAAAAACAGACCCACCATCTAAGGATATGAACGACGATTGTGCAATATATCCATCTATAATATTGTTATAAATTTCGTGGGTTCAATTAAAATTTAAAAAATATTATTCACTACTACTTTCTAGAACTCCTATTTAACATCAAATATATACAACAGCTGATCCGAATATCACAATAACAATTCCACATAAGCTCTTCGCTGCACTAACTAGCTGCCGTGATTATGGGTCGCTCCTTTTAAAACCAGCATCGAAAACTCTCGTACAATCCATTCTCAGTTCTACAGATGCCGAGCCATTTCAAGATCATTTTTTTTATCCTTAAAGCGATCGATGTCGTTCTGGAATGAAACCAGGGCCGGCTTAGGGAAATTTCGTTACACCGCCCCCCCCTCCTTTAATTCTGATCGTCCCGGTCAGGAATATCCTCTCCATGGTAGGGAGCGAGTCGATCTAAATGGACCACCTTCAACTTAGCCCTGGGGTTTCGACGGATCCGGTAGACGACGTCATTAATTCTCTACTCTTAGAGAGTCCCATTGGGCTCATAACGTTTTCAGCACGCCCGAGAATCTAGCTACCTCGTCCCATCGTGGCCTGGGTGCCCCTCTCGTTTTGAGTGAAAAGATTGGTTCGATGTCTGGATCAGCCAATTGGTCCTGGATGCACTGTTCCGTTGTCCATTCTTCATTGGCCTGCACTCGGATCTATCTGATGGAGATACCCTCTGGCTGTTCCGTCTTCAGACAATGTCCGCATTCTGCTCTACAGGGTCTTCTGGATAGGGCATCGTCATTATTGTGCAAACGGCCGGCACGGTGTGTACTCGATTACCCTCTCTTCACCATCTTGCACCTGGGACAGGATGGCCCCCAAACCTGTGTTGCTGGCGTCGGTGTCTAAAATGAACTTGCCGGACTGTGTAGGAAAGGCGCGGCAATGGTGGCAAATTCCTCAACAAATCGCCTGTAGTAGAAACAGTCCCAAGAAGCTTCGGAATTCATGCTTGTCTCTTGGGGCTGGCCAATCACGGATGGCTTCTATCTTGTGCTCTGTTGGTGCGAACTCCTGACTCGGAAACGACGTGGCCCAAAAACACTTCTTCGGGTTGAGTCTCAGGTTGGCATTATTATTTCTACAGAATACTTCATCCAGGTTCTTCAGATAGTCGTCGAATGTCTGACCCATGACTAGAATGTCGTCCAGGTATACTAAACACGTCCTCCATGTTAACCCGCTCAGTAAATACTCCATTAGCCTCTCAAATGTAGCAGGTGCATTACATAACCCAAAGGGCATGACCGTGAACTGAAACAGCCCTTTACTGGTGGAGAACGCTGTCTTCTCTCTGTCGTTTACCTGTAGACCAACCTGACAATATTCACTTTTTATGTCTAGTGTGGAGAATCAACGGGAGCCTGCTAGTGTGGTCAGAGTATCATCGATTCGAGGTAGTGGATAACTGTCTTTCTTCGGGACGTTATTCACCTTTCTGTAATCCACACAAAATCGGGTGGTTTCATCCTTATTTTTAACTAGCACGACGGGAGCGGGCCATGGGCTGATTGATGGCTCAATAACTCCATTTTGTAACATGGACTCGATGTTTGCCTCGACTACCTGTTGTTGCCCCAATGGCAGTCGTCTAGGTGGTATTCTGATGGGTTGAGCCTTGCCGGTATATATCCGGTATATGTGGATGATGTTGGTGCGACCGGTGGTTCCATTTTGACTGTTAAAAATTTGCTAGTGCTTTGTGATACATTGCTTGGCTTTCTTCCGGTTCTCTGGTGTGTCAAATGGTCAGCAAACTGTTGTAGGAACTTTTTACTGGGTCCTGTCTCCTTCACCGACGTCTGGTACTCTACTTCGCAATTGATGATGGTCTCCACTGGCTCCTAACAAGCTATCTCTTGACCATCGGCAATTCTGATGTTGTGGTTGGACAAATTCATCATTCTAATTGGTATATCTCGTCCGGTTTTAATTATATCCCGTCCAACTAAGTAGTCATGAGCTGAGTGTACGGGCTCCACCATTCCAACGTAGCTCCCAAGATTCCTGTCTAGCTGCCCATGAATAACCTGTTCCGTTCGACCAGGAATTCTGGCTGAGATTTTGCTACAATTTTTATGGAGGTCGCTGAGCTGTTAACGGGCCGTTTCAATACAAATTCTTCATTTAGGAACCGAAGAACATCATATCTCGGGTCGAATATAAATCCATGCTGGCTGATAAGGTCCATACCCAGTATAAAATCGTCCTCAATATCCGCTACCAGGACCCTATGCCGGATTCTGTTGTCCTCCATCTGCAGTACTATATCCGCCTCACCCTGTATTGACATGGAACTGGCCGGATTTCTGATGCTCTCAAAACCCTGGACTTGGCAATGGACACAGCGGCGCCGGTGTCGATGGTGATGGTAATTGCTCGGCCATTGATGGTGCTCCTGATGCTGCTGCTATCTCTGCAAAATCCCCGGGTGGATAGTGTTTTGGGGGCTGGTGGAGGGTCAGTCAGCATTCGCCCCGTTATGCTGACGGTCCCTGGACATGTGGCAGTTCTGTTGGTTACCTCTGGTCGGTAATCGTTCAGGTAGCCTCACTCGACAATCACGTTGAAAGAGCCCTGTGGGTCCACAAAGGTAACATGCTCCTCTGGTACCAGTTCTTTGTGACCGTTCTACTAGTTTGTTTAGATCAGTCAGCAGCGCATGACATGATGACTCTGGCTCTTCCTGGTTAAAGGAAACTGCTCGCACCCTCGGCTTGGACATGTTCATGACGGCCTCTACTTCTAACGCCCGAAGTAAAGCTTCATTACTTTTCTTGACGCCATTTATCTTAGATTTCGTTGTACTTCCACATCTCTGATATCGTTTATGAAACTCTCTGTGGCCAATTGATCTTTGGTTTCCTCTGGCAGGTCTGGTTAGGACAAATTTACTAACCGTCTAATCTCTGCTTCGAATTCTTGTAGGCTTTCACCGGATTTTTGCGTTTTTCCACTGAGTTGGACTTGGTATACCTGGCTCAAGGATTGATTGTCGTATCTCTTATCCAGAATGGCGATGATCTTGTCGAAATTGCCTTGCTCATCGACTGGAATGCTTTGGAGGAGTTCTAGGGCCGAACCTCTTAATGAAATTACTAGAGAAGTAGATTTTGCATGATTATCCCATCCATTAGCTGTAGCCACGGCCTCAAATTGCCGTTTATACATGGGTCAAGATGAACTGCCATCTAATGTAGGTAGCTTACTAAAGGACCCTTTGGTACTCACGGTGTGCTGGTATTTCCCTCTCTGCAAATCTTGTTGCAATTTTTTAATTGCTGTTTCCACCTTATCTTGTACTTCACTGTGTACTGCATCTTTAATTGAACTGATTTCAACTTTTACCTGGATAGCACTTATTGCAAATTTCACCTGGTTCTGGATAGAATCGATGTCATCTACTTTGGTTTCAAGAGTATCCACGGTATTTTTTAGACATAAGTCTTCGTTTATTTCTCTTATGTCTGATTCCACTATTTGCATTCGTTCATTAACTGTGTTATTAACTTGCGATACTATTTGCATTCATTGTTCAAATTAGTTGTCGTTTTTCTTCTAATATTTGAGATTCGTTTTTTCTGGTTAAGTCAACTTGTTCTTGTTTTTCTTCAAACACTTTTGTCTTTTTAATTCAATTTGTTTTTGTTTTTCTTCAAATTTCGAGAATAATCCCTCAATTAAATTTTGCTTTTCATCGTAGTGACAAGATTTTCTAATTCTATTTTACGTTTTTCATCAGAAGATTTTACTAACCTTTGCTGGATTTCTGCTTGATGTTCTTTCTCCTTCTTGTCACGTTTTTCCAGAATCTGAGTTATTTTTTCATCTAGTCCCTCCGTAACCTATTTGACACTTTTTTTTGGTAGTTTCGTCGGTTTTTTCCATACTTCGGGTTTCCATAAATCAAATTACGATTTTAATTTCACTTAATCCTACACTTTTCATCACCAAATTGATAGCTGAAACAACCCTTTTCGAAAATGTAAAGGCGGTGTCTCGGGTACCTCAGATTTAATGTTCTTAATGAGTTGAGCCTCAAATCTTTAAAAGGCGAAATATTATCAAACATAAACAAAAAAATTTTATAAATATACACTCCTATCACAGTTAAAATGTTATTTTCTCTAAAAACACCTCTCTGCATTACCTACCATATTCCATGCCCAATATTGTTCTCATCGTTCTTTTCTGAATTACAAACATTCGGTTCAGAGTAGAACATTGACCCCAAAAAATTATACCAAATCTCAGTAGAGATTGAAAATTTGCATAATAAACCATTTTTAATATCTCCTTACTCAGATATTTTCTCAATACCCTGATTGAGAAGTGCACTTTATTTAATTTAATACTGAGGTCCTCAATGTGCCTGCCCCTATGTAAGTTTTCATCCAGTATCAGCCCTAAAAATTTAACATAAGGCGACACCCTTTGGTTGACTTTGTTAAAGAAGATGTGTTCAGGGGTATCAACCCTTGACCACTTAGTTTTGAAGATGACACAATTGGTTTTACTTTGATTCAGAACTAACCCATTACATGAGAGCCACTCCTGAACGCCATTTATGAGATGAGAGCCTTTTCTAACGGTACTGTTTACGTCCTCGCCTGTTACTAAAATTTTTGTATCATCAGCATAGCTCACTAGATGATTCTCAGCATTAGGCACAGAGTATGGCATGTCATTTACATATATTACAAATAGAACAGGACCAAGCACACTCCCTTGGCGTATTCCCAAGGACAAGTTAAAATTGTCTGACATAAAACATTGATTATCACGCATAATCTGAACCTTTTGTACCCTAGCAGAAAGATACGATTTGATCCACATCAGTGCACTTCCTCATACCCCATATTTATCAAGTTTCTCAATAAGAATATTATGATTGAAGCACTCATATGCCTTGGATAGATCAAGAAATATACCCATAGCACATTTCATTTCCTCAAATGCTGTCAGTATACCTTGGGAGAAGTCATACACTGCTGTTTCTATTGATCGACCTTTCAAATACCCATGCTGATTCTTATTAAATAATTTAAAACATTGAAAAAAATCTAAAAATCTATTACACATAGCGGATTCAAATACTTAGAAAAACAAAATAATAAGCTAATCGGTCTGTAATTCTCAATCAAATCCGGATCCCCTTTTTTATAAATTGGTTTTAGCAGTGCTAGTTTTAAGGCATCAGGGAATACCCCAAACTCAAAGGAATTATTAATTATAAATGTGAGTGGATAGCAAAGTTCTAACGCGCAAAATTTTAAAATAGCAGCCGGTATCTCATCAGCACCACTACTCATTTTATTTTTCACTTTCCGAATTATATTAAAGACTTCCTCAACAGTGACATTTCTAATATACATCGAATTTATGTTTCTACCTATGTTACAGATCCTTTCCGCTGTATTCAGCTTATTCACAAGATTTAAACCAGCATTTCCCAGGTGATTATTACTCTCATTTGTAATGTTCCTGGAGTCAGCAGGTATTATGATATCGTTGTTGCAGTTTACCCCTTATTTCCTTTACTATGTTCCACACGCATTTGTTCTTATTATCAGAATATTTATTTTTATGCACATACTTATCTGATTTACTGCTCTCCAATAGTTTGCCGTATTTCCCTTTTGCCTCATTGTAAGCCTTCTTAAATCTATTATCACAACTTTTCATAGTAAATAATATATCCAATTGTTTTTTACAATTTACAATTTCAGGAGAATTATTAAACCTATTACTTTTCCCCACCCTAGACTTCACACACCTCTTCGGATAGCACTGGTTGAAGATTGGCATAATAGTGCTCACAAATACACTCCACTGCTTATTCACATTTTGCATATCACAACTGTACAATTCTGCCCAGTCCTGATCCAATAGGTGTATTCTAAATTTCTCCTTATCTTGCTGGCTAAAGCACCTTTTATATGTGTAATGATTGGGGTTTAATTCTGATGTTTGGAACATCAGCTTCTGTCCTAAATGATCTGATATGTGAGCATTTATTAGGCAAGATTTATACACACTTTCATTTGTAAAGATGTTGTCAATGCAAGATTTTGTTGATCAGTCACTCTAGTGTATTCATTTATAGTGTGTGTAAGTCCATATGAGTTTAAGACATCTAAAAACTGATTACTTATTGCATTTTGCTTCATAATGTCAATGTTAAAGTCACCACATAAGAACACAGAACAGTTTTCAGCTTCCAAGCCGTCAAGTAATCTTTCTAATCTTGTAAGAAATTCTTCAGTTTCGTTTGTGTGTTCTTTTTAGAAAAAATATAGGAGGCCTGAACCAAACAATAACCAAAATTCTGAAATATACCAACATTTCAATGTTACCTGTCTGATTCAACATTACCGCTATAGGTATCACGCTCCGCACCTGTTTTCTACTCCTGTATTTATGATGTCACCAGTCCTCACTCTCATTGGTCATTTCAAACCATTGTCAAGTAAATAATTTGATGCTCCAACAATCCTATGGTGCGATGAAAATACCATACGAATCAATTCACTCAGGTATGTGGCTTTCAACGATCTAGGGAGTTGACTCATCATTGTATATATGGGATATAAGGGGTAATTTGCACGTTTACCCTTTATTCAAACAAGTTTTTCTGTACCTCTATAAGAAACAGTAAATTGAAAGTAGCTGTCTATAGGATTTTGAATGACAAGAACGGGATACGAGGAATTAAAGGATCGGTCCAAACGGTTGGATTCTGTTGTCCGTTGATAACCAAATGGGGGTATTGAAAGGATGAATGACAGGAGCGGGTTAGTGAGAATGGACTAGACTATGTTGATGGATGTTGACTACGAGAGATAGCAGATAGATGGGTGATAATGGTAGGACGGTGACGTGAAAGAAAGTATAGGAGATAACAGGAATTCAAGGAACAATCCCAATGGTTGGATTTCATTGGTTGTCGGTTCTTGGACTGACAGGTTGAATGGTAAGAATGAAAAACCAAGAAGTCAAGGAATGGTTCTAAAGGCTGAAATGAAAATTAGAAAGTTAAGTGTCAAGTACGGGATACCAGATACTCAAGGAACTGTCCTATCGGCTGGATTATGTTGCTTGTTTATAATCAAGTCGGGTTTTAGAAACTTGATAACAAGAACGGGGCAATAAAATGGAATGAATGTTGTCCGATGTTGCTTACGAAGAATAGTAGAGAGGTTTATGGTAATGACAGAAGCGGGAATTCAAAAGAATGGTCGTAATGGTTGGATTTCGTTGGTCGGTAGTTATCATGTAGGAGATTCGAAGGTTGAATAATAATAAGAACGATCCTAATGGTTGGATTTCGTTGGATATCACATATGAGTCCAGAAGGTGGAATGTAACGGTTTGATTCAGTTGACCATTGGTTATCACGTGGGAGGTTGGAATGTTGACTCATCAGAACGGTGTACAGGGAATTCAAGAATTCGTGGAATTACGTGGGAGTTTGAAAGGTTAAAAAACAAGACTGAAGCAGCAGGAATTCAACGAACGGTCCTAATGCTTATATTTTGTTGGCTGGTGTTGTTTACGAGGGCCAGTAGAATAGTATATGGTAATGGTCGGAGCTTGGATGTAAAAGAATAGTCCTAATGGTTGAATTTCGTTGACAGGTGTTAAATATGAGACATAGTAGAACCGTAGGTGAGAATGGTAAAAGCTGGGAATGTGAAAGCATGTTTAGGACATCAGGCATTCAAAGAATGGGTAGGTATCGTAGAACGGTAACGAAATAGAATGAATCGGAGTTTTGAAGCTTGATTGATTGGAACGGGATAGCGGGAATCGGACAAACAACCTACTGGACCCTGTTTAATTGATCGCGGTGGCATAGCTACGTTATGTTGTCGTTGGACGGTAGAAATTATAATGAGAAAACTGAAAGAATCCAAGCGAACGGTTTTAAATATATAACTGAGGGGCTCGTTAATTTGTGCAACAAATTTTTTTCTTAAACAGGACTTGAGCACGCAAGGTACTCAATGTACCACTGTGTTTATTTTAAATCTAGCAAAAACTCTCAGTTATTTTACCTCAAGGTCATTAATCATTGAACAACACTTTCATTTGAACCAAACCTCTCTAGTGTATTTTTCCGAGATCTAGGTATTTTTCTCATCAATACCATATATAAGAAGATCAACATGTGTTATTCCGAGATGTAGGGAAATATACGACAATTAGACGTCAAAGTCGTGGTATATCAAACATTGTTACGTAACATGCAGACGGTCTAGTTTCTGGTTTATCTGATTCATACATTTAGTGTCTGAAATAAATGCATTCCTCATACCACATACATACATAGTGAATACTTCAATGTGTTTGCTTTAAATTTGACAACATCTCCTCATCTTAACCATTGGTCCCTAATTTCATTTGAAACAGGCAGCTCGAGTGTGATTTCCCTAGATCTAGGGATGTTTCTCACCAATATCATAAGAAGACATATATATGTTTTCCATCATTATTTGTGATGTCACTGATCATCATTCTCATTGATTAGTTCAAACCAACCATTATATTACACTGTAATTCTGTAACGCATTGGTCGAGGAAAACATCTTCAGTGGGCTGGATCATACCAAGCCCCGTTACGTAATAAGCCAACGAACTAACCTGCAGATTATCTACTCCATATCGTATACTATCTGAAATAAATGCATTCCTTTTACCACATATATGTTGAATACTTCAGTGAGTTTGCTTTAAATTTGACAACAACGCCCCATCACTTTACATCTTAACAATTGGACCACAATTTCATTTGCAACAATCCGCTCGAGTATGGTTTCTCTAGACCCAGGGATTTGTTTCATCAATACAATAAGAAGACATACATGTGTTTTCCGAGATCCAGGGAAATATATGACATCTGACATCAACAGCTATACATATACAGCCCCACTCCAATGTTTGTTACCTCTTGTGTCATCACTCTCATGGCCAGTTCAAATCAATCATTATGTTACCCTATAAATGCATTGGTTGAATTCGAAGAGAAAATGATATTTCTGAAAATACTGGTAATATAAAATGTATGTAACTGTGGAAACTCCATCAATCTAGGATATACTGTCACATTATCCAGATATGGAAAGTGTATGTGAAAGTTGTCACAGCGGGTTTCCCAATACAGAACGTCAGCTTTGAAAACAATGCTATATTATGCGTGGCGAAAACGCAGGGCTGTGGATACCTTACAACGTGAACTCTTGGGATAGTTAGATTTCAAAAAATATCAATTTGCATATGATCGACGAAAATTACTATGCAAGAAGTGTGACTTCATAGAAAAGTGGAGGGGGGCTATGACGTCACCAGTCATCACTTTCATTGGACATTTCAAACCATTGTCAAGTAAGGACTTTGATTCAACTCTTTCTTTCAAACAAGTTTCCCTGGATCCCAATCAGAGTCAGGAAATTAAAATGGTCAGTGACCATTGTTCACGTATGTCACAGAACGAGGGGACGGAACGTTGACTGGTACACCATAGAACGGTTGGAAAGGGGTGTTGACGTATATTATAGAACTATGGCACGGAACATTGACAGATACGCCATCAGACAGTACGGAACGTTGACAGCGGACGTATTGTACTACCGACCCAACTCTATACCCTAATGGCTGGTGACGTCATAGAAAAGTGAAGAGGGGCTGCATACGAGCAGCCGTTGATGTCAGATATCATATATTTCCCTAGATCTCGGAAAAACGTATGTATAACTTCTTGTAGCATTGATGAGAAAAATCCCTAGATCTATAGAAAAACACCTTCGAGCGACTTGTTTTCGAATAAAATTACAGTTCAATGGTTAATTTAAGTTAATGGTGCGTTGTTCCCAAATTTAAAGCGTTACAGTGAAGTATACAATTATTGTTTAGCAGGGAGAAAAAATAAAAAAACACGGACTAACATATATTTTCATATTTTAATTTCCAGCTATACATTCTTCATAAATTTAGAAATTAAGATTTTGTATTTGATGTGTGTGCGTGTGACTGAAGAGTAATGAGAGAGATATATTGTAGGGGTTTCAAAACCTTTTTTTTTTAGTTAGCTTATTATGTATAGACAGCGGTTTCAGCCAATGAGAGTGTGTCATTTCGAATGAATTCCATGTAGTGTATGACGTTAAACTTCAATGCTCGTTCGCCGTGTCTTGCATGTATTGGAGACCTTTCTTCACCATATCAGGAGCCATCTGTCCCTTGGGACGCCTATATGCTCTCAGGTGAAAAATTGTTTGTCTTACATCTGCGGTCCTGTTTCGTTGCTATTGTTGTTGTTGTGTCCAAGATATGCAAACTTCACAGAATAATTTTTAAGTTTATGTGCATTTGCCATATGACGATATCTATATCTGTTCTATTCATAACTTTTCCACACTTCTCGCATAGTAATTTTCGTCAATCATATGCAAATTGACATTTTTTTAAATCTTCATAACTATCCCAAGAGTTCACGTTGTAAGGTATCCACTGCCCTGCGTTTTCACCACGCATAATATAGCATTAGTCGCAAAGCTGACGTCCTGTATTTGGAAACCCGCTGTGACAACTTTCACATACACTTTCTATATCTGGATAATGTGACAGTATATCGTAGATTGATGGAGTTTCCATAGTTACATACATTTTATATTACCAGTATTTTCAGAAATATCATTTTCTCTTCGAATTCAACCAATGCATTACAGATTTATAGAGTAACATAATGATTGATTTGAACTGGCCAATGAGAGTGATGACTGAAGAGGTCACAAACATTGGAGTGGGGCTGTATATGTACAGCGGTTGATGTCAGATGTCATATATTTCCCTGGATCTCGGAAAACACATGTATGTCTTCTTATTGTATTGATGAAACAAATCCCTGGGTCTAGAGAAACCATACTCGAGCTGTTTGTTGCAAATGAAATTGTGGTCCAATGGTTAAGGTGTAAATTGATGGGGCGATGTTGTCAAATTTAAAGCAAACTCACTGTAGTATTCAACATATATGTGGAAAAAGGAATGCTATTTCAGATAGTATACATTATGGAGTAGATAATCTGCAGGTTAGTTCGTTGGCTTATTACGTAACGGGGCTTGGTGTGATCCAGCCCACAGAAGATGTTTTCCTCGACCAATGCGTTACAGAATTGCAGTGTAACGTAAAGGTTGGTTTGAACTAATCAATGAGAATGTTGATCAGTGACGTCGCAAACAATGACGGAAACATATGTATGTATGTCTTCTTATGATATTGGTGAGACACATCCCTAGATCTATGGAAATCACACTCGAGCTGCCTGTTTGAAATGAAATTAGGAAGCAATGGTTAAAATGGGGCCATGTTGTGTTTAAAGCAAACACAATGAAGTATTCACTATGTATGTATGTGGTATGAGGAATGCATTTATTTCAAACAATATACTGTATGAATCAGATAAACCAGAAACTGGACCGTCTGCATGTTACGTAACAATGTTTGATATACCACGACTTTGACGTCTAATTGTCGTTTATTTCCCTACATCTCGGAATAACACATGTTGATCTTCTTATATATGGTATTGCTGAGAAAAATACCTAGATCTCGGAAAAATACACTAGAGAGGTTTGGTTCAAATGAAATTGTTGTTCAATGATTAATGACGTTGAGGTAAAGTAACTGAGAGTTTTTGCTAGATTTAAAATAAACACAGTGGCACATTGAGTACCTAGCGTGCTCAAGTCCTGTCTAAGAAAAAATTTGGTTACACAAATTAACGACCCCATCAGTTATATATTTAAAACCGATCGCTTGAATTCTTTCAGTTCCCTCATTATAATTTCTACCGTCCAACGACAATAGATAGATAGATAGATAGATAGATAGATAGATATCTTTATTTGCTCTGATTTTTGTAAAATATACAAAAAATAACCCACGCAGGGTGTAGAACATGTCAAAAAAAGAAAAGACAAAAGAAAAAAGAAAACTTAAAACAAAATACAATCTAAACTAAGAAAACCATCAAGATTATTATATACAATACATATACTCAATTCTATTTTACATTAGACAATAGGTATTTAATCAAGTCAAAGAAGAAGCAAAAAACAATTACCTATTTACTTACTTATTTCAGTGTGAAGTAGGTGGTAAATATATCGCTCTTTTTTTTGTCTTCATAATATTCACGCTGGTTTTTTCAAGAGATATTCTTTCAATAATAGTTTTAATTTTTTCATTGCCTGTTCTCTAATGATTTTTGGAATTTCATTATATATACTAATGATACTAAATTTAACATTTCTCTGAATATATGTATATTTACATGTCTCTGTTGTTAACTTAAATTTATTTCTGGTTTCATGTTCATGTATTTGTTCACAATCTTTAAATAATTCTCTATGTTTGGTAACAAAAATTATTGCTTCATAAATGTACAGATTAATCAAGGTCAATATTTTTTTATCAATAAAAACATCTCTACAGCTATCTGTTATTTTCATGTTATAGATATTTCGAATACATCTCTTTTGTAGCTTCAGCACTCTTGGAATATCAACTGAATTTCCCCAGAATATTATTCCATAGTGAATTCTTGATTGTATATACGCACTATATGAAACTAATGCTGCCTCACTTGATACATTTTGTGCAATCACTTTTAACCCATAACTATACTTTGCAACATTTTTACATAAATTTTCTACATTAAATTTCTAATTTAACTTATTGTCTATATTCAGACCCAGAAACTTTACATGCTGACAATTTTGGACAGCTTTGTCCTCAAACCTAACTTCCGAAATATAATTTTCTGTTTTCCTTCCAAAACATATCATTTTGTTTTTTTCAATATTTATAAGCAGTCGGTTAGTTGTAAACCAATCCGACAATTTGACCAGGTTACTTGTTATCTTTGCCAGAAGCTGTTCATGATTTTGTTCCTCATAAATAATAGTTGTGTCGTCAGCATACATGATTACTAGATCATTATTAAATTTGGAATTTCATTTGTATAAACAATATACAACAAGGGACCTAATATTGATCCTTGTGGTACCCCTTTCTTTATATAAAGCACTTTCGATTGTAGTAAATTTCCTTCATTATCATTTTCGACAACAATTTGTTTCCTGTTAGACAAATATGATGTTAACAGCTCCTTTGCTACACCCCTGATTCCATACATTTCTAATTTTTGAACCAGAATCCAATGATTAACTGTGTCAAATGCTTTTGACAAGTCCATACAAAAGCCAACAGTGTATTTATCATGGTTTAAGAAGTTTAATACATGTTCTAATGCCTGATAAATTGCTCTAAATGTAGACTTACCCTTTCTAAAGCCATTTTGCATACGAGAAACAACAGCATTCTTTTCTAAAAAAATTATTAACCTGTTAACTCTTTCAAAGATTTTACTAATGTTAGATAACAAGGAAATGGGCCTATAATTTTCCACATTATCTTTATGACCTTTCTTATAAATTGCTTTAACGTGTGCGATTTTTAATCTACTCAGAAATACACCAGCACTAAGTACTAAATTGATTACATGTGCGAGAGGATATGCTATTATATCAACAACTTCTTTTAACAAGATTATAGGAACCTGATCTTCTGCGCAAACAGTTATAAAAAAATAATTCACATTGTTTAGAATTTCTGCAGAATCCTCATATTTATTTTTAAAATTATCCAAAATAGAATTGGTTCTTTGTTCCGGCTTTGTAATTTGTTTAACAAGAGTCCAGGTTGCTTTAGTTTTGTTTTCTGATATTTTAATAAACTCAAGGCTTGACTTCCTTTTAGCAGCTTTTATTACCCTTTCTAGAATATGGCAGTATTTTTTATATTCTAAATTTGTAATTTGTTTTTTTAATTTTTTTTGTATAAAGTTATTTTATTTTTACATGATATTTTTATGCCTTTGGTAATCCAAGGAGAAGATGTGTTTCTTAAATTTATTTTTTTTGTAACAAAAACAGAGCCCATAATAGCAATTAATTCCATAATAAAATTGTTGTACGCAATATTTACATCACCTGAATTTATAACCCCATCCCAAGTTGAATTGTTTAATTCGTTTTTGAAATATTGAAGCTTAGACTTTGAAAATATCCTTTTTTAATCCATTTTGTTTCGTTGTCATCCCTAACCTCTAGGTTTAAAATTATTTTCTGACCCTTATGATCCGAGAGTGCGGAGTCTACAATAGAGCTATTAAAACAATTTTCAGAATTTACAAAAATATTATCAATTAAACTTGCTAATCTAGTAGGCTCAAATATAGTCTGAGAGAAATTGTAAGCATTCATTATATCGATAAAGGTATTTGTAGCAATATCATTTTTTAGTAAATTTATGTTAAAATCTCCACATATAATAGTTTTATGTGAAATAAATTTACCTTGAATATGAGTCAGAATTTCTTCCAATTTCTCACAGAAAATATCAAAAGAACCAATTCCACGACGATAGATGCACACCACCACGATTTTTTTGCTTTGTCTAGGTAGACTTCCACATTTAATGTTTTATTTCTCAGACATTGTATATTTTGATGGAAAATTTCGTGTTGAATTAATTGCTACACATCATATTGTATCCTCTCTCGCAAATTTTTTATTTGCCTCTTATAGCTGGGACATGACTTATCGAAGACACTATGGTTAAATTGTATTCCCTCAATTTTTAGTACTTCATGGGCATATTTACAATTTGTGCACTGAAGGTGTTCACTTTGACAGTCTGTTTGTTTGTGATTTCCACAACAGAGGGGACACAGTTCTGCACCTTTACATTTATCTGCTCGATGTCCATAGCGCCAACATCGAAAACATCGTAACACACTGATAAATTCAAAAAATCGGTAAGAGTTCCATCCTACGTAGATTTTTTCTCTATTTTTAATAAGGTAACTGAATGTATCTTTTGGAATTTCCACTATTATATTGAACAGTTTTTGGTTTCTCTCGTACTTGATCTTTTAATTATATTTAATTCTCCATTTAAACACTCTGGGATATTCTGTTTATTTAAATCCTTAGAAAATAATTTTTATCAGCCAAGTCATCCTCCTTAACATTTATGATTTTAATTTTTGGTTTAGATAATTTACCTACTGTGATTTCATATTCTTCACCCATTTCATGTACCGCTTGTGTTTTCAAAGTTTCTACATCGTTTTTGTCTTGACAGTGAATAACGACACCGCCTCGAGCAGCCGGTTAAATTTTGTTTATCAACACTGTTGGTATCACTTTTTGCTGTAAAACAGTTTTTGTTGTCTGACTGCTATGGTTTAAATTTTCGGTTTAATTATTAGTGGTTCCGTTTTACATTCTTTTTTCAGAACTCTAGAAAATAATGGTTTTTCATTTTCACCATTTGCATCTTCTAATAATTCAATCAGTTTTTCAGCTCGTTCAATAACTTTTTGGGCTTTGTTTTCTTCGACATTTACTCCACTTTTCAACTTCAGTTTTACGTTTTTTTTTCACAACTATTACAGAACCAATACACATTTTTACATTCCTGTTTAATTTTGCACAAAGAGTCTTTCACTTTTACACAATGTAAATGATGTGTTGTTCACAATCATTAAACTCGATATATTTAGTACTGACTATAAAGTTATCTGTGCATTGCGCACACACACGTGCACTCGGCACCATGGCTATCGCTATATATAACGTAGCTATGCCACCTCGATCAATCAAACATGGTCCAGTAGGTTGTTTGTCCGATTCCCGCTATCCCGTTCCAATCATTCAAGCTTCAAAACTCCTATTCATTCTATTTCGTTACCGTTCTACGATACCTACCCATTCTTTTACATTCCTGATGTCCCGTTCTTGTCGTTTAACCTTCTAGACTCTCATGTGAATATCAGCAGACAACGGAATCGAGTAGTTAAAACCATTCTATTGAATTCTCGGTATCCATTCTATACATTCAACCTTCTAGACTCCTACAAATCCAACCATTATTATCGTTCTTATCATTCAGCCTTCCAATCTCCCATATGATAACTACCGATCAACGAAAACCAATCATTAGGACCATTCTTTTGCAATCCTGATGTCCTATACCTGCTTTCACATCCAATCTCCTACCATTACCATCTAGTATTCTACTGCCCCTCGTAAACGACACCAGCCAACAAAATATAAGCATTAGGACCGTTCGTTGAATTCCTGCTGCTTCAGTCTTGTCCTTTAACCTTTCAAACTCACACGTAATCCCACGAATTCTTGAATTCCCTGTACACCGTTCTGATGAGTCAACATTCCAACCTCCCACGTGATAACCAATGGTCAACTGAATCAAACCGTTAGGATCGTTCATTCCTTTCTTGCTATCCCATCCTTTACATTCCACCTTCTGGGCTCATACGTGATAACCAACGAAATCCAACTATAAGGATCGTTCTTATTATTATCCAACCTTCGAATAATAACTACCGACCAACGAAATCCAACCATTACGATCATTCTTTTGAATTTCCCGCTCCTGTCATTACTATCGACCTCTCTACTATTCTTCGTAATCAACATCGACCAACATACCCCATTGGTTAGGACCATTCATCCCATTTTTATTATCCCGTTTTTGTCACTCAACTTTCTAATAGCCCACTTGATTATAAACAAGCAACATAGTCCAGCCGATAGGACAGTTCCTTGAGTAACTGGTATCCCGTACTTGACATTTAACTTTCAAATTAGAACCATTCCTTGACGTTTTGGTTTTTCATTCTTACTATTCAACCTGTCAGTCCAATAACCGACAACCAATGAAATCCAACTATTGGGATTGTTCCTTGAATTCCTGTTATCTCCTATACTTTCTTTCACGTCCCCGTCCTACCATTATCACCCACCTATCTGCTATCCCTCGTAATCTACATCCATCAACATAGTCTAGTCCATTCTCACTATCCCGCTCCTGTCATTCATCCTTTCAATACCCCCATTTCTTATAGAGGTACAGAAAAACTTGTTTGAATTAAGGGTAAACGTGCAAATTACCCATATATACAAATGATGAGTCAACTCCCTAGATCGTGAAAAGCCACATACTTGAGTGAATTGATTTGTAAGGTATTTTCGTCGCAAATTATTTACTTGGCAATGGTTTGAAATGACCAATGAGGTGAGGACTGGTGACGTCGTAAACACGGGAGTAGAAAGTGAAAGTAGGCTGCATACAAGCAAGATAGGTACATCAGCTTGTGACAACATAGGGTTCTGTACATAGAGCCGTAACGTCAGATTTTCATATATTTTCATAGAGCTGCAAGAACAAACATATTTATAACCTCTTCTTGTGTAGATGAGAAAAATTCATAGATCACGGAAAAACATATTTAAGAGAGACGTTATTTGTATAAAATCACTGTGTTCAATGGTGAAGACAAAAAGTAACAGCTGGGTTGTTGTTGACAAATTATGTAAAGCAAACTCACGCAACATACAATACACGACGCATGTCTATCGGGCATCTAGAACTGTCGGCAGGTTTAAGTAGCTAATTAAGTAGATCGTTGAACCAGTGTTTCCGTATGAGAACTCCAGACCTCCCTAAACACTCATACAACATTATTACGCATGTCTAACACTCATACAACATCACTGCGCATGCCTAGCGCTCACACAACATCATTGCACATTTCTAGCATCCATACAACATTTCTGCGCATGTCTAACATCATTGCGCGTGTCTAACAATCTATACAACATCACTGCGCATGTCTAACATCCATAAGTCTTCACTGCGCATGTCTAGCAGTCACACGACATTACTGCACGTGTCTAGCACTCATACAACATCAATGCGCATGTCTATCAACCATACAACTTTACAGCGCATGTCTAACATCCATACAAGATCTCTGCGCATGTCCTAACAACAATATCCAGCATTCTTGTTCTCGCCATGCCTTTTCCATAATTCACGTTCCCAATATCCTGTTCAGGACTCACATTTCTAGGTTACCCTTTCTCAGTAGTTTTAATATCTAATTCTTTGTTAGCTGTTTTTCTACCCTTGTCTGGCTTGTATGAAGGTGGGCTAACCCAGCGATATCCTCCCATTAAGTGTACACCTCCTATCTTATATACCGGTTCCCCAGGAAACATACAGCTGTCCTCGTCCTCCCCCCCTCTCTCTCTCTCTCTCTATCGGTAGACTCCGGTCTCTGGTCTTATGTATCCCAACACACTGATTGGTGTTTCATTTATACACCAAATACTTTATTCCCGTATCCAGCATATCAACTCCCCTAATTCCTGTATCTAATTCCCGCATTTTTTTTCTTCAATTTTGAAAGAAACGTAATTTTTTTAACAACTGTTAATTTTCGGTATATGACATTGTACATGAAAAATACTTAGAATTCAATAAAGAATTCAAAAATAAAATAAAAAACAAATGCTTCCATTTGAACAAATGAAGTTGATGGTCGCAATTTATTTCTGGCCCACCCTGTATAAATGAGTTTATCTTCACAAAAACCGCAGTCCAAAAAAAAACCGACGCGTCTGAGCTTTTTTCCAAAAAACACCTGAATTTTAAATTATTTTGTTCCAACCCACGCGTACTCACTCTATATAGTATAAGTATACAGGGAGTATAGACTAAGAGCCAGTGCCTGCCAGACCTACGTTAAAGTATAAAAGCTGTTTTTTTATAGATCCTTTCTAGTATAGAGAACAATTTTTGAGGGTTACTAACCTTGACCAGTGGTGCCTTTGCCAGGTAACAAACAGGTCATAAGGTGCACAGTAAATCAACTCAAGTATAAAGGCTGAAATTTCGATATGACCTTTACATTGCTGTTTAAAGCTAATGTATGAAAACCCAGACCCATCTTAAGGGTCTAACACTTTCCCAGACGCGGTAGAAGGTCAAATCTTCCGAGAGCGTATTACCCACGCATAGGATAATGTAAGGGATGTTTAATGTACAATTCTTCGTTTCATAAAAACTTTGTATTTAATAATTTTATCAAATGGGTGTAATTGACTTTTTATTTATTTATTGATACACATATGTATTGATATTTTTGTATAATTACGTTTATAATTTTTATATATATATATATATATATATATATATATATATATATATATATATATTTCATCATTTTCATTCTCATCGTTATCATCGTCGTATCCGTTATTACTATCATTTTCATCATTTTCCCAATCATGTAATTGATCACTTTCATTACTTGGCACACCTTCTGATATTTCTAATATCTGTTGAACGAAATACTCCAACGACGCATTATAGATCTGAAAGTTGTCCTTGGTGGGGAGAGATGTAAGGGCCTTGAGTTTGTCCAGCTGTTTAAGGTCTATGGTTGAAATAGTTATTCATTCTATACCTGGATATTACGTCATCCCTATAATTCACTAAGACCCTTTTACACGGATTCATGCACACAAATAGTTTCTTTCACTCATACTCAGTCAAAATACATAAGACTTCGCCAATAGACGTAGCTCTTTGAATACTATTGGAAAATATTTATTAAAGAATTTATTAACGTATATACATGTATACGTAAAAGTATATTGTAATATTTTTTTTATCAATAAATAAATAAAAAGTCAATTACACCCATTTGATAAAATTATTAAATACAATTTTTTTTATAAAACGAAGAATTCTACATTAAACATCCCTTACATTATCATATGCATGGGCAATACGCTCTCGGAAGATTTGACCTTCTACCGCGTCTGGGAATGTGTTAGACCCTTAAGATGGGTCTGGGTTTTCATACATTAGCTTTAAACAGCAATGTAAAGGTCATATCGAAATTTCAGCCTTTATACTTTAACGTGGGAGAGTTGATTTACTGTGCACCTTATTACCTGTTACCTGGCAAAGGCACCACTGGTCAAGGTTAGTAACCCTCAAAAATTGTTCTCTATACTAGAAAGGACCTATAAAAAAAATTCAGCTTTTATACTTTAACGTAGGTCTGGCAGGCACTGGCTCTCACTCTAGTACATTTTATACATAGTCAAGTATATTCAGTAATATACGTAGTGAAAATATATAGGAGGCAAGTATACAGAATCACTGTAAACAGGATGTACGATATTTAGATATTTGTGAAGCTTCTGAAAGAAGAAGAAGAAAGTTGTACCGTAATTTCACTTCATTGACCTAGTGCCACATATATTAGGCGAGTTCCTATTTCAAGTATACACGGGTGAAGCTGCTGGTGCCTTCCAGTTCTTTAGTTGTTTTATTCTTATGGTTACTTCGTTTTCTGATATTTGTACTTTATTGACGTTTTTTTCTCATTGTTTGTAATTAGAAAGTCTAAAAAACAATCTTATTTGATATAGCAATAGTAGGAGTTGAGGCACTAAGGCCTGGCAAAATTTTCCATGTTGTTCTAAAGGTGGCATCCTTTGATGTATGAATAATTAGAGCACCGTCGTGGGTGGTCGCGGTCGTGCGTCAGAGGGGTATGATTAATGGGTGTTAAGCATGTAATGAGATGTTAAGTATGTAATAAGGGTAATAAAACGTGTATGTAATGGGATGTTAAGCATGTAATAAGATGTGTTAAATGGTTCTAATTGGAATATTTAGGGTGTACGCTCAGTATAAAACAGCTATTTGAAGTATAAAGACGTGCATGATGATATTAAAGATGGCGGCTACGCTAGCTAACAGTTTAATTATATTGACATTTATAGCGGAAAACATTTTATAAATAAATATGCCTTATGAGGTTCAAAATATAGCGGTATGCTTTTCATCAAACTGCTCAAATAGATCTGATTATTCGCTAATGCCACGGGGAGAGTGTATTGAAAATAGGAATTAGGAATTGAAAAAAAAAAATTATTTTATGTAACCAGGAGGTCTGGAAACTCTAGAAAGTAAAAATTTTACAGTTCCCAGCGGTTACATACAGCATCGTTAAGAATCCCTATTAATAATCTTTGTCTACGTTATATAAAAATTGTTACCTACCATGCATACATCCAACAAATATACTCTATCAACTATTAGCCATAGGTCAACATCACGAACACCATCCATAAATTAAATATTCAATTCTGGTAAACAACGCTCTTGTACAGATTACGAATTTGTGTGGCGTTTGATGAACCCGTAACGAACAGAAGAGTGATCGGCAAAAAATTTCGTCTTCAGAGAATTAGGACGATAACGTTTTCCAGTCGTCACTGTTGTAACCTCGTGCTGCTTTGTTCGGCGTATTTGTTTACTATTTTAATGGGTTCCTCCTTACTTAAAACAATCCGTTTGATTGATTGGAAATTTATCAGTTCGGGGGTCGCATAATTTACAAATGGTAACAAAAGCCTGCAGCTTAGTTGACCATAATTTGTAAGCATAATTTTTAGAGCCGCCAGAATCAAATTCCACGATGTAGGACCCTATACCATATGATTTCAACTCGTCGGTCATGTCTCCAATGAATTCGCCGATGGGGATATCATATTTACCAGGACGTGAAACATAAATACAACTGTACTCTCTTCGAGGTGTCATTCTTTTGTACGCAAGACAATATATAATATATAGACGGAATGTCTTTCAGTGGAGTATTCCTCTAATGACCTAGACATTTGCCACCATGATAATAACACTAAATTGTCTGTGACGAAAAACCGTCGACTTTTACACAACAGCTTCTGAACCTTTAGCAGCGTGCTGAATATTTATACTTCGTTCTTTTTCTTCCCAAACAAGCCACTGGATGGCAATCTTCGATTGAATCTCTCTCCATCTGTAACCATTTTTTGGGATAATGCCATTTGAGTTTGGCTTTAGAAAATTTCTGCGAAAATCTCTATTTATAGGTTGAGGCGATGGTGGTGGCCTCGAAATAGGGACAGACATTCATTTCTTCAAGCATGTGTCAGAATATCCACGTCTGAAATACAATACCCTGTGATCTCCGGTTCGAAATCAAATACATAATTTTCAGAAACTATCTTTTCTTGCCATTTTATAACTTTGCCTTGTCCTCGGATTTCATATTACTGGAATTGTAATATTTCAAGTCAGTCTTTTCTTCCCAAACAAGCCACTGAATGGCAATCTTCGATTGAATATCTCACCACCTGTAACCATTTTTCGGGATAATGCCAATTGAGTTTGGCTTTAGAAAATTACTGCGGAAAGCTCTATTACCTGAGTTGCCTGAATTTAATACAGACTCGTGTCAGAATATCCTCGTCTGAAAACAATACCCTCTGATCTCCTGTTGGATCAAATACATCATTTTCAGAAACCATCTTTGATTTTCGGCACGATTAAACAAATGGGGAAAATAGCCCTTCTTCAACTCTGTTAGCTCGAATGTCTTGGGTATCTTTGAAAGAGCCATGGGGAAGTAATTTAGAGAGTCAAGAATCTTTACGTTCCCAATTTCCATCGAAATGAGTTTTGTTCCCTTCATTATTAAATCGGGGGTCAGGTCGGTTTTGGTAAGGACATAATTGAGAAAAAATTGATGGTCGAAACCGCCCCCGTTAAGAGCGACAACCGTTACCTTTTTGAACTTATTTCGAATATTTAATATATGTTTCATCTTTTTCAAAATAATATCATTGCCCTTTAAAACCTTGTGCCGAAAACCACAAAGTTGGCAGAAATATAATTGTTCCTCGTCAATACAACGATGGCAGCGTTGATTGAACACACAAAGGTTAGGCTCGTGAAGAAGAGAGCCATCGGCTTGTACCTTTTCCTGGCGTGTTTCAAGACCAAAGAAAGTAAATAGAAAATCGGTTACAGGTGGTTTGTTAGTATCCTGCTGAATATAACACAAATAATCAGATGAAAAATGTTTATTACAAATCATACAGAAAATTTCGCCGCATGTATGAACCCTAGTTGAGGGAACGACTTTGAATCATTTTTCGCAGCGCCTGATTTGATGACAAACGCCATGCGAATATGATTAGTGAAGCACCCCTGACCTCTGAAGCACCTCTTGCAATCGGTACAATTTACCTTGACATTGCTATCATCGCAAGTAGGGCTTTGCTGGCAACCGGGACAAGTACTTCCACAACGATGATTATGTTTGGTGTTGTAAGGAATGTGGCAATTTTCACAATAGTGACCACAGGCAAACACTCCTGTGAGGGAAGTAATGGCATTATAATGGCCCTCGTGAAACAAAAGATTGATACCTGTCCCTTCGGAATTTCCACTAAAGATGACGTTGCTACCTTTACTATCATAAGTAATGCTATAAGACGACATATGCCTCTGAAACTCCTGCAGTTTTGGTATCCCAACACCTTCTTCTGGGATAGAACACAACTGCATGCTTAATTAACTCCAATGCTCTGCTGCTGCATTTTTCCATTGTCTTTCCTGAATTTGATGTAATCAGGATCTTTATCGACAAAAGCACGACCAACCACAAGAGCACGCCGTAAACAGAGATTGTCATTATTTTGTAATAACTACTACACCGTGACGCTTAGCGCATTCTTCTTTAAAATCATTGTAAGATCCTCCTCTTCCACGTCCAATGGGCATTTTACAACTCGTCTCGTCGAGACAGAAGGTCTCTTTGTTAAGGCCTGTTGAATTTGACTGATATATGGAAGATATCCTATCCCATATATCGTCAACCGACACATCTGAAGCGCTTTTAAACTTCATATAGCCTTGCCCCCGCGCAAAGGCTTTAGAACAAAAAGTAAACCCTACTTTGTCGGAGTCCATTAAACCTTCCGCCCCTTTGAACACAATCTGAGTAATAGCTGTATTTATCCAGCCCACAGGTTCGACACCCGATGGAATTTCCCTGATCTTAAACTGAATCGTACGACCCTCCACCCCAAAAACTCTAATTTTCTTAGTCGTATGTTTCAGAATTCGAAATTGCTCCATAGTAAATCAAAATAATCAAAAATACGCAAATTTGAAATCAAAAAGTTGCCGAATTAAAACAGTCAAAATATGGAAATTTAAAATCAAAATTTACCGTATTAAAACAATGAAAATGTGGATAGTTCAAATTTTACTAGAGATTTCAAGTAGAATGGAACCGATAGCAAATTAAAACGCCAACAAACGCACACAAAGAAAAACAACTTGAATGAAAACGTTAAAATACAAAAATTTCATAAACAACAACGTTCTAAAAAATATTGGTAAAAAAATTCACAAACAACGCAAAAACGTTCTAAAAAAATACTGCACTCACCAGAGCATGTAGTTTTATTGACACCATAACAGTAAATGAATGAAAAACACATCTGCCCCATTCAATTTATACTCTGGTAAAATGGAAACAAAAGGGGGAAAGAACAAAAACCAGCGTTCTTAAATCGTACTTGAGATATGTTGGTTTAATAATATTCCAGCGGCTTTAGGACAGTTCAAAGAGGCTATAACATCAATTAAACAGTATACTTAATTTTATCTTTCTTTTAATGCCCAGGAAATATCCCATGAAAAATATAGCGGCGCACCGAACAAAGGTGCCTTTGAAAAGATGTGCGGTATCCGCTATCGGGTTTAATGTTTCCGTAAAATCGAAAAAAAGGGGGAAAGAACATAAACCAGCGTTCTTAAATCATACATTAAATATGTTGGTATAATAATATTCCATCGGCTTTAGGGGAGTTCAAAGAGGCTATAACAATGAGCCCTTAACATGAAATAAACGGAATACTTAAATTTATCTTTCTTATAATGTCCAGGAAATAACCAATAAAAAATATAACTGCAAACCGAACAAAGGTAGGCGCTTCTTAAATAGTACATGAAATATGTTAGTTTAATAATATTCCGTCGGCTTAAGGGCAGTTCAAAGAGTCTATAACAATGAGCCTTTAACTTAAATTAAACGGTATACTTAATTTTATATTTCTTTTAATATCCAGGGAATATCCGATAAAAAATATAGCTGCAGACCGAACAAAGGCGCCTTTTAGAAGATGTGCGGTATCCGCTATCCGGTTTAATGTTTCCGTTCGAATCTTTATCAGGTTCTTTCTTATTAATTTCAGAATGACTGTATTCTAATTGTATATTTAGAAAAAAATGTTCTTTATAGTTAGACTTGCGGTAATTGTATCACATAAAACAAAATAGTGGTTTAAAAGTTTTTTTTTTTTATTTTTAGGAAATAAAAACCTTCAAATATCCCCCTATTTCTACTCGACATATACAACATTTGTCAGTATTAATAAAGCAAATAGTACATGAAGCAAGATGTCTACATGGTAGAAGTAAAACAAAAATTTCATTTTCAATTTAGCTGAAGCTTCTTGAATCATCATGCAGTTGCTAAAAGAAGATAAGTGTCGCTGTGTCAAATTATCTTTAGGTAACAGGTTTGAAATGTGTAAACCACAAGAGTAACATGTGATTTTGTCACCGGAACCACTATAAAAGAATCTAATTTTCGCCAAATTATCGGGTTTTTGTTTCAGCGTTAGGGGCCAATCTCCAAACGTAGACAATCTGCTAGCCAAAGTCGCTTTATCTCCGTGAACAAAATCCCGTTTTCTATTTATAGAATATCTGATGCCTATATAAAAGAAATAACAATTGGGATTCCAGTCCAAATGATCAGCTACCGGCTCGTCTGTCATTTCCCAATTGAAACCTCCAGTTCCACAAAATGGGCATTTAACTTTGTCGTTTTCGCCAGTATCAATGAAGCCTGCCCTTGATAGTTTCGAGGTCGGGAATTCGGAGGGCCACTTCTCAAAAGTTTCTAGTCTATGTTCATATACTTTATAAAAGTCTCTGCACTCCATAACGAATTTCTATCAACTGAGGGAAAATAAAAACCAGGGTGAATGTTATACTTTTTATTTTCGTTAGAAACTAAGTGTTTCTGACTAAAATGTCGTTAACAATCTTATTCTTGCAGTAATAAATATATTCTCTTAGAACAATAAAAAGTTGAGAAGTATTATCGTAACAAAAAGACGACAAAAGACGTTCAATCGGTTGCGTACAAATTAGATGCTCTCAGGAACAAACTTCATCTAAAACCCGGTAATAGTATTTACAAAAGTTCATTTTTATGAATGATGCTACTCTACTACAGATTATCGGTTCGATTTTTAATAATTCTACATCATTAGGAGAAAAATATAACAATAATACATTTTGCATTAGCAACTCTTGTTTTATATTGCCCACAGATTTACTTTGGCTTATGTATAGGAACTGTCCACAGGAAATGGGTGCCACAAACTCGCTGCTACTAATGTTCGGATTTTCCAAATAGTTATTTTTTATCAACTTTAAAATGCTTACAACATTCATCCATTCGAAGCTTGATAAAACACTTTTCACACTATTTTTCTCTATAATAACTACTGGTGTAAACGTTCTCGCTGGGCTTAATGCTTAATTATTGTCACTGTTTCTCTCCTGAACTCACAAATCAAAAATGTTGGTAAATTCGGATAGACTTTGTAACTTCGTTTTTGTTCCCTTCCACCCCTTGCTAAGATATTTTCACACATTTACGGTTTCACAGGTTTTTACAGGTTACAATACGTTATCTATGTCTAACCAGCTGTCCTTTTATAAAAACTCAACCATCGGACTTTATCACCTTTTCTTTTCAAAACTTTTTCTACGAGGTAAACCTCGGGGTTGGCCGTCTTTTACAATTCTTCTTCATAAAACCCCCCTTCAAATTGGTCTACCGCTCATATCTTCCATAGGTTATGGGATTTGTTTGTTTGGGTCGGTATACTTTGAAAACTTCGCTGGTCCAGTTCCTGGTATGGCCTTTCTCAAAGATACGTTTCACTTTACTTATTCTAACTACATCACCCACATTGAGTTTTCTAGGAACTACAATTTTCAAGTTATCGAACACTTTGATTTCCTTTGCGTTTAAGGGACTTATATCACTAGGGTACATTTTCGTCGTGCGATGTTTGCTGTTGTTATAAGCCTGAACGATATCTGGTAAAATGTCAATCCACTTGTAACTACCATTCAAACTAAAATACTTGAACAGCTTTGCCTTTAGTGTTATGACGCGCTCACAAATAGCAGCTTTCATTGTGATAAATCTGCTATAGTGGGTAATCGCATGTTGTTGCATCAACTTCTTAAAATGGCTGTTGTTCATAAACTCTTTACCCTGATCTGTTTGTAAATTTTTCGGACGACGTATCGTCGCTGCGCCTGCCAAGTTCCATATGTGCATTTTTTACTTTTTTGGTTTTTGCTGTAAAAAGAATCATCGTTTCATTCTTTATGCGTTGGTAAATTCATTCTTGTGATATTCGAACTGGAAACGAGATTAACCAATTCCATATGTGTTTTGACCGTTTTGAAAAATCAGTAAGTGCAAAAATGCACATGAAGGATTTGTATTCTGTCGTCAGTTTCCCGCCAACTGCGTTACAGATGTGAGTGTTGTGCTGTAGATAACGTTTTAAAATAGTTTTAAGGAGCAAAAATATACAAAAAGAGGTAAGTACCTGGTTAATTACTTTACACTTGTTGCTTTTTATATAAATATTTCCTCAAGTTCGGGATAAATGATCGTTCTAACTAGTTAATGAAATAATGTCCTAACCTCAATTGTGTTTATTATGGCGTTTTTATGAGAATAAGCAATACAAATATGATAGACCAAACGTTAACTGTTAATTGAATATTATTATTTATTATAATATATGTACTACAATCAGAATCACTTTTGAAATATTCATATTCGTACGGTCCTTACATTAAAAATACGAGAAATTCCTAAAATTGTTCCCGGTTAGTAGTTTCATGGCTAAACCCTTAAAGTGCTATTGATAAATTATTTGTAGCTGATAGATTTTGTCTCATTTTCAATCATGTGATAGACATGTTATAGTCTTCATTTTATGTAACCTAAAAAGTTACTTTTTAGTGTTTCATGTCAACAATACGAAGATTATTAATATATACTTTATAGTGAAAATGTGTACTGTGTTTTTTAAAAAATTACCTGAATATATCAAATACTTCAAAATCTGACCCCGTTTTCAATGATAATAAAAACTACTAAGAGAAAATTACTGCAAATAAGATATATATATATATATATATATATATATATATATATATATATATAAATCTAAAGTAACCCTTTCAAATTCTTTTAACATGAAAGAGGTTTCGCAACTTAATATGGAGCTCCTAGATGCAACTTTGTACTCTTTGCCCTAATATAACATGTAATTATGTGTACTTACCTATACGCTTTTCCTACTCTTCGTTTTTTGTTTCAAAGGGAGATATGGCTTTCAACACACATCCAGGCAAACCATCGTCACGAACACAGTTACTGGTGAATTTAGCTAAAGGAATCAACAATGGTAAGCAAGATAGAGATTTGGATATATCTTCAAATATTTTTATGTCCAATACTTACGATCCAACGCAATGCCCGGGAAATCCAGACATAAACAAAAATATTTCCAATACATTAGCAACACCGTACAGCATAGCAGAAAATATAGAACTTTCTCTATTTGAAGAATTAAAGAACGTTACATATGAAAAACATCTTGATTCTTCTGTAGATCCATTAAATATCGATTCCAACATTCGCGAAATTACGCATAGTACAGAAGTTAAAAGAACTGACATCTTCATCAATTTCAGTCAAACATATATTCTTGATGAAGTCACCGGCCAACTAAGAGAAAATACGGAATTTTTTGAGGAAAACTTCGATAATGATGACTACTACCTCAATGAAAAGACAAGAATCCTAGAACTACATAATAAAACGGTTTGCACAAACGAAGATAACGAAAGTGTATCTGAAGCTGAATTTTCGAGTAGTGAGGAAGAGTTAAATAAAAAACAAAGAGAATCCAATAGGCTAAAGAGAGTTCGTGACAAAAAATATACAGGCAGAAAGAGGAAATTGTATGAAACAGGACAAAAGGCAAGATATGAATTAGTACAGAGACCTAGAAAATATCTTAAAGAAAAACCATGTACACATTCTTGTATTTCCAAATCTGAGAGAAGCTATTTATGCGGTTTGATTTCTGAACAAAAACGAGAAACAGTGTTTCACTATTATTGGAGTTTAACTACATGGGATGCTAAAAAAGCTTATTTAAAAAATCTTGTTCGATTGCGTCCAGTATTGAGAAGACGTAAGATAGAAGATAAGTCTCAAAGACAATTAGCCTATGATTATTATATACCCAATGAACAGAATGTCACTGTAAAGGTGTGCAAGAGCTTTTTTGTTAGTACTTTTAATATTAATAGCGATACACTATCAGAATGGATTAAAAAGCTACAGGATAACAGAGAGGTAGCAAAGGATTTGAGATCTAAGCATGAAAAGCGACAATCTAAAGTTATAGAAAAACCTGTTCTGAAAGTCCATAGATCAGCTACTGTCAAAGAATGGTTGAATTTACTGAACAAAGTACCAAGTCACTATTGTCGCTCTAATAGCAACCGAGTTTACATTGACAATACGTTCGAATCAAAGTCTCACGTATTTCGAGTTTATACAGAGTGGTGCAAGGATAATCAAAAATCAAATATTGTTTAATGAGATATTAGAAAAAGAAAAAATTTCTATTTTTAAGCCACGAAAGGACCAGTGTGACATATGCACAGCTAACAAAGAAGGTAATATCTCAGAAGAACAATAATATATATTACACATTCAAAAAAAAAACGAAGCCTACAAAGCTCATATCGACGCTGGCGCTATGAGCTCATCTGAGGTGCTCGTCCTGACTGTAGATGTACAATCTGTTCTTCTTTGTCCAAAGCTTTTGGTATCAATTCAGTATTATAAGCAAAAACTGCAGGTTCATAATCAGTCTATTTATATTAATAACACAAAAGATGTGCATCTGTATGTTTGGCACGAAGGCGATGGGGTGTCACGGCGAATGAGTTTACAAGCTGCTTAATAGATTTCGTTAATTCATATTTGAACTATAAGAAAATCATCATTATCTCTCATGGATGTACTTATCAGAACAAAAATAAAGTTCTGTCATCAGCTTTCCTAAAGTTGACTAAGAAGACTGGTGTAGAGATCGAAGAGATAATTTTAGAGAAAGGACATACCATGATGAAAGTAGATAGTGTCCACTCAACATTGGAAAACAAATTTCGTCCTCCGATCTATACAGCAAGTGATTATATCAGTCGCATGAGGGAAGCAAGACCTAAGCAACCATATTATATTCACCATGTTGAATATATTTTCTTTAAGAACTATGAGAATGATGCATGCCTTGATTCTATTCGACCAGGTAAAAAAGCAGGAGATCCGACTGTAAATGATATAAGAGCTCTTCGATATAAAAATGGTAGTATCTTCTATAAATTACGGCACCCCGACGATTGGCAAACACTACCTCAGCGAATTCGTCCGTACAACCCAAGAACAATTGTTACTCAGCTTTACAACGAACCCCAAAAAATTGAGAAAACCAAATACGATCATCTTCAGTCATTAAAACCTTTTATGCATCGCGACTATCATGCTTTTTATGATAATCTATATTACAAAGTGTAACTAATTTATTTAAGTTTAATTAATTTACAACACTTATCGCGTTGGAATTTTAAGTTTATTGTGTGTGGCATTCCTATTTGAGAAATTTTTTAGAAGTTTGTTGTTGTTTTTCTATTGATATTTTTAGTTTTAAATGGTGTATGTACTAAAACATTTATTTTAATGTTATGATGTCAGTAACATGACTGTGTTGTTAAAGGTATATCTAAGAATTAAGTGCTAAAACAGGTGATAATATTAGATCTCATTATATTTGATATTGTAATATACGTCGTGGGTTCAATTTAAAATTATAACAACTACTATTTACTTTCACTTTCCTAGAACTTTATTCACATTTAAAACAGCTGATTCACAATACATTCTCATATACGCTAGTCGTCGCGGTATATCTGCTTGGCGATCGTGGTGTGCTTCTTTTATATCACCAGCGTAGAATTCTCCAGTAGAAATCATCATCGCTCCTTCCGCTGCCGAGTCTTTTCGAGAATCGTATTTTTTTATCTTAAAGCGTTTGTTGTCGTGCTGAAAGGACACAGGGTCGGCTTTGGGTAAATTTCGTAACACTATTATAAACAGCAGTTTATGAATGACTGATTATTTTATAGTTTAAATGTAGTTCCTAACAATTTTATTGTGTTTTGTTATTACCAGAGAAATTAAAGTATCACATAATGATAAATCCTAAAAATACAGAGTGTTACATTCCCAAATCCTTCATGTGCAACAAAGCACATACATTATTTTTTTAGACGATGGTAAACCAGTTTTGTGCACTATTTAACGAAATAATTATATAACTCCGAAAATATATCATATTTAATGAAAGTTTGGTATTTGTAATATGTTTAGAATAAATGTATTTGATTCTACATTAATAATTTTTTATTGCTTTCTTTTGTTTATTCAATAATATGTTTTTTGCTGTTTTCCAAAACCTTAGAATAATCACAAGTGGAATTTGTCAGGCGCAGCGACGGTATACCCATACCTTTATTGTCATCAGCTAGAATACTCTCGAAAGCCTTAGTCACCTCCTCTCCTGACTTTGATTTCAACGGTCTCGTCCAAACGTACTTGGAAAAACAGTCAAGTTTAAAAATCAATGAAGTAATTCAATCAAATTTAAACAATATACTAAACAAATTGCGGGAACGCAACAACTACTAAAATATATTTGACATTTTCCTCTTATAACGAAATGACGCCGAATAAAGTTTCTTGGAATAACTCATTTTGAATAACTTTAGGTTATGCTCAATGGATGTTTTTATCGGAGTGTTGTGATTGTTCGCTGAATTCTTTGTAGTTTTGTAGATCTTCCATTGTTTTCGTTCTTGCTGTAGAAATCTTTCATATCTGCAATTACTCTAGCACTGGAAACTTCAACACTCTTAGTAAGCTCATCTTTTAATTTTTGCATCGGTAAATACAGATTTCCTTCAATTTCCACAATTTTTTCGTTTGCTGCTTTCAAATCATCTTTCACACTCTGTACCACTTGTTCCTTAATCTTTATTAACGGAGTATTAGTTCTCGTCTGCAATCCTATTACTGCTTCTTGGTAATAGCTCGTTAATTTAGAATCAATGATTTTTTGATTCTCTTGAAGTTTCACAATATCAGCGTACACCCTATTACCGATATTGTGATTGTCTCTTCGAGTCTGTTATCCACGTACATTTTATTAGCTGCATCCATACTTTGTGTAGGATTTTTAACATAAGAAATCTTCATTTGTTCCATATCGATATTGCCATCGAAAGTAAAATAAAAATGGTAATTTTACAGATCCTCTATCAGAGCGTTGATGCCGATGAAGAGCATCGCCTGTACGACTAAACTTATCGAGGCACATTTTATAAATCAGGAGACCAAGTATTTGTAGAGTAGTATAAACATTTATTATCAGTAAAACATACAATTTTAAACGGCATTATCCCGAAAAATGGTTACAGGTGGAGAGATATTCAATCGAATATTGCCATCTAGTGGCTTGTTTGGGAAGAACAAGAACGCAGTATTAATATTCAGCACGCTGCTAAAGATTCAGATCTCTCCACCTGTAACCATTTTTCGGGATAATGACAATTTAAAATTGTATGTTTTACTGCTAATAAATTTATATTATACTACTCTACAAATACTTTGTCTACTCATTTATAAAATGGGCCTCGATAGAGGATCTATAAAATTACCATGTATCTTTACTTTCGATGGCAATATCGATATCGAACAAGTGAAGATTTCTAATGTTAAAAATCCTACACAAAGTATGGATACAGCTAATAAAATATACGTGGATAAGAGAATCGAAGAGACAATCGATAATCTCGGTAATAGGGTGACTCTTCAAGAGAATCAAAAAATCATTAATTCTAAGTTAACGAGCTGTTACCAAGAAGCAGTCATAGGATTGTAGACGAGAACTAATACGTCGTTAACAGAGATTAAAGTGGTACAGAGTGTGAAAGACGATTTGAAAGCAACAAACGGAAAAATTGTGGAGATTGAAGAAAATCTGTATTAAGCGATTCAAAAACTAAAAGATGAGCTTACTAAGAGTGTTGAAGTTTCCAGTGCTAAAATAATTGCACATATGAAAGATTTCTACAGCAAAAACGAAAACAATGGGAGATCTACAAATCTACAAAGAATTCAGCGAACAATCACCACACGCCGATAAAAACATCCAGTTCAAATTGTTAAAGAACTGCATCGATCTGTAAGAAGAAACTTTATTCGGCGTCATTTCGTTATAAAGGGATTCGATGACCCATGGAACGCCGATTTGGGACAATTAGATCTCTATGCTGCAACTAATCGAAATATCAAATATATTTTAGTAGTGATTGACTGTTTTTCCAAGTACGTTTGGACCAGACCGTTGAAATCAAAGTCAGGCGAGAAGGTAAGTAAGGCTTTCGAGAGTATTCTAGCTGATGACAATAAAGGTATGGGTATACGTCGTCCGAAAAATTTATAAACAGATCAGGGTAAAGAGTGTATGAATAACAGTCATTTTAAGAAGTTGATGCAAAAACCTGCGATTAATCACTATGGTACATTTAGCGGAATCAAAGCTGCCATTTGTGAGCGCGTCATAAGAACACTAAAGGAAAAGCTGTTCAAGTATTTTAGTTTGAATGGTAGTTACAAGTGGATTGACATTTTACCAGATATCGTTCAGGCTTATAACAACAGCAAACATCGCAAGACGAAAATGTGCCCTAGTGATATAAATCCCTTAAACGCAAAGGAAATGAATGTGTATGATAACTTGAAGATTGCTCTTCCTAGAAAACTCAATGTGGGTGATGTAGTTAGAATAAGTAAAGTGAGAAAGGCCATACCAGGAACTGGACCACCGAAGTTTTCAAAGTATACCGACACAAACAAATTCCATAACTTACCTTTTGAAAGATATGAGCGGTAGACCAATTTGAAGGGGGTTTTTATGAAGAAGAATTGCAAAAGACGGTCAACCCCGAGGTTTACCTCGTAGAAAAAGTTTTGAAAAGAAAAGGCGATAAAGTCAAAGTCCGATGGTTGAGTTTTTATAAAAGGACAGCTGGTTAGACATACAAAACGTGTTGCAACCTGTAATAACCTGTTAAACCGTAAATATGTGAAAATATCTTAGCAAGAAGTGGAGGGGAACAAAAACGAAGTTACAAAGTCCATCCGAATTTACCATCATTTTTGATTTGTGAGTTCACGAGAGAAACAGTGACAATTATAGTGCTAGCAGTATGAGTACGAGCGATTTTGAAGAATTTGATTACACTGAAGAGATAGAATCATAAATACTGAGTTTGAAATTCAATGTGCATTAAGCCCAGCAAGAACGTTTACACCAGTAGTTATTATACAGAAAAATAATGTGAAAAGTGTTTTATCAAGCTTCGAATGGATGGATGTGGTAAGCATTTTAAAGCTGATAAAAAAGAATTATTTGGAAAATCCGAACATTAGTAGCAGCGAGTTTGTGGCACCCATTTCCTGTGGACAGTTCCTACACATAAGCCAAAGTAAATCTGTGGGCAATATAAAAGAAGTGTTGCTAATGCTAAATGTATTATTGTTATATTTTTCTCCTAATGATGTAGAATTATTAAAAATCGAACCGATAATCTCTAGTAGAGAAGCATTATTCATAAAAATGAACTTTTGTAAATACTTGTACCGGGTTTTAGATGAAGTTTAGTCCTGGGAGCATTTAATTTGAATGCAACCGATTGGACGTCTTTTGTGGTCTTTTTGTTACGATAAACATCTGAACTTTGTATTGCTCTAAGAGAATATATCTATTACTGCAAGAATAAGATTGTTAACGATATTTTAGCCAGAAATACTTAGTTTCTAACAAAAATAAAAAGTATAATATTCACCCTGGTTTTTATTTTCCCTCAGTTGACAGAAATTCGTTATAGAGTGCAGAGACTTTTATGAAGTATATGAACATAGACTAAAACTTTTGAGAAATGGCCCTCCGAATTCCCGACCTCGAAACTAGCAAATTGTTATTTCTTTTATATAGGCATCGCATACTCTATAAATAGAAAACGGGAGTTTGTTCACGGACATAAAGCGAGTTTGGCTAGCAGATTGTCTACGTTTGGAGATTGGCCCCTAGCGCTGAAACAAAGACCCGATAATTTGGCGAAAATTAAATTTTTTATAGTGGTTCCGGTGACAAAATCACATGTCACTCTTGTGGTTTACACATTTCAAACCTGTTACCTGAAGATGATTTGACACAACGACACTTATCTTCTTTCAGCAACTGCTTGATGATTCAAAAAGCTTCCGCTAAATTGAAAATGAAATTTTTGTTTTACTTCTACCGTGTAGACATCTTGCTTCATGTACTATTTCCTTTATTAATATTGACAAATGTTGTATATGTCGCGTAGAAATAGGGGGATATTTGAAGGTTTTTATTTCCTAAAAATAAAAAAAACTTTTAAACCACTATTTTGTTTTATGTGATACAATTACCCTACCTACCTTTGTTCGGTGCGCCCCTATATTTTTCATGGGATATTTCCTGGGCATTAAAAGGAAGATAAAATTAAGTATACCGTTTAATTGACGTTAAAGGCTCATTGTTATAGCCTCTTTGAACTTCCCTAAAGCTAACGGAATATTATTAAACCAACATATTTCATGTACGATTTAAGAAGCGCGTAACTTTGATCGGCTTGCCGCTATATTTTTTATCGGATATTTCCTGGACATTATAAGAAAGATAAAATTAAGTTTTCCGTTTAATTTACGTTAAGGGCTCAATGTTATAGCCTCTTTGAACTGCCCTAAAGCCGCTGGAATATTATTAAACCAACATATTTCAAGTACGATTTAAGAACGCTGGTTTTTGTTCTTTCCCCTTTTGTTTAGATTTTTATAAATTAAATGGGGCTAATGTGTTTTTCATTCATTTACTTTTGTGGTGTCAATAAAACTACATACTCTGATGAATACAGTAATTTCTTAGAACGTTTGTGAAATTTTTACCAATATTTTATAGAACGTTTTAGTGTTGTTTATGAAATTTTTGTATTTTAACGTTTTTCGTTCAAGTTGTTTTTCTTTGTGTGCGTTTGTTGGCGTTTTAATTTGCTATCGGTTCTTTGCTACTTGAAATCTTCGGTAACATTTTAACTTTCCGCATTCTCATTGTTTTACCGATTTTGATTTTAAATTTCCACAGTTTGACTGTTTTAATTCGGCAACTTTTTGATTTTAAATTTGCGCATTTTCGATTATTTTCGTTCACTATGGAGCTAAACGTCGGGGTCATTACTTCCCTCACAGGAGCGTTTGCCTGTAGTTACTATTGTGAAAATTGTCACATTCCTTACAACACCAAACACAATCATCGTTGTGGAGGTTCTTGTCCCGGTTGCCAGCAAAGTCCTACTTGCGATGATAGCAATGTCAAGGTAAATTGTGCAAGTGTCCTTCAGTGGTTGGGAGTGCTTCACTAATCATATTCAGCATCAGACCCTGCGAAAAATGATTCAAAGTCGTTCCCTCAACTAAGGTTCATACATGTGACGAAATTTTCTATAAGATTTGTAATAAACATTGTTCATCAGATCAGTTCTGGTTATGTTCAGCAGGATACTAATAAACCACCTGTAACCGATTTTCCATTTATTTTCTTTGATCTTGAAACACGCCAGGAAAAGGTACAAGCGGATGGCTCTCTTCTTCACGAGCCAAACCTTTGTGTGTCCAATCAACGCTGCCATTTTGAATTGACGAGGAACATTTATATTTCTGCCAACTTTGTGGTTTTCGGCAAAAGGTTCAAAAAGGAGATGATATTATTTTGGAATTGATGAAACATATATTAAATATTCGAAAAAGTTCAAACGGGTAACGGTTCTCGGTCATAACTGGGGCGGTTTTGACCATCAATTTATTCTCAATTATATCCTTACCAAAACCGACCTGACCCCGATTTAACAATGAGGAAATTGGGAACGTAAAATTTCTTGACTCCCTAAATTACTTCCCCATGGCTCTTTCAAAGATACCCAAGACATTCGAGCTAACAGAATTGAAGAAGGCTATTTTCTCCATTTGTTTAATCATGCCGAAAATCAAAATTACGTTGGTCCCATCCCTGCCTTGGAATATTACGATTCCAGTAATACGAAATCCAAGGACAAGACAAAGTTTTTAAAATGGCACGAAAAGATGGTTTCTGAAAATTATGTATTTGATTTCCAACAGGAGATCACAGGGTATTGTGTTTCTGACACGAGCCTGTATTAAATTCAGGCAACTCATGCTTGAAGAAATGAATGTCTGTCCCTATTTCGAGGCCACCACCATCGCCTCAACTTGTAATAGAGTTTTCCGCAGGAATTTTCTAAAGCCAAACTCAATTACCATTATCTCAAAAAATGGTTACAGGTGGTGAGATATTCAAAAGAAAAAGAACGCAGTATAAATATTCATCAAGTTGCTAAAGGTTCAGAAGCTGTTGTCGTGGGTGTAAAATTCGAGGATTTTCGTCAGAGACCATTTTAATGTTTGAGTTTCACGGGTGTTATTAACATGGTTGCAAATGTTTAGGTCATCAGAGGGATACTCCTCTCAAAGACAGTATGTCGGAAACTCTTAATACACGATATGAGCCTAAAACAGAGGGATTTAGGCAGCTTGGGTACGAGGTGATAGAAATGCGGGGATGTGATTTTTTGAAAATGCTTTGTACCAACCCAGAGTTGAAATCTTTTACGGAAAATCACCCGTTCGTGTCTATCAACTTTACAACCAAGAGATGCTTTTTATGGCGGTCGTACGGGTAATACTTCTACCTATTACAAGGTTAAAGACATTGAAAAAATCAAATATATCGATGTCTGTTCATTGTATCCGTGGGTTTGTAAATACGGAAAATTTCCAGTAGGCCATCCAAAACTGTTTGTCGGTTCAGACTGTCCGCTCCTGCCTTCGGTTTCCGGCCTTGTAAAATGCAAAATTCGTCCCTCGCAGGATCTTTTTCACACCGTCTTACCTGTAAAGATGAACGAAAAGTTCATGTTTCTTCTTTGTCGTACATGCGGCAAGCATTATCATTCCGGGGAATGCCTTCATTGGGTTGAGGAGCGTGCTTTATCGGGGACTTGGGTAGTTGAGGCAGTCTTTTTAAGAAGGAGATGGGGTATAAAATTCTGGATATCTATGAGATTTGGTCTCATGAAACTAACCAATTCGGTAAAAATGTTGCGGCTTTATTCATCGCAATGATGAATAAGTTTATAAAGAATAAACAGGAGTCGTCCAATTGGCCATCACGTTGCAAAACTCAGGCTGATAGTGACCGCTATGTAGATGAATTTTTTCAAGGGGTAGACGTTTGTCTTGATTATTCCAAGATTGTGGATAACCCCGGCTTTCGATCATTTTCGAAATTGATACAGAACAGTTTTTGAGGAAAATTAGGTCAACGGGAAACCAACCCGAAAGGTCCATTGTAAATCAGCCCGCAGAATATTTCAAAATGCTGACAAACCCGGGTTTGATGTAAATACCATACTCCCAGTAAACGAAAGCACCCTCGTCGTGAACTGGGAGTACAAAGAAGACACCAGCGACTCTCTCTCTCCACGGTCAGTGTGGTTATAGCTTCATATGTCCGGTTAAAACTATACAGTTTATTACAAAAACTGGGTAATAGATGTCTATACTATGATTCTGACAGTTGTATTTATGTTTCATGTCCTGGTGAATATGATATCCCTACCGGCGAATTCATTGGAAACATGACCGACGAGTTGGAATCATATGGTACAGGGTCCTACACCGTGGAATTTGTTTCTGGCAGCCCTAAAAATTATGCTTAGAGATTATGGTCAACTAAGCTGCAGGTTTTTGTTACCATTTGTAAAATCAAACGCCACACGAATTCGTAATCTGTACAAGGGCCTACTTCACCAGAGTTGTTTTGAATTTCACCATATGAATCTACCCCAAAACTGTCTTTCTCAAGACTGACTGAATGTTAGCAAAAACTAATAGCTTAATTGAATATTTTTGTAATTTCAGGCAATGAATTAAAGAGTCCCTATATTTAATTTATGGCTGGTGTTCGTGATGTAGACCTATGGCTGATATTTCATTGAGTATATTTGTTCGGTGTATGAATGGTAGGCCTTGTAATGATTTTTATATATTAACATAAATAAAGATTATTATGAGGGATTCTTAACGATGCTGAGAACTCTAAGATGTTAACATTCTAGGGTTACCAGACCTCCTGGGTAGCAATGGAAAGGTTACATAAACCAAATGTATGAATGCTGGTTTATTTTATTTTTCGTCCTTATTATTTCTACTTCTTCAGCCAACAGGCACAAACATGTTCCCCGTATATATATATATATATATATATATATATATATATATATATATATATATATATATTCCAATTAGAACCAATCAATGTCCGTCGCATTAGCGAATAATAAGATCTATTTGAGCAGTTTGATGAAAACCATACCGCTATATTTTGAACCTCATAAGGCATATTTATATATAAAATGTTTTCCGATATAAATGTCAATATAATCAAACTGTTAGCTAGCGTAGCCGCCATCTTCAATATCATAATGCACGTCTTTATTCTTGAAATGGCTGTTTTATACTGAGCGTACAACCTAAATATTCCAATTAACCATTTAACACATCTCATTACATACTTAACATCCCATTACATACACGTTTTATTACCCTTAATACACAATAACATCTCATTATATGATCAACACCCATTAATTATAGCCCACTGACACGCGACCGCTGATCACCCACGACGGTGTTCTAATTATTCATACATCAAAGGATGCCGCCTTTAGAACGACCTTGAAAATTTTCCCAGGGCTTCGTGCCCCAACTCCTACTAGCTATCCCTAATAACTGTATTATAACTAGTAAATTGACCAAAAAGCTAGCTAGTTACATTATTTGAAATTTCAAATACAAAAATACAGTGGGACATAAACAACACGAACTATATCAATCGTTATGCCAATAACAGGAATAGTGCCAGAAGATCTATTGAACAATTTAAAAAATCTCGAAGAGAATCTTTATAAACTCATGGAAAAAGCCCCCTTTCTAGGATCAACCGGATGGTCAGCAAGTTCATTAACTGCCAACTTACTGTTGCCTTGATTACCTGGCAAAGACTCTAACATCACTAAATCATTTTGATATCTGGTATATCTGGGGTTTAGTGAGTTTTGTTTATTTCCCACATATATACCCTCGACAGATTCAAGGGCCCATCGTTCAATACGGATTTTTTATTGTCCAATAACAGCAACTTTGCAAATTTACAATACCGTTAATTTAAAAAGTTGGTTTGTTGAAAAGTAAGCTTTAATTTATATTTCATACGCTTCTTGCATGCTTGCTCTAACTTTCATTCACCTATCATTAAGTTCGTGTATAATTGTAACTCGATACAGATGTAATTTCAATCCAATATCAATGGCAACGCCAGGATTGCCACTCATAAGCTTGCCCTTATCAATCTTGTTAAATTTATGCAATATCTTGTTTGCTTCTGATTTTGCAAATTAATATTGTAACGTTTTTATTTTCACACTTGGGTTCAGTTCAGTTCTTGGATTTATTTAAAAACACAGTCCAACTCACTCTAATTTATTTCCACTACTTTAACACAAATTTATATTCACAGAAACTACTATTTACATTTTATCTTAACTGTTCAATACGACCGTCGAAAACTGAATGCCTCCTACCGCCAGCTGTTTCTTATTTATACAGTTATCTTGGAATTGTCTGGTACGTCCACCAACCATCGGGAAACTCTTTCATGTTCTGGAAGCTTTAAGGGAATTCCCAGTAACGGCAGCGGTCCGCCTGTTAAGAGACAAACATTTCGGGTTCCCAGAATTTATCGGAATAATTTCCCTTCCACGAATTGGTTGATGGCCGATTGCACCAGCTGTCGGATGAATTCTTGTAACAATATTAAGGTGGGTTTAATAGAATAGTGCAAGTAACCGTGTTATAAAATGTCGTTGGTTTTGATAGATTTAAAACTGCTCAACATTTATGTTTATGCTATTAAATTTTATAATTTACTCACCGTGGGCCTCATAGGATAGATATATCCTAATATTCAAAAATATGCTAGATGGGTAGGTAATTAATTTGTACAGACTGAACACCTTTTTATGTTTACATTTTTTTACTTTGTGAGTACCTGTTATTTATTATCTAGAGTTGTATTTTCTTATAATTTCAACTTTTTAGTTACACTTGGAAGTCGGTTAATATATATATATATATATATATATATATATATATATATATATATATATATATATATATATTCCGTGGGTTTAATTAAAATTTAAAAACTAATATTCACTACCACTTTCTAGAACTTTTATTTATATCAAATATACACAACAGCTGATCCGAATATCACAATTATAATACAACATAATGCTGACCCGATCAGGAGTACATATCGTAAAAGAAAAAAAATTGATTTTAGGGGTATTTCTGGGGGGGGAAACTAAAAAAATCGACCGTTCCCCCTCCCCTGATCTCCGAAACTACTTAGTCTTAAATTTTGAAAAAAATAGGAAATATAGAACGTTGCCCGAACTTTACAGGAAAAATAAGGAGAACCCATTATTATTAATTTTGGAGGGCAAATTATAGAATTAAATAAAAATAAAAAAAAAATCAAACGCATTATGTAATATATCAAATGAAAGGTCTCATTCTGAGGAACACAAATATATTTTTTTCATATTTTAAAAAAATATATTTAAAAAGATATTAACGAAAATATACCAAAATTTACCCATTCCCCCCCCCTTATCTCCGAAACTATAAAACGTAAAGTTTTGAACAAAATTAGAGGTATAGGTTATGACCTGAAGTTTACTGGAAAAATAAGGAGAAACCTCTACTTTTAATTTTGGGGGCAATTTACAAAATTAAATGGAACATATAAAATTAAAATTGTTTCTAACCCATCATGTTATATATCATATGAAAGGGCTCATTACGACGAAAACAAATATATTTTTTTCATATTTTTTAAATAAATTAATTAAAAGATATTAAAAAATATAAAAAATTTTACCCATCCCCCCCTTATCCCCGAAACCATAAGCTGGAAAATTTGGAAAAAAAATGGAGGTATAGCCCTTCACCTGAACTTTACTGGAAATATAAGGAAAAACCCCTAATATTAATTTTGGGGGGCAAATTATAGAATTAAATGGAAAATATAAAATTAAAATTGTTTCTAACGGGTCATGTAATATATAAAATCACAGGGCTCATTATGACGAATATAAATATTTTTTTAATTTTTTTTTAAATGAATATTTTAAAATATATTAAAAAATTACCGATTCCCTCCGTTATTCCCCAAACTATAAGACCTAATTTTTTTTCTATTGGAAAAATATGAAAAATCCCTAATTCTATTATTTGGCCCTCAAATAATAGAATTAAACGGAAAATAAATTATTAGAAAACCCCCGTAGTAATTTTAGGGACAAATTATACAATTAAATAGAAAATAAAGATTCAATTTTCAAAAGCATCATGTAATATATCAGTCTATTCTGACTTCGATGTCAATGGCTTTATATTTATTTTGAAACGTTTGGTTTTCCATCAATATACCTCGTTTTATTTCAATTGTGGTGTTATTGCCCAAAAAAACATAAAAATAGTCTGCATATGGTTCAGAATTTTTTTAGAAAATGTCTATAGATTAAATGTGATTCGTAATTGCTTTCATTTTTAGGATATTCCAACACCCTGGAAATCCATATTCACATCTGTACCTTTCTATGCGCTGCTTATTACACATTGTGGTCAAGATTGGGGCTTCTGGATGATACTAACAGAAATTCCAACATATATGTCATCGATTTTAAAGTTTGATATTGCATCGGTAAGTCTGATTTGTTAATATTAACATGTGAAATTATTTAATTCAACAAATCTAATTTAATTAATACTTAGCTTAGTTATACATGTTCTGATTACTAGCACATATATATTTACAAACTGTATTTCCTTGCTAAATTTACTTGAACATGCTTTTAAAGCTTTTTGTTATGTGCATGTGACTTATATGCTGTAATGCAACGAGGTTAATATTAACCAATTCCAATATGCATTAGAGAATGTATTTTCGCCGTTCAGTGAAATTCCCGTGACCTTACAGAAATTGAGTAAGAAATCGTTTCATCTGTTTTTTTATTTATCGTTATTTTTCTCTTTGGAATAAATATGTTGGTCCACACTGTTTTTCCTTAGTTTGTCTCCACTCCCAATATCGACTGATTTCCGGGCTTATCGAAATTATATATCTGTTTTAATATTGTTAAGTAAATGAGTTCTATCCCCTATCCATAACATTGCGTTGCTCTGCACTTCCTTAATCATATTTTTATACTTAACGATTTTTATTGCTGCTCCACCTTCTCTGTGTGTTTTAGGGCTCTTCCATGTTTTGTAGCTGTCTCGCTACATGCGTTACCTCCTTTTTCGCTTTTTCTACTATATTCGTAACATGAACGTCATAAATTACTTTGGTAATAATAAAAATCCTAAGACATTTAGCGTTTTTTGCTGTAATATTAAAGGCAAATCAATCTTTATTTTATTTCGGACTTTTTCTACTTCAGTCTGTGAGCCACATATTGATGTTGCTTCTGCTGTTATAAGTAGGACACAAAAAGATAAAATGATAATTCTCAGTTTTATTTACTTACTAAGTAAACCTTAATTACCAGTACCTCTAACACGCCGAAAACGTATCTTAATCAAACAAATAATTGTAATTATTTAAGATGCCTATCTATTGACTTAGATCTGTTTGTGGGGTACTTCATTTTGTAGAAGGTTTTCTCACACAACTAAGTACTACCAAAAGTAAATTTATATAATTTATCATAAGTTGGCACCACTTGTAGTATTCACTCTCGCAAATTAAGATTGCTGCGATTTCAATATGCGCTTCAGAGCTTCAAATGTGTCGGCCCGCAAAGTTCTATAATAATATATAATATATAAACTAATTTTAAAATGTTTCATTTCATAATAATTTTTTAATGTGTTATTCTTTGAAAACTGCTATGGTTTCATTGCAAATCAAATATAGCGCCTTACTGAGGCGGAATGACTCGCGGTCGCGTCATTGGCTATTTTATACTGCCATCTCGAAATATATGGAATTTACCAGAACTTTCTCCAACCAAAGAGGTCATTCGCGAATGTTTAATTGTTACTGCGCTGTCGAAAGTGGTATTAGCGCCACCTGTTAGCCACTAACAGTTCTGGACTGTGTAGGGAAATGTGTACTACATCTCTCTACACCTCTTCTGACCACCAGTTTTGCAGAAAATTAAAACGGTTTTTGCAATTGGGACTTACTGGAGTATTCAGTATGGCCGTCAGTTTGCAGAGCCCTGATATAGTGTGGTACATCATTCTTTAATTCTTCGCTTAGTTTTGTCCAGCAGTTTTTTGCTTTTTCCTGATATGGGCTCGAAACGTCACATTAAACAGATAAGTATCACACAAAATACATCCAAAGATATTTTACAGAAAAACTAGTTGACAAATCAGTAGACCTACTTTCTCACAGTTTTTTTCTATAGGAAGGCAACTAGTGTTCCACAAACTGCCCTTAGATACTACACATTGATTTTCAATTACTTAACTTATCTTTATTTTTCTGAAACCATTGACAGGAGTGAAAACTGAAATGACCATCCAAAATAACAATTTGCTTCCTCAATCATTCCGAAACTACTTAAGAATGCCAATTTCGACCAACAATTTTACTTATACATATATGTCCTCAAGACATTCCCTTTGTTCTTTAAGCAATCAGTCGAGGCTTCGAAGTCTTTCTCACTTTTGTCGGTTAGTATTACCACTTCCCCATTATTAGTGATTTATATTTTGTTACATTATTAGCTGCCAATATATGATTTGAGTTCGTTTAACAGTGTTCTTTATACCATTTGTACCCACAATGCTTTAGTGCAATTGTATATGTATTTTTCAACTTAGGATTTACTTGCCCGTAACGTGAAGTGTGCAATGTTGTCATTTTTAAATCAAAATATCCATTTACGTACTCTAGATCGAACTCGAGGTCTCAGTCTGCCTACTCCACAAGTGTCACTAGATACCTGAATGTGAACTGCTTAGTGAATTTACAGTTGTCGTTCGGTTTAGTGGTAATGTCATATGATGATGACGAGACGCGGTACGGCTTGCCAGTAGTGTGCGTATCAGACCGATTGTGGTTGGCTATTGTTGATCTTCATGCGTTAGGATGGCAAGTGCTATCTTCATATCGGTTAAGGCAGAGAAGACGTTTTTCTATTTCAGTAGCTTCGGGAATGGTTGAGCCTTGAGAGAATTGAAAACTAATACGGTGCCCCGTTTGGATGATATGCGACATCCAAGTTGGATCCTGTTTGCCAACTGATAGGAAGTGATAATAATAATAATAATAATAATGCCTCGGAAAAGAGCCGCTGCCTGGGGATCGCCAGGGCATGTCTGGAGCCGGCGCTGGACATGACAGCATGCGGGACGTCGGTGGCAGGGTGCTGAGGAGGCGGGCCCCTGCCGTCAAAAGAGCTACAGCCCAAGAACCAGAAGAACCACAAGAACCACAACCAATACAGTCACAACAACAACGTGACCATCACCAACGGAGTCAAATCAGAACGAGAACTCCACCCGCAGACAGTGTTGCGCAGGATCAACAGCAAGCGAGACTGATAAGACAGCGCATGAAATGGACTAGCGCCATGAATAAATTTATAATGCGCACGTTTTACAGAGTGACTAACCTTGGCCAGGACAAGACTGGATATCGCCAAATACTGCATCAAGAGTTCTGTCGTGAGTACCCAGAGCTTCAAGTTACCGAACAGAGAGTCGCAGATCAATATCGTGTCATCTTGAGAAATGGCCTTATTTCGCCTGATCAACTGGACGAAATAAAGAGCGAAGTTGAGCGCGAATTATTTGGTCGAAATATAACAGATCCAGAGCCTGAAACACCTTTGGCACAAAGAGCTGACGAGACTCAAGAACTACAGCAAGAACAGTCAACCAACGCTGACCTGCTTGAGAAGATCCAAGCAGAAATGGAAGGAGCTCTTAGAGAGTATAGTGGAACAGATCCACTGACTAGACCAGCTCTTCCCAGACTAAGATCATCTAAGAAACTGGGTATCGTCTTGCTGGCTATGAACAAATTTATCTTGCCAAACTATATTTTAGAAGCTAATACGTTAGAGTCGCTACACACAATCATCTACTGTGCTGCAACTTCCATCTGCAGAACAATTGGGGTCGCAGTAAGACCAAAGCAAGACCCTCCCCAATTTAGACAAACCCCTCGAATACCACCTTGGCAAAGAAGACTTGAAGGGAAAATCAATTCTCTTCGGCAAGACGTTGGAAGACTGACCGAGTACCAACGAGGAGTCAGGAACAACAGAATAGAAAGGCTTGTCAAGACTATCATGGACAATAACCGAATACACTCCCAGTGGGATGAAGAAAACATCACATCTCAGCAGTGTCTGGACAGTCTACGACAAAAGCTCTCCGTCTACACAAGTCGATTGAGAAGGTACAAAACCAGTAACCAACGGAAAGTAGACAACACACTCTTCCGACAATCAGAAAAAGGGTTTTATAGAAAACTTAACAACAACAATAATAATGAAGCCCCTAGTTACCCCAGTAAAACAGACATCGAGGAATTCTGGAAAACACAGCTTTCCACAACAATCTCCTATAACTCCAGAGCCAGCTGGATTAATGAGGAGGAGGCTGCATCTCAGAACTGTGAGGCCATGCAACACCAACCATTTACAACGGAAGATACATCCAACATAATGAAGAACCTCCATAACTGGAAAGCACCAGGACCAGATGGTGTACAAAATTACTGGATAAAGAAACTGTACGCAACCCACGAAACACTAACAGCCCTTATAAATGACGTAATTACCCACCCACACAAGATGCCTAGTTTCCTTACGCACGGTGCAACATACCTCTTACCAAAGGAAAACCTATGTGCACAGGACCCAGCAAAGTACCGACCAATCACTTGCCTTCCAATGTTATACAAACTCATAACATCGTGCATTAATCATCGCATTTTCAAACATTGTGAACTGAACAACATAATTACTCAATAACAGAAGGGATGAGCGAAAAATTCGATGGGTTGCAAAGAACAACTGATAATTGATTCCGTTGTCTGCAATCAAGCTCACGCCAAACGACGAAATCTCTACATGGCATATGTGGACTACAAAAAGGCCTTTGATTCAGTTCCACATGATTGGCTCATTAAGGTGCTGAAACTCTATAAGGTGAATAATTGTATCATTAACTTTTTAGAATATGCCATGGCCACCTGGCAAACCAAAATCTCACTGAATGAAGCCAACTGTTCGATACAAACTGACCCTATTCCAATCAGAAGGGGTATATTCCAGGGAGACTCTCTTAGCCCGCTGTGGTTCTGCCTTGCCATGAACCCTCTCTCAAACAAACTGAACTCAACTAATTTTGGGTTCAGTCTCAAACACAACAACGTACAAGCATTAAAGATAAACCATTTGTTATACATGGACGACTTAAAGTTGATGGCAGCTACAAAACAACAACTCCATGATATGCTTAAAATAGTAGAAGGGTTCTCTAATGACATCCATATGAAATTTGGCCTAGACAAATGCCGAATTATTAATATAGTTAAAGGCAAAATACAGCAGGGGCACTTCGAAATGGGAGATGGCACCTCAATTGAATCTATAGGTGAAGGTCATACTTATAAATACCTTGGAATAAAGCAGGCTCAACGTATTGATCACATGACTATGAAAAAGGAAATAACAGCAGAGTTTTATAGAAGGGTAAGACGACTGTTGAAAACCAAACTAAACAGTAAAAATCTGTTTCAGGCTATTAACACCTATGCGTGTTCAGTGCTCAGTTACTCTTTCGGTATAGTTAATTGGTGCAAGACTGACATTGAACAATTACAACGAAAAGTTCGAGTTTTACTAACAAAAGCTCAAAATCACCACCCAAAGAGCTCTGTCGAACGTACAACTTTGCCACGGTATGAAGGAGGAAGAGGATTGACAGATCTAAGTAAACTATTAGATCAACAAATTTCTATTTTGCGTAGTAATTTCCAGAAACTCGCAGAATTTTCTGATCTACATAGAGTCATGTGCCAGGTTGATGACTCAACACCACTGCGACTAACACAACAACATGTCCAATTACACCACCAGACCACAGATCAGAAACTGCTGAAATGGAAAGAGAAGCCCCTTCATGGAAGACATATAAATGACGTCAACCAAGATTATGTCGACAGTGCAGCGTCGAACTACTGGTTGATCTCTGGTCATATGTTCCCTGAAACGGAAGGCTTTATATTGGCAATCCAAGATCAAGTAATTCCAACTAAGAACTACCTAAAGTACATCGTTAAAGACCCTTCCATTAACAACGATAGATGCAGGTACGGTTGCCAAACATCTGAATCTATCCAGCATATCACAGGAGGTTGTCAAGCGTTCGCTGCAACTGAATACAAAGAACGACACGATGCTGTGGCAAAAATACTTCACCAGGAACTAGCACTGAAACATGAATTATCACAGTCGCTAAGATTACCATACTATAAATATAAACCAGAATCTGTTTTAGAAAATAACAACTACAAGCTGTACTGGGACCGCACGATACTGACCGATCGGTCTGTTGCTCACAATAGACCAGATATAGTTTTGGTAGATAAAGTCTCTCGGAAAACAACTTTAATTGACATAGCAATACCCAGCAACAATAATATAAATATCAAGCAGGCTGAGAAAATAACTAAATATAGAGACTTGGAATTTCAAATAAAGACTCAGTGGAACATGAACAACACACGAACTGTACCAATTGTTATGTCAACAACAGAACTAGTCCCAAAACATCTATTAAACAATTTAAAATACCTCGGTCTGGACGAACATCTTTACAAACAAATGCAAAAAGCAGTCTTGTTAGGGACAGCCCGGACGGTCAGAAAATTCATGGGAAACTGCCGGGACGACTCCAACCACGGGCCTGAAAACCTGGCAAGGGCTCCCACAGAGCTAAACCCTTTTGATATCTAGGATATCTGGGTTTAGTGAATTTTTAGAGGGAGTGTGATGCCATACATTGTATGGTCAAGTCGGGGGATAATAATATACGAGAACCAGAAGAACCACAACAACACTCACCAATGCAGTCACAACAACAACGTGACCATCACCAACGGAGTCAAACGAGAACGAGAACTCCACCCGCAGAAAGTGGATCAACAGCCAGCGCTCACTCAAGCGGGACTGAAAAGACAGCGCATGAAATGGACTGGCGCCATGAATGAATTTATAATGCGCACCTTTTACAGAATTACGAACCTTGGCCAGGACAAGACTGGATATCGCCAAATACTCCATCAAGAGTTCTGTCGTGAGTACCCAGAGCTTCAAGTTACTGAACAGAGACTCGCAGATCAATATCGTGTCATCTTGAGAAATGGCCTTATTTCGCCTGAACAACTGTATAGAATAAAGAGTGAAGTGGAGCGCGAACTATTTGGTTGAAATACAATCGATCCAGAGCCTGAAACACCTTTGGCACAAAGAGCGGACGAAACTCAAGAACTACAACAAGAACAGCCAACCAACGCTGACCTGCTTGAGAAGATCCAAGCAGAAATGGAAGGAGCTCTTAGAGAGTATAGTGGAACAGATCCACTGACTAGACCAGCTCTTCCCAAACTAAGATCTTCTAAGAAACTGGGTATCGTCTTGCAGGCAATGAACAAATTTATCTTGCCAAACTATGTTTTAGGTGCTAATACGTTACAGTCGCTACACACAATCATCTACTGTGCTGCAACTTTCATCTGCAGAACAATTAGGTTCGCAGTGAGACCAAAACAAGACCCTCCCCAATTTAGACAAACACCTCGAATACCACCTTGGCAAAGAAGACTTGAAGGGAAAATCAATTCTCTTCGGAAAGACGTTGGAAGACTGACCGAGTACCAACGAGGAGTCAGGAACGACAGAATAGAAAGGCTTGTCAAGACTATCATGGACAATAACCGAATACACTCCCAGTGGGTTGGAGAAAACATCACATCTCAGCAGTGTCTGGACAGTCTACGACAAAAGCTCTCCGTCTACACAAGTCGATTGAGAAGGTACAAAACCAGTAACCAACGGAAACTAGACAACACACTCTTCCGACAATCAGAAAAAGGGTTTTATAGAAAACTTAACAACAACAATAATAATGAATCCCCTAGTTACCCCAGTAAAACAGACATCGAGGAATTCTGGAAAACACAGCTTTCCACAACAATCTCCTATAACTCCAGAGCAAGCTGGATTAATGAGGAGGAGGCTGCATCTCAGAACTGTGAGGCCATGCAACACCAACCATTTACAACGGAAGACACATCCAATATAATGAAGCATCTCCATAACTGGAAAGCACCAGGACAAGATGGTGTACAAAATTACTGGATAACGAAACTGTACGCAACCCACGAAACACTAGCAGCCCTTATAAATGACATAATTACTCACCCACACAAAATGCCTAGTTTCCTTACGCATGGTACTACATACCTCTTACCAAAGGACAACCTATGTGCACAGCACCCAGCAAAGTACCGACCAATCACTTGCCTTCCAACCATATACAAACTCATAACATCGTGCATTAATCATCGCATTTTCAAACTTTGTGAGCTGAACAACATAATTACTCAACAACAAAAGGGATGCGCGAAAAATTCAATGGGTTGCAAAGAACAACTGATAATTGATTCCGTTGTCTGCAATCAAGCTCACGCCAAACGGCGAAATCTCTACATGGCATATGTGGACTACAAAAAGGCCTTTGATTCAGTTCCACATGATTGGCTCATTAAGGTGCTGAAACTCTATAAAATGAATAATTGTATTATTAACTTTTTAGAATATGCCATGTCCACCTGGCAAACCAAAATCTCACTGAATGAAGCCAACTGTTCGATACAAACTGGCCCCATTCCAATCAGAAGGGGTATATTCCAGGGAGACTCTCTTAGCCCGCTGTGGTTCTGCCTTGCCATGAACCCTCTCTCAAACAAACTGAACTCGACTAATTTTGGGTTCAGTCTCAAACACAACAAGGTACAAGCATTAAGGATAAACCATTTGTTATACATGGACGACTCTAAGTTGATGGCAGCTACAAAACAACAGCTGCATGATATGCTTAAAATAGTAGAAGGGTTCTCTAGTGACATCCAAATGAAACTTGGCCTAGACAAATGCCGAATTATTAATATAGTTAAAGGCAAAATACAGCAGGGGCACTTCGAAATGGCAGATGGCACCTCAATTGAATCTATGGGAGAAGGTCATACTTATAAATACCTTGAAATAAAGCAGGCTCAACGTATTGATCACATGACTATGAAAAAGGACCTAACAGCAGAGTTTTATAGAAGGGTAAGACGACTGTTGAAAATCAAACTAAACAGTAAATATCTGTTTCAGGCTATTAACACCTATGCGTGTTCAGTGCTCAGTTACTCTTTCGGTATAGTTAATTGGTGCAAGACTGACATGGAACAATTACAACGAAAAGTTCGAGTTTTACTAACAAAAGCTCAAAATAACCATCCAAAGAGCTCTGTCGAACGTACAACTTTGCCACGGTATGAAGGAGGAAGAGGATTGACAGATCTGAGTAAAAGATCAACAAATTTCTATTTTGCGTAGTCATTTCCAGAAACTCGCAGAATTTTCTGATCTACATAGAGTCATGTGCCAGGTTGATGACTCAACACCACTGCGACTGACACAACAACATGCCCAATTACACCACCAGACCACAGATCAGAAACTGCTGAAATGGAAAGAGAAGCCCATTCATGGAAGACATATAAATGACGTCAACCAAGATTATGTCGACAGTGCAGCGTCGAACTACTGGTTGATCTCTGGTCAAAGTTCCCTGAAACGGAAAGTATAATATTGGCAATCTAAGATCAAGTAATTCCAACTAAGAACTACCTAAAGTACATCGTTAAAGACCCTTCTATTAACAACGATAGATGCAGGTACGGTTGCCAAACATCTGAATCTATCCAGCATATCACAGGAGGTTGTCAAGCGTTCGCTGCAACTGAATACAAAGAACGACACGATGCTGTGGCAAAAATACTTCACCAGGAACTAGCACTGAAACATGAATTATCACAGTCGGTAAGATTACCATACTATAAATATAAACCAGAATCTGTTTAAGAAAATATCAACTACAAGCTGTACTGGGACCGCACGATACTGACCGATCGGTCTGTTGCTCACAATAGACCAGATATAGTTTTGGTAGATAAAGTCTCTCGGAAAACAACTTTAACTTGACATAGCAATTATAGCAATTCCTAACAACAATAATATAAATATCAAGCAGGCTGAGAAAATAACCAAATATGGAGATTTGGAATTTCAAATAAAGACTCAGTGGAACATGAACAACACACGAACTGTACCAATTGTTATGTCAACGACAGGACTAGTCCCAAAACATCTATTAAACAATCTAAAATACCTCGGTCTGGACGAACATCTTTACAAACAAATGCAAAAAGCCGTCCTTTTAAGAACAGCTCGGACGGTCAGGAAATTCATGGGGAACTGCCGCCACGACTCCAACCACGGGCCTGAGAACCTGGCAAGGGCTCCCACAGAGCTAAACCCTTTTGATATCTAGGATATCTGGGGTTTAGTGAATTTTCCCCTAAAGGCACTCATAGCGTGTCTTAGAGGGAGTGTGATGCCATACATTGTATGGTCAAGTCGGGAAATAATATACGACTTTATTGCACATGTGTTCATATAGAGAATTTACGTAACATCTGATATGGCATCTGGCAGCTGATAAAACCAGAAGGTTTATTGCTTATCTCTACTTTCTAAAATATTCTCTAAATTTCAGCGGGTTTCTTATGAGGCACTTAACGTTTTGATTAGTTTTTAACCTATTGTCACACATCTGGCCTAATAGACCGAGTGTCACATATGTGCGACACGTGAAACAAAGAAACTTCATATGTAACCATAAAGAACTATTTTTTTTCCATACTTCAAAACATTTAGATTTGAAGACGCGAGATGTAAGACCGACATCTAGGATTTTCAAGAGAATCAGTACACAGAGGTTCCGAATCTGGAGCCGTTCCGTGCAAATGCTGTTCTCCCTTAACTCATAGGACAGAATGTCACGATAAAATTTTCAGGTTACTTCACCTGTCAGAGATATTGAATACTCTCTTCGAGGTGTCATTCCTTTGTACGCAAGAGAATATATATTATATATAAATATAGACAGAATGTCTGTCCTAGGAGTTAAGGGAGAACAGCAATTGCACGGAACGGCTCCAGATTCGGAACCTCTGTGTACTGATTATCTTGAAAATCCTAGATGTCGGTCTTACATCTCGCGTCTTCAAATTTAACGAAATGCATCAAATGCATAAAGAAGTGTTCGAGAGGATATTCAATTGTGGGAAGCGCAACTGATGAAGGTTCCCGACCAGAAATAATATATATTATATTTATATATAATATATATTGTCTTGCGTACAAAGGAATGACACCTCGAAGAGAGTATTCAATATCTCTGACAGGTGAAGTAACCTGAAAATTTTATCGTGACATTTCTGTCCTAGGAGTTAAGGGAGAACAGCAGTTGCATGGAACGGCTCCAGATTCGGAACCTCTGTGTACTGATTCAAATTTAACGACATGCATCAAATGCATAAAGAAGTGTTCGAGAGGACATTCAATTGTGGGAAGGGCAACTGATGAAGGTTCCCGACCAGAAACAATATATATTATATTTATATATAATATAGAAACAATATATATTATATTTATATATAATATATATTGTCTTGCGTACAAAGGAATGACACCTCGAAGAGAGTATTCAATATCTCTGACAGGTGAAGTAACCTGAAAATTTTATCGTGACATTCTGTCCTAGGAGTTAAGGGAGAACAGCAATTGCACGGAACGGCTCCAGATTCGGAACCTCTGTGTACTGATTCTCTTGAAAATCCTAGATGTCGGTCTTACATCTCGCGTCTTCAAATTTAACGAAATGCATCAAATGCATAAAGAAGTGTTCGAGAAGACATTCAATTGTGGGAAGCGCAACTGATGAAGCTTCCCGACCAGAAACAATCTATATTGTATTTATATATAATATATATTGTCTTGCGTACAAAGGAATGACACCTCGAAGAGAGTACTATTTAGATTCTCCAAAAGAAACATATTTCAGAACATTCAACTCTTATCACAAACAATCAAAAACTAGATCATTTACTCCACTTGGTATATAAAACTAAATTTATACACCTATTTGTCGGTATGATAAATTTTGAAACTACAGAAGTATCTCATGTATGAGTAGTAGCAGTTCTCTCTTTTTTAGCAGAACACATTGTACTCTTTGGTCATTTTTCTGTGGGAAGTCCTATTTCTTCTTATGTCGTCCTTGATTCGGAATATTATTCATCAATAGCGCCTTGGTCACCTCTTCTCTGAATTGCAAGTATTTATTTCATCCTTTTAGAGTGAATCTTGTTGTATATGTAGCAACCATTCTAAATTGGGACATCAGAATGTGAAAGAATATCTTCAAGTACCAGCATATACACTTACCCGGTGTTGAGCAATAGGAAATCATTTGATCGCATCGACCTATGCCGAACATTATTAGTGTCACTAAAAATCAGTGGCGACTTTCTGTATTTCAGAAGTATGTTTAATAGTGATTGTTAGAACTTTCGTTTGTCCTTTTATACAAGAATCATATTTCTTCTATTTTTACAAAGTCTCTGCCAATTTTACCCTGTTGTAAGAGTTGTCCATTAAGACTGTTATGTCCTTTTCTCATGCGCGTTAATTCATAAACAAAAGAAGAAACTTGACCGTCTTCATTATTCACTGTACCCTTTCTACAGTATACAAGAATATTGAGTAAGAAATCTTCTTCCGTACATAATTTGTAACAGTTTTATTCCATGTTTGGCTATTTTGTTAGGGAGACACTGCCTGAAACTTAACTTCTCTGCTATAGTATGGCCTCTAAACGGCACTAGCCATAGCCATTTGAGCTATTGAGAGTAATAAAATTGTTGGGTTATGAATATAGAGTTAGCTACCGATTATAGACAATAGATATAACGTCTCAAGCTATAGGCCACTGGATACATTGGTGTGTCAGACCTACAGGTACACAAGGATCGATAAAAATAGCGGCATTTGCAAACCGTCAGATCAGAAAACACATTTCAAATAAAAGATGCTCACGTCACACATACATGACGCTGGTCGTATATAAAAATAACCCCGAATTAAATCGTTATCCTCCAAAAATAAATTTTTAAAAACAAAATTTATTTTAGAAAATTTCAAAACTTTATTCAAACAGATACAGTACAAGCGAAGTCACAAACGAGAATGATTATAATTTAACTTTTATATCATGAAAACATTTGCTGAGAGATGAAACTTGATATTATATGCAGGTGTTCGCCTTTGTCGTCTCATGAAGAAATGAGAAATTTGTTTTCGCAGGTGGGCCATCGGAATTTTCTTCCAAATTTTCTTCGGTTTTTGGACATAGGGCAGTACGGGCTGTTCTTCTGAAAATTCAAAAATAATATCATGGCTACTGCAATAGATAGGATTATTAGAAATGTACTGAATATTGGCAATGCATAGGTGGTGGATTTTTCTTCCTGAACTGGAATCAGCTGTTTGGCAACGTAGTTGATTTCGTATTGTAATATTTTTATTTTCACACTCAGGTTCAGTTCTTGGATTTATTTAAAAACACAGTCCAACTCACTCTAATTTATTTTCACTATTTTAACACAATTTATATACATAGAACTATTTACAATTTATGTAAACTATACGACCGCCGAATACTGAATACTGAATGAATCCGTATTTATATATTTCTCTCGAAATTATTCTGGCAAGTCAACGAACCATCGGGAAACTTCTTTCATGTGTTCTGGAAGCTTCAAGGGAGTTCACAGTAACGGCAGCGGTCGGCCTCGGATCGATCAAACAACATTTTGGCTTTCCAGAAATATCGGAGGAACATTGGATGATGGCCGATTGCACTAGCCATTGGATGAACTTTCGTAACAGTATAGATTATTGGAATGCCTTCTTGAAGTCTGTTGATTTTGGATTAATTTTGATTTCTAATTTGGGAAGAATTAGTGGTTTGCCTTTCTTAATTTGTTGGTTATTTATGAATTTCTTATCACATTTTTCTGGTATTTTAATTAGGCTTGGTGTAGAAATATTTAAATATTGATTGGTATTGCAAATCGATAGGATTCTCTCAGTGTTGAGGAGCAGGACAATTATTTAATTTTCACTGATTTGCTCGATTATCGATTCTTGTGCGTTAACGGTTAGCAGTGGGCAGTTTTCAGATGATCCTCCATTTATCAATTGGATTTTACAAATATCTGCGGGCAAGTAGTGCTGCTGGCAATAATAGATGTTGTCCAGTGCAGAGCTTTCATGGGTCGGGGGTCGACAGATTCTGGTTTCGTGCCTAAAATGGGTATTCGGGTCTAAACATTTGGTGATTTTGGATAATCGGGTTTTGGATCGATAATTGGAACATGAATAGCAAATATTACTTTGTTACCTGCAAAATGAACTTGAGTTCGTAAAATTTGATAATAAGACAAATGATTCTCAAAATGAGGAATTTCATCACATTTATAAGTAGTTAAACAAAGCGGTTTCTGGACTGGAAGTGGGCATAAAGGTAACCAGTCATCGAGTTCTCGCCGGGAGCTGCTGCCGAGCTGTTGGTAGTTGTTGTTTGGATAAGAAGAAGAAGACATTGGGAAGAAGAAGACATTGGGGGTGGTCGTAGGGGTGCGCGAAAGACATTTGGGTGTGTCGCAGAGGTGCGCGCCATCTGTTGTTAATAAATGAAAGCAATTGTATTGTGCGTTGCGTGGGTTGCAGGGTGCACGCCATCTGTTGTTGGTTGTGGTGGTTACAAAGAAAAAAAGCTAAATACTTGGCCGGGTATCGAACGCGGCTTGCCTGATTACAAAGTCAGGCGTCCAACGAGCTGCGCTAATGCGGTTAATCGAGAAATGTTTATTTGAATAGGTATAGTACATGCCCGTTGCGCGGGCGCGAGTTTTTGAGCGTTCGGTTAGATATTTGGGGGCTGGATGGGGGGATATGATATTTTGTTGTCTGTAAAAAAATTTAAAATCTTGGTATTTTGTTGTCTGTAAAAAAATTTAAAATCTTTTGCTTAAGCCTGCATGCGCGAGAACGCCCACTTCTTCGAGTCTATAGTTATCGTAAGCGACCGCCTACCTGCGCAAGAACGGCAACTCCTTCGAGACTCTGATTTTGTCCGATGATTCAAGGGGCGAGCGTAATAATTTTGAGAAAATTTTTAATGATAAATCAAGAATTTGATGTTATGGTTTCTAGTAGTCTGCTAATAATTTTTAGAATAAAGTAACGAAAGAGGTGAAAGATGAACATAGTGTCTCACCAACTACTGTTGAATGCAGATCGATAAAAATGACTTTACTTAAATCAAGCTTTATAATATTCACATTAATTTTGAAAAATGTCTTGTATGTTAATATACCTTATGGAACCAAGGACATGGCTGTATGCCCTTCAGGGAACTGTTTGAACCGCTCCAACTATACATTGATGGCTCGAGATAGATTAAACGATGGATGGTTGCCTGTATATTTTGCTCGCCTGTCAAACACAACAAAAAATTTCAAACTGAAGCTGATATTTTCTGATGACACTGAAGGTGACACTGACTGGATTTCAGCAGCTTCTTGCCAAGATGAAAAAAACTTTACTATCGAACAGCTCAATGACTATACGTGATGACAACCTACAAGAGGAGCTCCACAAAGTGCTAATTCTTATTTGTGTAACACTCTCTACAATTACAATATTATTACTTAAATTAATTGTGAAATGTATAAGGAAAAGAATGAATAATTAAAACACATAGTTATATACAATGTTTTATTTATGCAAAACACTATTCAGAAGCCGATAATAAACTACATCAACATTTTCTTTTGCACATCGTACTGGATCATTGCAGCGGCAGTGAAAAATGCATGGAGAGTCAGAAGGTTTCAGTTCAACAGCGCCTTGAAGTTCTCCAGATTGATTAGGTGATAGTGTGATTCCCCATCTTCGTTAAGCAGTTTTCTCAAATTGTTGATTTTCAGCTCTTCAAATAACTTGTTAAATAAAAAGTCATATTTCTGATGGCCTCGTATATATATGTGCGTGCATTTGGTTAGGAAAATTGTCAAAATGTCGTTCATAGTATTCAAATCATAGTGGCCATCAGAGTAGTGGAGTCCATGTAGCCGTTGTTCCAAATATCGTACTTGCCTTTTGTCTGCTGCTAATAGATAGTTAAACGGTTTAGGTGGTTTAAACAAAAACACTCCTGTGCGTTTACGTGTCTTGATAACCAATTCCTTGGGAACAAATCTTCCCTCGATTTCGAAACCTTGATTGTCGACAATTGCAATTTCCATGGTGAACCGTTGAAAAGCTATAACGAAACTGATTTTCTAAACAGCTGAGTGATCTAATATAAGCTTCGGACAATTTCGCTGAGTGGGAGAAATTCCATTAGGCAATCGTGGATAATTATGCAGAAGGCTCGGGTCTTATCGGGAAATCCCGTCTGGCTTTCAATATCCAGGCGAATATCTACAGTCGAGGATTTCATGGTGTCCTCACGTAGGGAGCAATCGATGACGAATAGGGTGTGCGTCTTGAATGCAACATAATCCAGTAGAGGGTGTTTGCCGCCGCCAAAGCTGGGATAAAAGTCCGTATACCTTTTGTACGCCTCACCGTACTCACTCTTTGAAAAATCTAAATCAAATCTCTCCATAGGCCAAAATTCGCTGTTTAAATTTAGACGAATATTGGAAATGTGAATATTATCAAATTCCGTGGGATCTTCTTTGATGTTGCTGTGGCGATCCGTTTGGAAGGCTAATATAACGTAACGAGGGCTTTCCAGTGCGGCACACGTCTTCATATCCCAAATTTCACGAGTAGCACCTGTTTTGAGAGCAGGCAACTCATTTAGCTCCCATTTACGAAACGGTAAAATTATACTGGAATCCGCTTTGAAGGCTTGCAGTAAATCCAATTTAACGTCATCGTTTGGAAAAATGTGACGGACTTTGAGTTCGATGTTGTTTATTGTCACTTTGCTCTTGGTTGCAGCATCCATGAATATAAGGCAATCATCATCGCTACGGCTTCGCACCAGACGAATTGTTTGTTTACCACACATCACCTGCTTGTAATCGTTGAAGATGGAAAACAAATGTCCCAATGGAATGTACATGTGAAAAGTTTTATCGGCGGCATTCATATACGCTTTATGTGGAAAATTCCACCCGGCTATGAATAGGTCCTTTGAATTGTTGGGGTCGTAGCACAAGTATCCACGAATTGTACTCACGCGACCAGGGTCTCTCACGGTTTCAATTTCCTTGAGGCACAACTCGTACGTAACGCTGTCGAAGAAGAAAGCTCCAGCATTTGGTGATAGAGAAACATCTCCATTGCCTGCTGTCTTCACCACTTGTCCCTGGATTGAGATGCAGGAATCAGCCATGGAAAACCAACAATCTGTTTGATTTCAACGATATCATTGTTGCCGAATGACTTGACGTATGGATAGTAGGTTCGCAACTCCTCGCGTCTTACACTATCATCAAAATTTGGTTTGCGGAAGATATCGAACATTTGAAGAGTTGGCATGGTAGCCGAGCGTTTGTAGAAACAATATGTTTGAGAGCGTGAGTGATCTCTTGAGAGGTTTCATAGAAACTGATGGTGGACGAGGAGCGGGTGACCTCTTATATGGTTCTTCATCAAATACAAGTCGACCCATTATTATTGTAGTTGTTTCAGCTCAAGTCGAATGATGATTTTTTCACCACGAAAATTCACAAGTTCAGAGTCTTGATTCAAAATTTGCAATGTGAGGTTATGTATTTCGTTTCTGTTAATCGGCAAATAGATTAACTGCTGAGGTGTTTCGTCGATGGCAAAACCAGGATCAACTGCAACGGCAAACTCTTAAATGGTGTGTGAAGGAGTGTTGTTGTAGAAGGCTCCCGATGTGATGTTGCTATCGAGATGAATCGTTCTAACGTTTATAATGTTCACTGGTAAATCGGAACTGTGAACTTGATTGCGTGGTAGCAGCTGTTTAGAGAAGCCCAGAATATCACCGATGCTGTCTTGCGGTTGAAAGTCCACAGCGTACTTGCTGCTGAAAAGCTCACACTTGAGAGTATTGTTGTTGGGTTTCAATGAGAAAATATTCTCAACGTCCTTTGCCAAATGAATGCCAAGTGCCTTCCTAATATAAGCTTCGATGTCACCAATTTCGTATGAACCTTCGGGCAAGTCGATGAATGTTTGCGTGTTCTGATCGTCAAACAGGTAGATCTTGTCACCTCTCTCAATGTTTTGGAATGCTGTTGTACGAGTGAAAACTCAATAAAGCTAGTCCGTAGTTGTAGTTGGGATCCAACTGAATAGCTGGTTGAAAATCAATCGACAGTATTGGGCTGCGACCTTTCAATGTGATGATCACAGACATGACTGATAATTATCCGCTTGTTAGCTGCTAATATAGGTAAAGGTAAAACAACAATAATGCAAAATATTTATTTTTTATTATAGAGAAATTTCAAGCATAAATGGCCACAATTTGATTGATTGTACGTCTGATAAGAGTCATTGTTGTAGAGGATTTTCACTCCATTGCCAAAGTAGTTGGCTAATTCTCGGGGTGGTTTCAAACATCCAAAGCTATCAAAGTACTGAACGGTGTTTCCATTTCGCACATAAGATACCCAATGCGTACCGTGATGACTGCTGGTATCCAAATTAACAATGGCAGACTCCCTTGTTTGTGAATGTTTAGGTAAGGCGTCTCGCATAAATACTCCCCTAAAGTAGGGGATCTTCAAATGTTTGGCATATTTCTCAAGCTCGTGATTGTAAAGTGCTCGATTGGCTAGCTTTATTGGGAGTTTTTTTGCTTCTTTAAGTAAAGCCCGAAGCCGTTGCGGGACTTTTTAAGAAAAATACCGCTTCCTTTCTTCGCAAGCTCTTCCATGGCTTGATTATGGCGCTGGTTCTCCTCCAACTTCTTGCGGGCGTTCTTTGCATCTATAACGGCTTTGGCTACTCCACTGGCACCTCCGGCAAGAGCTCCAAGTGCTGACAACCCCGCAAATAGGGGTATTAGTTGGAGAAAACCACCAATTTTCGACTCAAAAGGAATGACTCGAGGTACACGGATTTTCTTGCGACCACCTGCCTTCTTAATGACTGCTCGGGCTGCTCTCAACGCCAATAACGATGTCTTACGGACATCACTTCCAGATCCGGCAATAGCTCTCTTGATTGGTAGAACCACATTCTGTCGAAAAGATTTTTTTCCACATCGTTTTTTGATTCCAAGCCCCATCTTGCGTTTAGCCTTCATGCCTGTAGTTATAAGCCAAGAAGCTGCTTTTTCTCCAAGTGAAGCGTCCTTTGACTTGAATCTCTCCCAGGCTCGATTTTCCAACTCGTAATCAGCCTTATGACGATCCGCCAAAGACTTGTATTTACTGTAGGCGATATCGTGCGCTCGACAAGCAGCGTCTGTCTTATTGATTCCCTGCTGACCCTTGGAGAGACGGTCTTGAAGTTTTGTACCGGGTCCACAAAACTGATAACCAGGTAGATGTAGTTCAAATGGTAATTTATTGATTGCGCTATTCAGTAGACTACCTCCTTTGGGAGTTAGCATGATACTGATTGAAACTGAGATAGACTGCTGTATTTAATTAGTATCCACAATAAGGATGATGTCAGTATATCGTAAGATGTATATTAAGCAACAAGATGTCCAACTGCCTATCGAAAATTTGGACTTTGTCGAAGAATCACCATCATCAGCAAGTCGACACGGACAATTGTTACCAAATTCCCTACGAGCAGCATTCTGCGGACCTAGTGGTTGCGGAAAGACCAACGCATCGTTATCACTGCTATTCAATGAAAACGGCCTACGATTCGAGACCGTCTACATCTATTCCAAGTCACTCTACCAACAAAAGTACCAGCTCTTACAAGACGTTCTCAAGCTGGTTAAAGGTGTATCGTATTTTCCCTTTAAAGACAACGAAGAAGTAATTGATCCGAGTGAGGCACGCGAATGTTCAGTATTCATTTTCGATGATGTGAATGGTGATAAACAAAACAAGATTCAGAATTTTTTTTCCATGGGAAGGCACAGGAATATCGATTCAATATATTTATGCCAAACGTATAGCAAAATACCTAAACAACTGATTCGAGACAATTGCAACGTAATTGTCATATTCAGACAAGATGAGGTAAATTTGAAGCACGTCTTTGATGAGCACGTGTCTCCCGACATGGACTATGATAAATTTAAGACAATGTGTTCGGAATGCTGGCAAAATCGTTTTGGCTTTATTACAATAGCTAAGGACTTCAACTTGAATGATGGTCGCTACCGTAAAGGATTCGATAAATATATAAACGTTCAATAAAGATGATTGCTGTTAGTTGATAAAAATGTCTTCATTGAGTAGCAACATTGCTGCCACTGCTCGAAAGAAAAAGATCAAGCAATTGGCACGTTCTACTCGCAAGAAATATCTTAGTCTGAAGCTGGGAAAGTCGGAACATGATGAAACATTGAATAAACTTTTTAGACCGGTAATGACACCGCTACAAGATATTGCCTCAACTACGGCAAAAGTTCTCACTAAGATACCAACACAGACCATTAAACGTGAAGTAATTAAACAAGAAGTGGAGGAGCTGCCATCAGTCAAAAAACATGAGTTGGAAGAGACACAATACCTCGATGAAGAACCAATCGCTGAAACTAGTATGCACACCAATGATGATGATGATGAGGTGGAGAACGAAACCTTTTACGAGGATCCCGGTAATCTCTCTAAAGAAGCAATAGAGGACTACATGGATCAGTATCTTCCAGTTGCACACAAATATCTTGAAGACTATATCACTAAAAGCGATGATATTGACAACATATATGGACCTATATATGACGCTGCAAGTTCCAAATGGTTTCTTGGGCAAAAGGAAATCAATTTCAGTCGTAGTACAGGTCACATTATCGTTGATGGGTTACAGTTTCGAGGTACTCCAGGGCTATATCAATTAATATTTTACAAGTCACCTGATTATGCTCCCGATGATTTAGAAGCATACCGAAGAGTGTTGGTAATGGCATCAGCACACAAGAATGCAGCAGGTCGTTTGAAAGCTTCAAGTCTATATAAATATACTGAAATATAAAGCCAATGTTTCATCCTTGACAAAAAAGCAACGTTTTGCTGGAACTGGTATGAAGTTAACTTACAATAACAGCCAATGGAATACGTCTACTGGGATGATCCCAACGAATTGGTTGAACGGCTGAAACTACTGATTGCATCCAAGGAAGCAGGCAACACCTCTCACGACAACGAAATAATTGCCATTTTAAATGAACTTAAGGAAGCTAATATTATACGAGATAAATAAATTTCGAAATTGAAAGTGTATATTATTCCTTATCCTATGGCAAACATGTCAGTTTCACGATGACTTTAAACAAGTTTGGGCGTAGTGCCCATCAGCAACTAATGTCATTAGCATCATATAACTTAGCTTTTATGAAAGTACCTTTTTCTTTTACCGTGGAAGGAAATATCGATGCTGAGAAGCTGAAAATTACCAATGTCGAAGTACCGACGAAGGCCATGGTTGCCGCCAACAAGCAGTACGTTGATAAGAAAATAGCAAACGGACTTCAACAACTACATAGTGATTTTCAAATAGCTTTCAGCAACTACACTGGTGAAGTTCAGCAAACCTTATCTGTGTTTAAGCAAAACGAAAAGGTTAGCGAGGAACGTGGAGCTCAAAACTTTGCTGCAATGAATACTCGCATGTTGAAAACCGAACAAGCTATGGAAACCCAATCACAAAATATATCGCTTCTCATTTCTAATTCAATACATTAGAAGCTGAGTTGGAATCTGCCCGGAAAGAATATAAGGAAACCATCACAAAATTTGAAGCCTCGTTTAATGACAACCGTATATCACAGGAAAAACGTATAAATGATCTGGAACTTTCTCTGAAACAAGCTCCTAAAGGTGTTGATGCAGCAGAAGTATTAAATATTGTTCGAAAGGATAAGGCTAAAGATCTTTCTGATCTAACTGAACTTAGAGACAAGATGACAAAAGTAGTGCCTGACCTATACCGAGACATGCAAAAACTACATGATGATATTGCAAATCAAATGTTGGACCAAAATAAAAAACTTGGAGCAATCGCAGACAGTATTGCTGCAATTAAAAGCATCATTAGGGTCAATAAAAACATGCCTTTGTCTATTTTTAAGCAGTATACAAGATGGCTCCTATAGCGAAACATTCCAAAGAAAAAGTTCAAGTTGTTAAGGAACTGCATAGACCTGTGAGACGAAAGTTTCCTCGCCGACGTGTAATAATCAAAGGTTTCGATGACTCCTGGCAGTCGGACCTCGCACAAATGGATCTCTATGCAAAATCCAATCGTAATTTCAAGTTCATCCTCGTGGTGATTGATTGTTTTTCAAAGTACGTGTGGACGAGACCGCTGAAAACGAAATCCGGTGAAGAGGTACTCGTGCGTTTGAGAGTATTCTCAAGGAAGGACGGCACCCGAAAAATCTACAAACCGACCAGGGTAAGGAATACTACAATAGTTGCTTTCAGAAACTAATGAAGTCATACGGAATCAATCATTATAGTACATTTAGTGGACTGAAAGCCGTAATAGCTGAACGAGTAATTAGAACGCTGAAGAACGGCTCTACAAGTACTTTAGTTTGAACGGTACCTACAAATGGATAGATATTCTACAGGAAATCGTTAAGGACTACAACCATCAAAAACATTCCAAGACAAAGATGAGACCTGCGGATATTAATAGAAAAAACGCTCGAGATATTAAAGTATACAATAACCTGAAAATTGCTGGACCAAGAAACTGAAAGTCGGAGATGTTGTGCGAATAAGTAAAACCAAGCACGTTTTGATAAAGGTTACCTTCCCAGCTGGAGTACGGAATTGTTTAAAATTACGCAGGTTAAAATAACTAATCCAGTTACGTATAGTTTGGAAGATATGTCTGGTACACCGATTCAAGGGAGCTTTTACGAAGAAGAATTGCAAAAGGCTGCCTATCCTGATGTGTATCTCGTTGAGAAAATTTTGCAACAAAAAGGCAACAAGGTTAAAGTTCGGTGGCTTGGGTTTGATTCGAGCCACGACAGTTGGATTGGCACTGAAAACAAACTATAACACAACAGGTCAATCATAAATTGATAATAAATTATCATAAATATAGACATGTGCTTGCATTGCAAAATGAAGACTCAGGGTGAAAACATCATTGTAAAGTATTCGAAAAGTTTAAGTCAACATATCACCAAACTTAAACGATTACAGAAAGATATCAAATTTTATTGTCAAAACAACAAGTGATGCAACATTTAAAAGCCTTACATATATGATGATGGTGATGGGGAACAGAGGAGCTCTTAGCAACAAGAGATCTACTTTTCCATCTTGGCGTAGGAACACATAATTGAAATCAACCGCAATCAGGTAGTGGAAGGGGTACAACTATAAAATTGTGAAAATTCCCTACATATATTCCCAGTCCCAGTTTATCTCGAGTGATTTGTGAAAATGATTAGTATCAGCGTTTTGAAACCATGGATAGTGGTTATAGTAGTGATTCCACTATCATTACAGTGCGGACTGGATAGAGTGTTACAACTGTATGATGAAGCTGCGAAAAAGGAAGACTATTACTTGCTGCATTCGAGATTTTCCATTACTGAATTCAGAGTATGTGTTCAATGTGCCTCATCCTGCAAGATCCTATTCTCCAGTGGTTATCTTGCCCAAAAACACCAACGAAAATTGTAATGACTATGTACGAGTGGGAGCATGTCATAATTGAGCTCAAGCTCCTGAAAAAAAACTTTTTTGAAAATGCCACACCTCCAGAGTTTGCTGCCCCAGTGACCTGCGGAGATTGTCTCCATCTATCCCAGATCCAGTATGAAGACGTCAAAAGTGTTGTGATGAAAAAACATTTGCGCACTATATTTGGATTATAGTGATGTTGGTTGAACTCTTAGCTATTAACCTATTATCTCCAGTAAAATAATTTATTTGGAGCGCTTAAATTACTGTACTTTTTATTATAAAATAATAGATGAAATATTTTATGGTCAAATTTACTAAATCGTTTACCGATTGAAAAATTGTTAAAACCATTTTGTTTAGATGACAGGTCTCCATTATGTATTGCATTAAAAGAACATATTTATTATTATAAAACATTATTTTAAGAGATATTGACATTAGAAAAATTGAATAAATGCTTATAAATTAAAAAATTGTTGTTTATTTTTATCAGTTCTACACCATGGAGTGTCGAGAATACTTCCAAATATACGAAAATCGATTACGTACCTTTGGAAACTGCCTTCCGACTTCCCTCCTGAAAAGTTAGCAAGAGCAGGGTTTATCTACCAACAAGAGCAATAGAATCCGATGGCAGCTTAAATGATGCTGTTGAATGCCCATTTTGTGATACACGTGGTTTCAACTGGGAGATGGTGATGACCCTGTTGCCGATCATCTGGACTGGAATCCATATTGTCTTTTTTTTATTTTGATGACACTTACCACATCACCAGACCTAACAGACATAAAAGCAAAGTGACATTTGAGAGCAGACTTGAGACGTTCAAAGACTGGCCTATTGCCTTGAAGCAGACCACCCACCGAGCTTGTCAACGCCGGCTTCTTTTACACGGGCTACGGTGACAGGAATCACTTGTCATTGCTGTGGCTTAGAGCTCAAGAATCTCTTACCTTGTGATGATATTACAGAGCTTCACAAAAAGGATCAGCTAAATGTTTATTGCTTAAAACTGCCCACCAAATCCCCCACACTGACTCTAATCATAATACTTGTAAAATTTGCTTAACTAATGAAATGACAATTGTTTTTATGCCATGCAGACACTTTGCTAGTTGCTTTGATTGTTCACTGAAAATAGATCATTGCTGCATATGTAGACGGAAATTGTAGGTTATTTAAAAATATATGTATGCTAAAAATAAAATGCTAATTTGAACATATTTTGTTTTATTTAAACATATAATATTTACAATATAATGGGAAACAAATAACACTATTATACAAAATACTTTATTCTGGGGTTGGTAATTTGTTGAGCATCGCTGGAAATCTCCATGGCAACGTTTTCATTCATGATAGATTCTATATTGTTGTCCCCTAGCAACACTTTTAAGTTACCAAGTCGGAACTTGAGAGCGTTACCTATATCTATGGGATGTGAGACATCAAACCATTCTTTAACAAGTTGAGCATTTGGATGTTTCTTCAGCACTGTCTCTGCTGCTCGGAAAAGACCGCCGCTGTCTACGTATGAGGTACCATTCACTCTTACTAAGAGCTAACAGAGCCATACATCTCTGTTTTTTGTGGTTGATTGACTTGGGAGCTACACGATGGACTACTTCTTCCTTAACGTTTACTACCTGAGACTGTATTTTGTTAGAAACCACATTCAGAACCTCACAATGACGTTCCGATGCCTTGACAGATTCCTCTTTCTAGTCTAACTCGATGCAGTGCGGCTTTGGCTCGTGCTTCCTCAGCTGAATACGTTCTTTTTCAACCTTAACTCGTTCCTCTTCAGCTCGCATACGATCTCAATCTGCTTTGTTTCTCTCTTCTTCCGCATGTAATCGTTCTTTTGCATTTGAAATCATCTCAGCCTCAGCGGTATTCTTTACTTGTATCATAATTTGCTTAAGTTCATCCAACTCAGTCATCAAATGCTGTTTTGTACAGAAATTAGATCGTTCTGTGCAGAAAGTTGTTTGAGGCGCATTTCCTCGTGATACTTCTCGTATTTGATATATTTCAGATGCGTTTAATTAAAGTATAGAGGATGCGAATTTCTGTAGCTTTCTTGCTACGCATCTGCATAAGCAGCATTTCAAAGTCGATGGCGCTCATGCAAATGTATTTCTTTTGAGTTATGTTTGCATCTTGAATTTCTTCGTATTCCATAGTGGGTTGCTGAGTCTTAGCAAATCCATAAAATGATATTTTTTATGTCTGTACTCACCAACGTAACCACACCAACTCCAAGACATTATCATCGATGAGTACTTTGTTTGCCACGTCAGCTTCCAGAAGAAGGCGTTACATTTATCATTTTCAATGTCGAGCCAAACTTGAGACATACTTCTGTATAGGTTAATTTACCCATCGGTGTAACCCACAGTCTAACATCTTGATCACTTTCAAGTTTATTTTGGTTAGGCTGAATATATACCATCTTGGAATTGCACTGAATACGTTAATCAATTGTTGCAAACTAACTGAAACTTATGTCTTCGTTAACATAACTAAAGGATGTATCGTGTTTACGTCACAGAAAAAGGGAGGGGGGCCCGGTATAGGGGGCCAGTGACGCCAGATTTCCATATTTCCCTAGATCTAGGGAATGCGTGATTTTAGTCATATGATTAAAGTGATAGAGCGACATTGCCAGATTTCTCTAAATCTCTGAAAACACA